>JACAFV010000009.1:206763-402254 GCA_014635975.1 Plectosphaerella sp. P0831
CCGTTCCACACAGATCCAATCTCACCACTGGGGCCAGACCAACAAAACCCCCGTGCACCCCTTCTCTCCGCCCGCCCAAACCCACCTTGTACGGTAATCACAGGTGTTGCCTATCCCTCGACTTGTCGTGTCCAATCCAGCTTCCCCCCTTCGACAACGACTCGGCTTGTGCAGGACGACGGATATCGACAAGACCAGGCAGTCAGCGCCAGAGAACAATAGCAACAACGACGACGACGACTATATAGCAGCGAACCCGACAGCGATTTGAGAACTACCCAGGGAGAGGAAGGAAAGACGACGGAGGATAT
Source organism: Plectosphaerella sp. P0831 (assembly GCA_014635975.1). Taxonomy (NCBI): domain Eukaryota; kingdom Fungi; phylum Ascomycota; class Sordariomycetes; order Glomerellales; family Plectosphaerellaceae; genus Plectosphaerella; species Plectosphaerella sp. P0831. The sequence goes on from JACAFV010000009.1 coordinate 207,075, forward strand.
CACGCTCTTTGCGAGGGAGAAACCGGCTTCTTCGATACCCAGATCGACAACGACGAAACATACCACGCCTCGCCGCGTCGGTATTTCGGATCAGGTCAGTGTAGACTCGNGTAGACTCGAGGTGGCAGCACCGAAGCCCAAAGACACCGAGCGCCGTGGTCCCAGCGCCGGGTCGTCCCATCACATCAATCACAATCACACCTCCACACCCATTCTGCCGCGTCCATTCTCTCGGGGATCAGGTCATCCACGCCTTGATTCATTGCGGCAGTTGGAACGCCCTCCCGAACCAACGGATCGGGATTTCACCCGCCCGCCCTTTCATCTAGATTCTTTCGCCTTGTCGTAGGACTCGTTGCTGACCAGACGCTCGGAATAGGCGCTCACTTGACGGCCCTGACTTTGACCACACTATAATTTCCATTCTATCCTTCGTTTCGACATATCTTCACAATGGCGACGACCGCAGCAGCCGAGGCTCCCATCGACTTGAGCGAGTCCGGCGAGCCTACCACTACACTCTACTCGAGGACCACCAAGGATGGTCGCCGTCTTCATTATGAACTCGTCTGCCTGCAACAGCCCGAGCGTGCTCGCGCCTGCGGTTCCGGCCAGAAGTGTAAGTACCAAGCAGCTCCGCCTTGCCGCAAGCCTCGCTAACACAACGGTTCAGCCGCCGCCGACAGACGCCCTGTCGACCCGCCACCCGTTGTGCAATTGCGCATCCTCGAGGGACCGACTTTTGAAGAGTCCAAGGACATTACCAACGCATACAACGCCAGCTTCTTCGTCTTCGTCGATCTCCAGCACTCCCGCCCTATTGCCAACGGCCGTGTTCAGACGCCTGCCGCCACATCCCCTCCCGTCCTGACAGGTTCTCCCGTCTCGGGAATGGCCCTCCTCGATCGCCCTGCTGAGGCAGGCTACTTCCTCTTCCCCGATCTTTCTGTCCGTCACGAGGGCCGCTACGTCCTCGGATTCACCCTCTACGAGCACACCAAGGAAGACCGCGACGCGGACGCCGAGCCTCTGGACGACAACCCGGAGCCTGGCTTCCTGCAGCGCATGCGGGTCGTGTCCCAACCCTTCGTCGTCTTCAGCGCCAAGAAGTTCCCGGGCCTCAAGCACAGCACCGGCCTGAGCCGCTGCATTTCTGAGCAGGGCTGCCGTGTCCGCATCCGCCGCGAGGTGCGCATGAGACGCCGCGGCGAGAGCAAGCAGGATGGTGGCGCCGGTGGAAACGATGCTTCCAGGTCCCGTCCTCGCGCCCAGTCACCCTCCAACACGCGCATGAGGGAGCTCCCCGCAGAATACCGCGGCCGCTCTGACAGCAACAGCAGCCACCACCGCGAGCCGTATCTGGTGCCGGACCGCAGGCCGTCCGAGGTCGACGCATACCCTCCGCCGCCGCCGCCACCAGGACCCGTGGCAAGCCCTCACATGCGCTACGGCTCCGATTCGAAGCCTTCCTACACGTCGCAGTACAGCCAGAACGCCCCGGCACCGCCACCAATCTCCCCAACCTCTGCGTACCCGACCCAATCGTCGCCCTACTCCGCGGCGCCTCCTCCTCTCCAGCCATACAGCAACTATCCGACTCGCCATGTCCCTTCATACCCTCCGACGCCCAGCGACACATACGACAGGCGCTCGTCCACAACCACAGCCATGCCTCTGTCGCCCTCGCACAGCCACTACGCCGGCAAGGAGGAGTCTCGGCGGGACTCGGGCTACAAGATGGAGCACGAATACACAAGCGCCGTTCCCAAGCTGGAGGCCGACTACCCCAGCGCGCGGGAAGTTATGGCGAAGCTGGAGCCCGATCACATCGTCAAGCAGGAGGTCATGAGGCGTGATTCTGCACCTCTTTCCGCGGCTTCCGAGCCTCCTACCGGCCTTCACATCCCGCCCCTGAACCCCCTCAATAGCCCTATTATTGGGGGCTTCAGGGACAGGACCAGGCGGCTGCCGGGCGTTGACAGTTTCGGTGTCGGCCCGAGCCCGTACCCTCAGTCGGCCACGCGGCCCTCGGATATCATTGAGGCTGCGCCGCCGACCAAGCCGGTGCCGGAGCCAATTGTGCACGCCGGCTCCAAGCGCGGGTTTACCGACACTTTCCAGGAGAGCACCAAGGCGCTATACGACGGCCACCGGCCACAAGAGAACCACCACAAGGTTGCCGGTCGTGCATCGCTGTATGACCTGTCTAGCCCTGACTGCATGATGTACCCTAGGGCGGACGGTCAGATGGCATACAAGTCGACGAACACGTTCTATCTGTAGGAGGCTCGGTTGACGGCGAACCGGTGGGATTTCATGCATGGAGTTTAGGCATCGTGGCGGCGGCAGTTTTGCAGACGGACCGCCGCGGGGCGCGTCGGCGTTTGTTTTTTCCTATCGAGGTATGTCTCTGATGAAAAGGCCACAGATGCAGAGAGACTGGGTCTAACCGGCCAACAGTAACATGCGGATGAGACGCCATGATCTTGTGTATATATCCAGCTCTCAACGGAGCCCACGACGACGCTGCCAGCACGCTTTTTTTCTTTCTTTCGGCTGGCATCTCTCACGTCCAATCATTATTTCCTATTTTGATACGATTGATTCATTTGTTTGGGTACCCGAAAATTGTCCATCTGGGACACTCCTTCATCCCCATCTCCTTGAGTACTTGTATGCATTTTCAGTGAGCTGCCACGAGGAGGCCTAGACCGACGGGCGGCACCCAGGTGGCTTTCGGCTCTGGAATGCCGCATCAGAAACTGGGATAGGCGGGATGGTTTTTGTTTTAATGCGTTCGGACGGGCATGGCAGGCAGGCAGGCTCTTGACCCGATCCAACTTTGTTTGGCTTGTAACCGTTTGGGAAGTGTTGTGGGAATTCTGGTTGCGATTCTGGTCTGCCTGCCGGGATAGGACTTGAGGCATGGACGTGTCTTGCCTGAGATGTAGTAGCAATCCGGACTGAGCATTCGTCAACTGTTTCTGGCCGAGTGACGCGCGCATTTGAATCTTATTACTGAACACGGGTAGATATCGTGATGGTGGTGACTCCTTCCCGTCCTGTCTTGCCCGGGCCGGCAAGCGCCTCAACACGCGGTCAGAGTAGAGTAATAGTTGCCGCCATCAAGTCAGGGGAAACGCGTCCCCGTCACGTGTGCGGACCTGCCTTCGTCCGTGGGCACCTGCAGGCACTCAGACGGAAGCAGCTACCGACCCTCGGTGCATGTGAACCAACTAACGGAAGCAACCACTGATAAGTGGTGATGGGGGATCCACCTCATCCGAGTCGCGTCTTAGCGCGTCGTCCCCTTTCCCGTCAGCCCAGCAACCGCGGCCCCCCGAGAGCGCTCAACCCACCAACCCCTGGCCCGCGCTCAGGCACAGGCCGTCCAGGCTACAGGCATCTCCCTGCCATTGGCATCGCACTGTTACTGTTTACTTTTGACCGCCCGTTCTCCTCTCCGCATCGATTGTTTCCCTCCCCCCCGCTCGCCATCACAGCTTTCTTTCTTAGCATCTGGCTATCGAAGAAGCAAAAACAAAACACAGCAAACGAGGCGATCGCGTCGCGACACGGCACAAAACCCTAAAAAAACATACCACATTTGCCGATCCATGGTCCAGCGCATCCCATTGCACACGCCTGCAGGCTTCATCCCATCTTCTTGTCGTTCGTAGCTCCCAGAGCTTGACCGACCAACACACCTCTTCCACTCCTCTGCCGCAAGGCGACGACCGATACACATACCGAAAAGCCTCAGAACCAGCGCCGAGCAGTCATGCCCGCCGCCGATATGGCGCCTCCCCCGCCGGGGCCGCTCAACTCGCATCCCGTCCAATACCCCGCCAAGGAGGGCCCGACAGCGTCACCAACGAAGCCGCGATCGCGCTTCCTTGAGGGCTCCATGAACGACCGTACATCAGCCGTGCCGCCTATGGACTTTATCGGCCCTGAGGACGAGGCGTTTGAGCGCCGCATAGAGTTGCACTTCCCCGGCGAGCACCAGCACCAGCAACAGCAGCAGCAGCAACGACCGATGCAACGGCCGCCACCCCACAACATGCCTGTCGACCGCGCCGCCACAGCCATGGACAACCACGCAGCACACGCCATCAACGGCGCTTCAATCTCAAGACCCATCAGCGCCGCCGGCAGTTTCGCCAAAAAGGGCTTCTGGGGTGGCTTGCGGGAGAAGTTCAGCTTCTCCAGGGAAAAGGCCGACGCCCCTAAGAGGCCCGTCAGCCTGGACGCAAAGTTCGCCCCCGGTGCCATCCCCTTTGCCGGGACGGCCGACGGAAAGCTGCCGAGTCGAGAAGAGATCATGGCCAACTACCAGGAGCTCATGCGTAACGGCTTCTTCGACTCGCATGCCATCCAGTCAACCCGGCAGCCACCCCCCGCGTCCATGGTGGCCGCCGCCCCTTCGGGCCCCTCCTTTGCCTCGCGCATGGCTGAGCCCCGCAAGGAGTGGCCGCTACCCACGATCAACTCCCCGTCCGCCGGCAGCCAGTCATCGCCCTCCCGGGGCACCAAGCGTGGCGCTCCTCAGGACGCAGAGACGGAGCACCCAGAGCACGACATCAACCTGTCGTTCAAGCGCCTTCGCAAGTCGGCCTCGCGCATCTCAAACGAGATCTCCATTCCCCGTCTCCGCAAGCAGCGCTCCCAGCAGCAGCAGCCTCACCACGCTGCTGACATGGCCGCTATGCCTCCGCCACCGGCCCCTCTGGGCATCACCACCCGCCGCTCCTTCAGCACCTCCTCGCGGCGTGAGACTAACCGCCTCGCTAAGCGCCCAAGTCGCATCAACAAGGCTGCCATATCCTCTCCCGTGCCCCTGCCGCTGACACCCGACTCGGACGGCTCCACCACTGACATTTACGCCCTCGCCCGTATGAGTGTTGACTCGTCCAACGCCCCCTCATTCACCTCGTACGACTACGACTCGTCGCGGCCCGGCAGTAGCAGCGCCGGCAGCGTCTATACCCCCATGGATGTCTCCGTACCGACCCCGGCCATGTCCGCCCTCCGCGTTCGTCCAGACGCGAACAGGGGCATTCCCAACGTCCCCCGCATCCCGGAGCAGTTTAAGACGCGCCCCGGCCACGCGGGCCTCGAGAACCTCGTCGCCTCCTCCCGGCCCACCGTCGGCCAGGGCGGCCGGCGCTGGGCCCGCTAGACGCTGGCTTCTGCGCCCGGTACGCCGCCGCCAACGTCTTCGCAAGCTACTGTCGACCTGACTTCCGGCCTATCCCGGATGGGCATCGGCCTTGGCACAGTCAAGGAGTAAAAAGGGGGAAGGAGGTTCTCCTGCATTGTGTTGCATTTGTTTCTGTTATTTCCGTACCCTCGCCGGAGCGCGAGGGTGCCGCCGTGGCGTTCGGCATCGGTTTATGGTTTTTGTTTTTCTCTTCGCCCCTTCAGGCCCGGGGGAGCTCGCCACGGTATACGATACGAGTCCCATGAATACTGTTCTACGAAGGATGGCCAAGGAAAGGAGGGGTTATCACGGCACCGAGGGCACACGGTCCGACCTGTCGCCTACACATCCCGGGGGAGGGACTGGCATGACGGGCATGGTTATGCGTCTGTATGAATGAAATGAATTGTCAAGGCTTCGTTAGGTCTTCATCTCTGTGAAATCTCCTCGGCCACATGTCATGTATCGTATGGCAATGTGAAAGAAAAATAAGCATTCCCGCCGATTATGTCTGTCTATCTATCTGCCCGCCCCGATCCGCTGCGATCCCAACCCGGAGATAAGGCAGAAAGCAAACAAACAGCCACGACCTAGAAAGCGAGGAGAAGTTCCGAATAAACCCGGTAACAGAGAAAAACGAACAAGCCAAGGAGAACGTCTCTTTTCTCTGCCCCACGTATGTCCCAATTGCACGAAAAACAGAAGACAAAAACGAAAACCCGCCTGTCCCTGGCCCCGCCGGAGATCCTCGGACTTGGGACGCGATGGTGCAAATATGAAGGGCGAAGAAATAAGTGCAAACAATCCCAAAGCAAACCCTCAAACAAATACGTGCCGTTTTGATGACATGACAATATTACACCATGCTCGTGCCAAAATGACAAGGTCTCTCTCTCTCTCTTTCTGTGTGTGTGTGTTTCTCTCTGTCTATGACGTTGCCCATGAGGAGTGTAGCAGATGTGATGGGCGGGAAAAATCGGGCAAATGATGAAGGTCAAGGAGAAGGGGGCATCGGATAATCAACATGTTCAACATGTCGCCTCTCCCCCCTCTCCATGCTGTATATCCGGTGACCGGCGTGTTGTAAGCGAGCGTGATATATGTGTCATGTGGATGATAGCGGGAAATGGAGCAGGAGCAGAGCGCGAGGCCGTGAAGTTCGTCTGCATGTCGACATCCTCAGACGAGTCCCCAAACGCCGTGGTGAAAAGGGCCCAGGCCGATCAAGACTTCCCGGCCAAAGGGCCGGGCGAGCACTGTGGCCGACCGGTCATCGAGAGTCGTGAGTTCGGTCGTGAGAAAAAACGCAATCTAGGAGTCGTTTGTGTGTGTTCCAGGTAGTGAGCCGGAATGCCGGCGAAGCGAATGGAGGGCAGATTGAGTCCAGTTTCCGGGGCTCAGCGAGATCCGAGGGAAAGTCCCTGGAAAGCATTGGCCCAGTCGACTTGCTGGTTTAGAGCAGGAAGGCTGCCATCATGGGGCCCAGAAGTCTGGGGAGGCGTCTGGAACCGCCCTCGTTGCGCGGAGAAGTCGTTTCCCTGAGGGTAGCTGTAGGAGCTGTCGATGGACGGCATGACGCCCGAGCCGTACATCATGTTACCCGGTCGACCCTGATGACCGATGGCGCCCATGGGAGACGAATAGGGGTATCCGCCCTGCGGATAGGCAGGACCTGGCATGGGGTTCCTGTCCACGCCTGCCGGTTGCCCGAACTGAGGCTGGGGGCCACGAGATGCCAGCGGCGCGCTGCCGAACCCGGCTGGTTGTTGATCATGCTGCGGCTGAGGCGCGGGGTTCTGTCGTCGCTCCGTAGTATTTGTACCGCGATGGATGCCGACAGCACCCGGGCCAATACCGCTCGGTGCTTGGATGCCGAGGGTCGGGGTCGCAAAGGACGCGGGGTTGATGGCTGACATCCAGATCCTGGTCTTGTAGATCTTGAAGAGGTCGGTCACCAGTGAGTTGAAGTTGATGTACGAGTCGGCAAAGTAGTAAAAGGTCAGCTTCTTCCAGTCCCTGCGACACGTCAGTATCGGCATCCATGGCAATGTTGTGCGAAACCCACATTTGGAACTCGGCGTCCAGAATCTCCATGTTTAGGCCATGTTCCTTGACTTTCTGCATGCACACGCGCTTGGCCTTGGCCTCGTTGCCCTCCTTGTCACGGAGGGCGTGGATCTCGTGGGCCTGGGCCAGCCGCTTGATCAGCTTCGGCTTGAGCTCTCCGGCATTTGGCTCTTGCATGTGGTGCTGGCTCGGTGGGCCCATGCCGCCAACGGCGCTCCCTTGAAGACCGTTGGCGGCTGCCAGCAGGCCAGCCCCCGAGCCATCCTGGGCAGCTGCCGCGTTCTGCGAGTACATCATGAGCCACTTGTAGTGCTCCTCGGCGTAGTGCTCCTTGAGGTCCTTGGCCTTTTGCCAGTCGACGTTGTCTTGCATGACGGTGCCGAGATCGGTACCACGGTCCGCCTCAACGATGACCAAGTCGCCCGGCTTGACCGTCAGGCCAGTGCCTTCCTGGATGTAGAAAACATCTGCCCGGGCACACTTAAAGAGAACAATGTGCAGCAGCTGATTGTGTCGAGGCTGGGACATGGCGTAGACGGGGCGGTGAGGCGATGGGGCTCGGTTTCCGTACGAAGGCTGCATGCCATACGGAGATGGGAAGGGGTTGTTGAAGGATAGGCCTTGGGGCGGTGCGGCAAGACCACCACCGGGCGTGAAGTATGAGGCCAGGTCTATGACATTAGCATCTGGCATGAGCCCCAAAAGCACCTTGGACTCACCATGGTTGGCACTGGGGTATGCACTGTTCTCGGAATATCCCAGATTGTAGTCGGACATGGCTTGGATCTCGGCAGTGGAAGCCGAGTTGTCGTACTGGCCCATGGATTCACTGAGAGAGCTGATGGATGCCTGGCGCTGGGGCAGGTCGGCAAAGGAGTGACGCCTGCTCTGCTGGCCGTCGGGTCCGCCAAAGCCAAGAGAGCTGTGCCAGAAAGCCTTCTTAACGTTTTCCAGCTTCCTGTTCTCGTAGGGGGAGCGCGGCGAGTACCCGGCCCCAATCTCGCTCATCCTTCGGTTCACGGCCCTCTTGGTGTTGGACTCTGGATCATTTGCCTCGTCAAGCTCGTCAATGGCAAAGTCGGACTCTTCAGGGACAGTCTCGCGCATGGCGTAGCCGTTGCCAAGGCCGTAGTTGATGCTGGTGGAGGCTCGCGGCCGAGGATTGCGATTGCTCTGATAAGATTGCGCCTGCTGCGCCTGCTGCGCCTGCTGCTGCTGGTGCTGCTGTTGCTGTTGCTGCTGTTGCTGCTGTTGCTGCTGCTGGTAAGATTGCTGCTGCGGCTGCGGCTGCGGCTGCTGCTGCTGCTGCTGCTGCTGCTGTTGCTGCTGCTGATGACGCAACAAAGCGTTCTCCCGGGTGAGGTACTCGATCTGCTTGGCTTCTGCAGTCTGATGCATGGAGCTCTGCATTGAATCGGGGGCGCTCTCCTCGTCGTCGTCATCGACCTCCTTCACCTTCCCGAGAAGACCCGTGTCGTTGGACATCTCGCTCAGCATGCTAGGGCGCGAGGGGCGATGCTGCAGACCCGAGTGGGGATGGCCCCTGTTTCCGCGGTTGAGCATGGCGGCACTGTTCATGGTCGGCGCAGGCGCGGTGTCAGGGTCAAGCTGACCGACAGAGTAAGACTGAGAGCGGTACGTCTTGGGTGTGGGGTGAAGAGGGATGGCGAAAGGAATCTGCGAGTTTGTCCCATGGTCTCTGGGCCCCGGCGATGTCTGGCCAAGGCCGTGGTCCAGGCCGAAGAATGAGCTTCCGGGACCGCCGGGGGGGATGGTGGACGTAGGCGACGGGAGGACCTCGCTCAGGCGGGAGGGAGGGTCTTTCCGGTCATTGTTCCAGATTCCCGTCGNCCCGTCGGCCAGGGGAAGGTTGCAGGGGCTGGTGCCCGGCCGATGGCGGCGGGTTGGTGCGCGCCCCATCCGGCGGAGGCGACGGAATCGACGGGAGGAGTGGTGGGATGGGAGGCAGTGGGAGACATAGAGCTGCTGGCAAAAGAGCCCTTGCGAGGCTTGGCCAGGGGCGACGAGGTGTCGTTCAACCATGAGGCTCGTCGTACGGGCCGGGGCGGCTGACTGACGGGCTGGGGGAGGTCTTGCTGACGATGATGGTCCGGCTCATCATCTGAGCTGGCTAGGGCCTCAGAATCGGGAGTGGACCGACGGTTGAGTTTGTCGAGAAGGAGGGCCTGATTATTCGGGGCCATGGGGAGACCAGGTTGACCCGGCTTGGGCGCGGTCTTTGATGGAATGGAGTTCATGGTGTTCTTGATGTCTGGCTGGCAATTCGTGAGATGGATTGGGGCAAGGTAATCTGGCTCGTAGCTTTCTGCTTAGAGTCCGGTCCGACGTCGTGACAGAAGATGGACGGTGGAGGGTGGCGAGTGAGTTGTACGAGTATGTGACCTGGATCGCGTGTCAGTTTCGTGATCGCTGAGACGAACGGCTCGAAAAAGATGTTGAGGGTGCTACAGAAGCGGGGTGTGGGCCGGGCAATGTGGCTTGCCGATGGGTCGTAATCACAGCCATCGACTCACTTGGACGAAGATGGCTGGCTGTACGATTCACATTGATGCCAAACAGGCAGGAGGGCTCGAAGGAAGCTGTGGCCAAGCGTACAACGGGGAGATGCGGGGAAGAGGTAAGGGACGGGGAGAGAGGCCGTTGCGTCAGGTGAGGGAGCACAGCCAGGCGTCTGCAGCAAGCGTCGACGTTGACAAGCCCGTTGCCCGGTCGCACAAGCTGCAGTGGCAGCTGGTTGCCTCGCGAGCCTTGCCCGACAAGGTTATGAGAGCGACGTGATATTGTTTGGTGGGTGTAAGGGGGGTGGTGAGGTAGCAGGGATAGGAAGGGGGAGGGCCGAGCATACCAGCGAGGCGGATGTCAGAGGTGTTTGCTGAATCCTGGAGAAGTCCAGGAAGATGAGCGTGAGAGAAAGAGCCAGGTAAATGTGGATGTAGGATGGCAGGCGATGCCGGCGCACAGAGAGAGGCCGTCTACGGGTCTGCGCAGGTGTGAGGCGAAGATGAGGTTCGGCGGTGGATTAGTAGTCGCCGATGAGATGCGGTATTACGGGGTGGTGAAAGAGAGACCCAAAACGACCAGATCCGTCTAACCAGTTCGTCTAACCCAAAGACCCAAAGGAAAGAGACGTCGTCGTGCCGCGCGAGCGGTTTGGCTGAGTGGCAAGCAGGCGACGACAACCAAGTGCCGTTTACTGAGAAGATGCGTCCGACGCCGGGGCGGCAGCGGTTGATGAAAGAGGCGAGTCGTGGCAGCAAGTAGCTGAGCAGGAGTGGTGGTAGTGCGGCGACAGGTAGAAGGAGGAGGGCGAGCTGAAGCGCATCTAGGCGCGTCCCATTGTCTGGCCCGGCGAGACTGTGCGATGAGAGATCCGCGGGGGGTTCAAGAGGTCAAGATGTCGTCTGCGGCGGATGGACGAGGCGAGCGCGTGAGGTCGAGGAGATGGGAGCGCAGGTCGCCGACCGGGGAATGGCGTGGAGGAGATGGCCGTGTGCCTTGATCTGTCGCGAGACTTTGCGTGTGAGAAGTCGGGTAAGGTAGGTTGCGTTGCGCTCGACGACGACGGCGACGACGGGGGGAGGAGGAGGAGGGGAATTGGGGAAGAGGTGGTCAAGTGAGGCGCCAGGAATCCGGGGCAGGGACAAGGTGACGAAAGAAGGCGCGGCGCCGGGCGCGGTTGAGGTTCGGGAAGGGAAAGCGGGGGAGGAGAAGGGGGACGGACGTTGCAGGTGCGGTGCGGCAGGCTGAAGTGGTGCAGGGGAGGTGGGNNNNTGGGGAGGGGGGAGAGAAGCCCGGGAAGGAGGGCTCAGTCGCTCCTACTGGGCGAAGACGAGGGTACCCGGGACAGCAGGCACGAGCAGGGCAAGATTGAAGTACCCGTACCGGCTTTGGGCTGGGGGAAGGAAGGAGGAAGGAAGGAGGGGAGGGGAGAGTGAGAGAGAGGAGACAGACTAGCGGCGGTGGTTTGGACACGGGACCAGGTTTGGTGCTGAGCTTGTCCACGGGGAAAGTGGCTGGGACTGGTGGACGGCGTGAGTTTTCTGCGAGTTGTCAAAGGGGGCGCTGGGTCTTGTCTGTCCTGCTGGCCTGGTCGGTCTCTGGTTCGGACGGAAGCTGGGCCTGGGCTGGGCCAACAGCTCTCAGGGTCGAGGCCAGGGGTCTTGCCAAGGGGGAGGGCGCACAAAAAGAGTGGACTGGGGGGCGGAAGGTGGTGTGGCAGCACTGGGGGGTGGCAAGCACACTGAGCGTGGAGAGGACACAGGAGCTGTGGCCGACCGAGGATGAGAGACAAAAGCGGGCTCGCCGTGGAGACCACAGTGGGCAGTGGTAGTGGGCAGTGGCACCGCAAGTTGGGCCCAGCAACTTGAAGTTGGATGAATTGGTGATGGATCGACAGATGTTTTTCAGAGATGTGGTGGCGACAGGAAAAGTGAGAGGACTCGGAGGCGGTATCGAGACCGGGGGCGACAGGTCCAATAATGGGTGGCTTCGCCTTTATGATCGTCCTTCGGCCAGTCCTTCTGGGGAAAGGGCAGTGCCGGCAGATGGCATCCATCGGAACAGCCCAGGAGTATCGTCGGGGCTGTCCTCGTGCTTCAGTGTATATTGTCCTGCTAATTCCCGGCCCTTTCAAGTAACATCGGCCATGGATGTCCTCAACTCGGGATAAAGGCGTCTGCTATAGAGTAAGCCGTTTCCCCCGGGCCAACCTCCTCTGCCCGGTTGGAGATGCAGGACTTGCTCTGCATCACACCGTGACCCAAGGCAATATCGGAGATGGCGGGGCGGGGGAGCTGAGGGCTGCCCTGCCGTACAGGCCGAATCGAGGAAAGGGGCGAGACCAGGCCCCAATCCAACAGCGCAGGCGAGGGCCGCAAGGCAAACGGCAGCCAGTGAGAAGGCTGCGATGGAAGAGCGGGGAAGAGCCAGGGGGAGCTGCCCTAGCGGACATGGAGGACAGGTACAAGCCTCTGGCAGTCTGTGAGCATCAACCAAGTTGTCTCAGCTCCCGTTCATCGCAGTCTTCACGCCCTGGTTACCAGCTGGCTAATAAGCTCCGTGGTCCAGACCAGACACGATGTAGTGAGAGGGTGTGACGGGAAGGATGTCGAGAGGCCAATGGGTCAGAGCCATTGGGAAGAACCCACGGTACATCATGAGAGCTGTCAGCTTGTCACTTCCAGCCTGGAAGTTGACCCGAGTCTCCGAGTCGATGGCCGATAGATGCCATACCCGGTTGATGTCGATGCGAGCCCGCGCCGTCGTATCGCTGTTGGTGTACGAAAGACGCCAATGCCGTTGCGAAATGAGAGGGTTGTCCGGCCCATGCCGCTGCTTCTGGAAACGTCGAGCAGCAGATGCAGACCCCCCGGACAGCATCTGCAGGTGAGGTAAGGCGCTGCACCGGGGAACATTGGCGGTGGTCCTCTTCTCCGTCTTCCGGCAGGAGCGGACTCCGCAGGAGCCAATGAAGAACACTGAAGCCATGCACAGTGGCAGGGGATAATTCTTCGGCCCTTCCGCAACATCCAGCATCTCTTGTCGTTTATCTACTGTACACGCATCTTCATCGTTTTCTCGGATGTGCGCAGCCGCATGACATAACCCTACGCTGTCTCATACTGTGCCGGTGATCCCAAACAGCGGAGTCGCCCCGCGCAAGTCTCCAAGTTCAGTCTTGAGGAACAGAGTTTCTGCCGGCTCTTGGAATGACCCCGTCTCCCCCACATAATCCAAGGTCGATCACCGTCTGCCAGCCTGCAAAACCTCCGTCCAAGGACTTCGCAACAGACGACCACTGAGCTGCATCAAGACATGACGCCATGTTTACTCGATGCCTGGGAAAGCCTACATCATCAGATCATCTTCCACCGCGTCCCCCGGGGTCCACACTTGGAGCAGTCCGATACTACAGTGTATAATAGTTGAAGGCCCGACGTCTAAAGCTCGAAGAGGTTCTCAACCGCGTACTGTCTGCCCACCTCCGGGTTCCATGTCACCTTTGGTCAGGGGCCATCCCCGCACTCTTTAACCAATCGCGAGCCTGGCGACATACCCCTCGACCGACCTCTGACCCTCCTCGCCCACGAGCCACACCCTCAATTCGACATGGGACGGCCTGAGCATCAGCCAGCTACCTATGCTGGGCTTCCGTCCTTAGCGCCGCTTGCGCATCGAGCATCGGGTCTCCAGTACGACTGTACCCCTCCCCATCCTCCCTCCCCCTCCTCCGTGTGAGAAGGGGCTTGGGAGGGTCCGCGGTCTGCGTGCCGACAAGCATGCGGGTGGTCTTATTTCGCCTGCAAGTCCATACAACCAACCCTCCATCTCCGGATAGACCCCAGTCTTGTCGATCACCCTCGGTCAATGGCGGCCAAGTTGATGCCGGCACACATCATCCCGAGTTGGGGATGGACAGCCGAGACCCTCCAGGCCCCAGAGCGACGATCCCCGACCCTAGGTTTCCTCAGCATGTGGTCGAGGGGCAAGACCCAAGTCTCTTGACCCCTTTCCCTGCATGCGATATGCCACCTCCCCCCCCATGTGCCACTTGCCGTTATCGTCCAAGCGTGGACAGCCCGGCCCTCCGATCGAAGTGGCTGGACATGGAACGACAAGAAACGCCTCGGGCCAAGGCTAGGCCCTGCGCTTTGGATCTGCCGTTCTGGCTATCCTCCGTTCGCTCCCTCGGGGCGCCGCCAGGTCTTTGTGCCTTTCCATCGCCTCGACGCTTACTTGGTAGCACGAGGTTATGTCTGGGGGTGGGTGGCTAGCCACATGGAGAGCCCCTCGTTCTCATTGTGCCCCTCCCCGGATTCAAACGACGCCGCCCCTCACTGGCTGTAGGAGGACCTGGTCGCCGGATGCGTCCCAACTCTTCTCAATGTCAGCCGCGCGTGGTGGCCACACTTCTTGACGCAGAGATCAGTTGCTTAGGATGCTCACAGCCCCCAGGCGGCACAAAATCTGGGGTAAGGAATCGGGTGTGGTCCGGTCCACTGATCCCAGGCCCCCTACCTATCACCCCAGTACACTGTGAACAGGCGTGAACCTCTGCCAAAGTGTCCCTGCCGCCACTCAGCGTTCGCAGTCTCATCATGCATGTTCTGATGTCATCGGGTCGGCGGGCTTGGCAAAAGAAGAAGACGCTGGATCACAGCGGCCGGTCGATCGCATGCTTCACAAGGCGGATTGACCACATCCCGCCTGAATCGGCTACATACGGACCACGGCTTGTTGTACTTCAAGTTGTGCGACCCCTGGACGTAGCATTTGCTCGGGGGTGCTCTGCCCCGGCCAACAATGCTGCTCGCCGTACACTTCGCCCTGCCACCCATCTTGGTGCTACCTGTTGATCGTCATACTCGGCATGGGCCAGGCTGCAAGGTTCAGTCACGCGACACCCTCTTGTGCTTCGGGCGAGGAGCCCTGTTCCGCAATTCTAAGGTGCTCGTACCCTAGATATCAGGGACAGTCTGCTGCGGCAGACCTACCAGGCGAACTGAGGTGATGATGGGTTCACTAAAGTCCCATGCATATGTTCAGGTCAAGAGTTCGCCGGAGAACAACCGCCGAGGCGAGATGCCGTGTGCCTGATGGGCTTCGCTTGCATGAGCACGCCGCAAATCCGGGGATACATGCATGCATGTCAGCTCCCAGACCACCATGTCGGAGAGAGACATGCATAGTGACGATGTTCGTTCGGTATTATGAACGTAGCAGAGACTTTGGCTGCCTGGCCACAATATGGACGCCTGGACAGTGATATCACACCGAGATGCAGGCCAGCATATGCGTAAGAATGACGACACGGCGGGCTGCATGGTGTGACAATGATTCCGCAAGCCATGGAAGCACATTCGCATTCTGTTCTGCCTGTGTAAGTCTGTGCCCCCGGCTAAAGTGTACACGACGGGTATGGTGCATCCGCCTTCTTGTATTTCGTGTGATCATACATACCCTCCATCGCCGTGCGCCGCTGTTCTCATTCTAATTAGGTGCCCGAAAGAGACGTCCCGGAAGTTCAGGCCGCAGCCTCCGCCTCCTTCTGCTGCTTGAGCTTCTCCTCAAACTTGGCAAACTCCTGAATGGCAATCTCCTCCTCCTCGTCGAGCACCTGGTGGACGCCCTTGACCTCTTCGATCTGGCAGCAGGTTAGCTTTGGCTCAAAACGGAACATCTAGAAACGCAGTTCAGCGTCGAATGGGGCACTTACGTAGTGCATCAACATGCCCTCGATGCCGTTCTTGAGGGTCACGGTGCTCGAGTCACACGTCCTGCAGGCGCCACGAAGCTTGAGCTGGACTTGGCCATCCTCGAAGCCACGGAACTCAATGTCGCCACCATCCTCCTGGATGGCGGGACGTATCCGCGTCTCGAGGAGTTCCTTGATCATGCCGACGACCTCGCTGTCGTTCTCATCGTAGGCGAGCGAGTCCTGCTCCTCGGGGGGTCCAGCCGTACCGTCCTCGGCCCTGCGCTCGACAATGTTGACAATCTGCTGGCCGGATGTGATGGCCTCGGTGATGAGGGCGAAGATCTCGGCACGGACGTGGGCCCAGTTGGCGTCGGCGGCCTTTGTGACGGTGATGAAGTCTGCGCCGTAGAAGACGGATGTGACGCCGTCAATGGCCATCAGCTGGGCGGCGAGGGGCGAAGGGTGCGGCGGCGCAATGGTGGAGCGCGGGTTGAGGTACTCGATGAAGGGCGTCGAGAGGCCCTCGGGGAGGACGCGGTGGTTGGGCAGGAACTTGAGAGCGTCGGGGTTGGGCGTCGTCTCGGTCTGGATGAAGATGGTTCGGCGCTGCTGCTGGAGAGGCTGGCGATGCCGGGCGGCGGGAGCGAGAGACGGCCGCCGCGCGCTGGTGGGTGATGTGTATGAGGGCGACGATGCCAGCGCCGGGAGCGCCTGTGTGGTGAAGCGCCTTGCGGCCGAGGAGGAGGCTGCCGTTGCGCGGGCTGGTCGCGCGAGGGCGCCGATGAGGCGGGAGGCGCGGGCGGACATGGCGGTTTGGTCGGGGCAAGTATCGGGAGAAGCGGGGGGGTGTGTGATAGCCGCGAGATATATCGGTGGTTTCGCTTGCAACAGGACGGTCGTGTCGACTGCTCGGTTTCGAGGGGATGATGTTTAGTTGTTGTAGGTGTCGAGGTCGGATGTGTTGATGTCGAAAATCCGGGGTCCGAGGCGACGGGCCGAGCTTTTTCGCCGCTGCGATCACTGCCGGAGCTCGCATTACCAATCCGCCCAGGCAATGACGCAAATTTGCTGGGCCGAAAGACCCACCGACGTGGACCCTCGGAAAATCGCAGTAACTGAAGACGATACACGCCTGAGTGTTCGCAACAGACATGTGACCCAATAGGAATTCATTTGTAGGCACTCGATTTTTTCCCTTAGTGCGGCCTACCATATAGCCTTGATGTCTGTGTCTGGAAAGTCGTGGTCGCGGGATGCTGTTACTGGCTGCGTTGATCATCGACATGCGGCGATCACAGGGATAGGATGGAAGATCGGGTGACGGTAAGGAAGCGAGGAGGCCGCGGAGAAGTCTAATTAATTGTTGGGCCATCAACTGGCAGCTTGACAAACTCCGGCTGTCATCGGTGATTTGAACTTGGACGTCTTCGCAGATATGCGCATGTCCGCCTGTTCTCGGAGCCATCTCAGCAGGCTTGCTCAGAAGAAAGGGGAGAGGGATTCTCAGGAGAATTCGTGCATGGAAGTGATACCAGCTCAATGTCGTTTTGACATCAAGCGAGATGTGTGATATCAGATTGCTGCTGACTTGCTTGCTGTGCGCGGCTGCGCTTCTCTGCCAAACAAGCGCCCCACCAGAGCTCCGGCGGGCTCATGCAGGAACACACCGGCTGTGTCCACTGGCACCACGCTGTGCCATCACTGGTCAACTTTTTTTCTTCCCCCTACAACCACAATACACAGAAGTGCAACCACTTATCCTCCCACCGCTACCACCACAACATACCTAGATAGCGCATCACCGGACAGCGCTTTCTCACTGGCATCGGATAGTGTTCATGCATCTATCAGAACGGATCAACACTGAACCTACCGCCCGTTTCTGCAGGACGACACAATGGATGAGGAAGGCGTGACAATACCGCCGACGGCGGCCCCGACCTCGACGGCAAACGATGCGCAAGCAGAGACCAGCACACCAGATGCAGTCGCCAACTCTGCCACGACCGACGACACTGCTGCGCCAACTGCCCAGCCCACCGACCCATCTGGCGCAGACGACGCGACCGAACCTCCCCAGCCAGCGCCCGTTCTGTGCGGCATCTGCAACGAGCAGCCAGGAAAATACAAGTGCACAAGATGCAAGCTCCCATTGTACGTGCGCGTCCGGTGTGGTCATGAAGTCTTCATTATATGCCATGCAGTCAGTGGCTATGCAAAATATGCAGGCGGTCCAAGAGAAAGAGGCAGAGAGAGGGAGGAAGAGACCGTGTCCCACCCACTGACCACTCCGCTCCAGCTGTTCCGTCGCATGCAACAAAATTCACAAGGAAAACCACCCTCCCGACCCCGAGCCGCCGACGCCGACCGAAGCGAAAGGCCCAAACACCGATGCCGAGAGTGCCCCGGCGTCAGATCCCAAGAACCCCTTCGGCTTCCTCGACGACTCGCAGCACCTCCGATACCTCTTCAAGCGATACCCCAACCTCCCACGGCAACTCCTCGCCATCGTGGCCGAGACGGACCCTCCCACCGAAGCGCAGCACAGCACCCTCAAGGAGGCCATTCTCGCCAAAGCTGCCGCCGCCGGCAATCCCAAGAAGGAGCAGTGGAACCATGACGTCGGCATCCGCAAGGGCAAGGAGGCCCTTCGCAAGGCGCGCAAGGCCGACGGGGACCTGGGCGAGGGCATCAGGGAGTACACTGAGCTCATCGCCCACCTGACCTCGCAGGACGCCCGCAATAGGGAGGCCGATGCCCTGCTGCGACAGCAGGCGACGCAGCGCGACGCGGATCTTATCCGCAAGCTGATCGAGGAGGAGAAGCGCTGAGCACGCGTGCGGTGCTTCAGAGCGCCAGCCGCGCGTATCCCTCCGGAGGGGTGGAGGGCCAAAAATACATCATTACTGGTTGCACCGGTTCCTGAGGCGCGGTATCGTCTCTGTCTCCGTTGTCGTGGCCGTTCCCCTTCCGTTGCTTTCCTAGTGGCTGACCTTGAGCCGTGCAAAGAACTCGGTGATGGGCGACTTGGGTTTCTCAGCGCTGGCGGGAGCGTCCTCGGAGCCGCGCGACCCTGTCTTCTCGGGCCGGCCGTCGCGGTGTCTCGTTAGCCGTCCCTTCAGCGTCCAGATGGACTCTGGCTTCCTTAGCCGCGGCACGGCCTCCTTGTCTTTTGCCCTCGCATCGTCCCTCTCGTCGCTCTGAGTCCAGTCGACGCGGTGCTCGTTGACATCATGCGGCAGCTCGGCACACTCGAGGCCGTCGGCAGCCGACTCGCGGGACTCGAGCTTCTTGAGAAAGTCGCTCCCGCTTAGCCTCGGCGCGGTCTCGTCATTGTCTTCGGAGAAGCCGGCGCCGCTGAGGCGCGCCTCGATACTGCGCATCTGGAGCTGCCGGATACGCAGCTCTCTCTCCTGGTCAGCCTCGGCGGCCTCCTCGAGGCGACGGTCGCGCTGGAACTGGTTCCGGTCGAGGACCTTTTCTCGGTCGTGCTGCGCCTTCTTCAGCGCTCTGGCCGTTTCGGCGGTCGTGGCGCCTGGCTCGATCATTGTCGTAACGTTCGGCCCGGCGAGGTGGGACTTCATGGCTCGGCGGGAGAGCCTGTGGACGTTGCCCTGGTGCACCTTGCTGTCGGCCGCGGCGGTGTTGGTAGTTGTGGTGGTGCGCTCAAACTGAGCGGCGGCATTCTGGGGCACGTAGGCCTCTTCGTGCGCGGTGTCGTCCGTGGATCTATGCGGCCTGGTCGCGTCTGGGTGCGTCTCTGCTCGTGCTGGAGCTATCGCTGCTGTGACGGCACCCCCTCCTTCGGCAGCCGCCCTCGCAGCTTCGGCCTTGGCTCTCCTCCGCCTTTCAGACCGGGCCTTTTGCTCGGCGAGCACGACATTGAGCCTCCGAGTGAGGTCTTGGGGGTCGAGGCGGTCAGGGTATTGAGACTGGGAGCGCTGCTTCGGACGGGTCGTGGCCCTTGCGGCGGGCAGGGAGGCGCCCCGCTGGTCCTGGGGGTAAGCCATGTTGTATAACATGCCGAGGGTCTCCCGTCGCACAGAGATGCTGGGGGTGGTGGAAAGGGCAGGTGGATGCAGGGCCCAGCGCTCTAGTATCTCTGCGATCGAGCCGTGGGCCTCTTCCGTAGTCGGGCAATGTATGGGAAGGGATTTGTCCGTTGGTGCGGCGTGGGTGAAGGTCAGGTAATAATAGCAACGAGCAAAGCCAGCATGCCAAGGGGTGCGCCGTGCCGCCAGCGAAGAACAAGCAGCCAGGGGTGCGGTGCGGCAGAGTTATGTAAAAGCCTATTAACCACCCCCCTTCGTGGCCAGGATGTGTCTTGTCTCTGGGTGGGTGTTTCGGGGGTCGTCCAGTCTGTGAGCGGAAAAACGGACATGGTCACAGGGCCGTGGGCGAACGCCTTTTTCCTTGGGGCTACAACCTTGGGTGCAGAAGCGGACCGGGGCAAGCAAGGGCAGACAGGGAAAGCCGTCATACGACACGGAACACGGGGCAAGCACCATGGAACCCCCAGGCTTGAGGCAGGACCCCCGGGGAAATCACAGAATCGCAGCGCAGGGCAGGCCAGGGCGGTGGTGGCACATGCGCGAGCGGGCCACGGCTCAGGTCACGGACGCAGCATTTCTCGATCGGGAATGGCGCAACTTCCCTTTTCAGAGGGAGCTCTTGCCGCTGGATGGGCTCTGTTGGTGCACAAGTTTCGGTACAAGGATATCAGAACATTGGAGGGGCTGTTATGTAATCAATCTAATTTGACTACAGCACCCGTTCCTTCTTCTTCCTCCTCCCTCAACTTCTATCATCGCGTCAACTTGTCGGCCTCAAAATCGACGCGGACCTTTTCAGCGAACCCATCGTCCACCATAACGTTCCAACCCGTCACAGCCATACCCTTTGCCGCCTGCACCGCCACCTGATGGGCTTCAATGGCCCCGGCGGCGCGCACGAAGCCTGGTCCGTGGATGTTCTCGCCTGGACGCACTGGAATGACAAAGCTGCCATGAAACGACGGACATTCATAGCTCACATTCCCCATGTCGGTGCCGTATCCCCCGAAATATTTGCTCCTCAGATCGCAGTAGTACTCGCGCCCAAAGTCGGCCTCCATGGTTTCGGCAAACTTGGCACAGAGCGCTTCGTTGGGCCGCAGGTCGGCGTACGGGGCCATCCTGAACAGATCATCACCGTCAGCGCCGATATTTCGAGTCAACAGAGGGATTTTTCCCAACTCACCCAGCAGTTATCTCGCACGTGCACTCCGTTGCCATGGCCGCACCCTCGAAGCACTTGTACACACGCTCCGCCAGCGCCTTCATCTGCTTGGTTGTCGCAGAGCGCGTGCCGACGTCGACGGTCGTGTCATCTGTGATGATATTGCTGCTGGACCCTCCGTCTCTGATGACGATGTTGATGCGGTCTGTTGGGAGTATCTGCTGCCGGAGCATGCCCACTGCGGTGTAGGCCAGCGTCGCCGCGTCCAGCGCGTTGACGCCCATCCACGGCATGGCTCCTGCATGTGCCGCCTTGCCTTTGAACCTGACTGTGAATCTCCCTGCGGCCAGACAGGTGCCGTACGAAATACCGGCAAGAGACGACGGGCGGTCCTCAATCGGTGGTGTCGGGTGCAACATCAGCGCTGCATCAACGCCGACAAAAGCCCCGGCCTCGATCAGCTTGATCTTGCCGCCGCCGCCCTCTTCTGCTGGACAACCCAGGAGCCGAACACGTCCAGGGGATTTGGTCGTCTTCAGCAAAGTGACGACACCGAGAAAGGCTGACACTGCGGCTGTGGCGATCAAGTTGTGGCCGCACGCATGGCCCGCGCCTTCCAGGGCGTCGTACTCTGCGCAGAACGTCACAAGCCTGCCACCCTCGCCATACTCTGCCACGAAAGATGTCTGGAGACCATGCGCATGGGTCGTGACGAGAAACCCCTGTGACTTCAGAAATGCAGCTATGTTGTCGTGGGCTTTGAACTCCTCGTAGCACAACTCGGGGTTGTCATGGATCTGGCATACCAAGATGAGCATGTGCGCATGCACGGCACGACATGGTGACAGGAGGGATATACCTCCAGGTTGAGTTCTCTCAGCTTCTGTTCCGCAGCGTCAATGGCACCAAATATGATTTCATTTGGTAATCTCCCCTGGGTGGACGTGTTGCAGAGAGGCAACGCAACAGACTTGACGACAGTCATGGTGGTCATGGAAAGGAGAGACACGGAGAGTACAACTGAAGAATGCACGAGAAATGTGGCTGATTCTATCGCAGAGCACCGGCCAGACTACTACTTATTGCTTGGCCACCGCACCCCGCCATGGCGACATAGGATCCCGAGGCTCGTCAACTGTGTGGGCCCTCGTCGTCAACGTCGTCAACGTCGTCACCCGTGCCCAACCATGACACGGACATGAGCGTTCAGCCTAGCGATCGATCCGACGTGCATTGAAATCCGGGGTAAGACCCGTCGTCAATGCAGGACGGGTCCAGCTGCAGATACTTGCTATCAGAGTTGCACTACCATTAAGAGAACAGTCTTGGCAAGACATCACGGCAAAGCTGGCGGCAACGAGTCTCTCTAAAGAGACCTAGGACATCACAGTCTCGGGGTTTCCCACGGATGTATCGGTCATCGAGATTGCAGTGCCGGGACCGCGCCCCTCCTATCAGCAACCACTACATGGCGCGCTCATTCATGGAAAGAACACGCCCCAGACAGAATGTCCCCAAGACTTCGGACCCCAACAGGGTCTCCAGTCTGCGCCTCCATCTTGGACATGGTGCGGGAGGCCGACCTGTACCTGCCGATAGATCAGAGTCAGTAATTGCCCTTTATAGCTGTCTTGGGAGCGGAAATGAGTATGTCTTGCGAGTTTTCCTTTGATACCACGCGGAAACCACGTGGAGGGCGACTCCTGACACAGCCCAGATAGGGAAAAAGGGACTCCGATGTAACGTACTGGGGGACCACGAGTTTGCTCATGATCCATTCTCGATGGATTGGGTCCTTGGTTTCTGCCCCTGCGACAAGGAGCGCCCACTGCAACCCTAGAAAGCTGGCCGACGTGCCGGTTGCTGATGTTGCTCGCTGGGCGGCCTTGAGGAGAAGGGCCAAGAAGCCATCAACTCCTTCGCCTTCGCCAAAAACTCCAGTGAAGCGGAGGTAGCAGATCTTCCAGGCGTAAAACATGGCGACCCCGGCAGCCGAGAAGGCGACTACCTCGGGGCTCATTGCCGCCGACATTATGGCCGCGACTTGGAATACGATGGAATACTTCTTCAGAGGGTGGGCAGATCAGCGCTGGTGCCAAAGTACAGGCGGGAGGGAAAACTCACCACTTCCAGCAGCGCAAAAGCCGCCTCTATCGCCGGCGACGGCGCAGCAGGCACTTCACCGGACCGACCCAGCTCTGTAACATCAAAGCCCAACTGCATCATGTCGACGGTCATGTCAACAGCGAGAGACGTTTCCATGTCGGCGACGCGCTGTGCCTCGGGATATCCAGTGCCCCAGTTCAGCGGCAACGCCGGACGCGACACCTCCCAAACTTCCCGAAGCGACCTCGGTCTATCCCTGAAATATCTCGCCAACTCGCCGGCACAACCGTAGAAAGAGGCGCTCACGTCTTCCTTGTATATCCAGAAGAGCAGCCGACAGAGGAAACTATGCAGGGCTGGACCCGCGGCGCCTGGTGTGGTTGTCCCGGGGATGGCCGTAAGCGACTCCTCGAGGGAGAAGGTCCCCACGTACTCGGCGACGTTTCGGCTCAGACGGTCGAGCTTTACCCTGTCAACGACGCGCTGACGGGCCATGAAGACGTACATGTAGAAGAAACACGACAGGGTCTCGAGATGGTCAGTGGCGTGGTCGTGAGACATGACACCCTTGAAGGTCGACGAGGCGTTCTCAAAGTGGCGAAGGGCGCGGAGGCGATTCAGGCTCGTCTGCGGCGCGCTGCCGGCCCCCTCGTGCTGGGTGTCGAACTCATGGAGCGAAGTTGCCAGGGCAAAGTGCATGGCCATCGTGCTGTAGGACGCTTTTCGCAGCAGCAGCCGCGGGAAGGACCACAGGGGGTCTTTGGGTGTCTGCGAGAGGGCAAAGATGGTCTCGTAGTGCCTCAGTGCCATATGCTCGTCTCTGCCGAGGACCAGGGAGTTTGAGAGCGGGATGTGGTAGGTTGGCAGCGGGTACGCAATCTGGGCAGAGCAGGAGAGGCTCAGCAACAGCTCGCGGGGGTCCAGCGTCGTCTGCATGCTCTCGTCTGGTGCATCGTCATGGGGCAGGCAGAAGAGGTCCATCCAGCTGCCGATGCCGTCGGAGGAAGACGTGGGCGTGAGCATGGACGATGCAGCGGCGGACAGCGGGCCTTCAGGGAGAGGAGGCATCTCAGCCCGGCGCGGCTCGTTGTCATCGGATAGCGGCGCAGGCACAATCACGGCGGCCTTTTCACACCGCGGTCTCAGGGGCCGGCGGACGGGCGACGTCTGCCGCAGCGTCGGGGGGCGGTCCTTGGTCCAGAACGGACGACACGACAGATCCAGCCTCTCGCAGCGGCGACACGTCGGCAGCCGCTCATCGCACTTTACATGCTTCGCTCTGCATGTGAGGCAGCCTAGACGGGGGCCGGCGTCAGGGAGAATGCGACAAGTAGGAGATGGGTGGATGCTCACCAACTCTGGAACGGCCAGGGTTATTCCTCTTCCTACCCCTCCTCTCATCGGCGACTACATGCTCGGCCCATTGCTGTTGGCACGCCATCTTCGTTAACTGATAGTGTCAATTGCAGGTCAAGAGGCCCGGAGTGTCTCTGACGAAGACGAAGACGCAAAGTTGACGACGGGCACATGGAGGGCACGTCTTTGACTTGCCGTCGACCAACTCCGGGGCCCCAGGTCGAAGAGCCGGACAGCTCTCGTCGTCAAGAGCAGCCAATCACGAGTCTCCTCCTTGACGACGGGCGCGCGCTTGGCCTCCACCAGCGCATCCCAGTGCAGCACCAAGTGCGGGAGCGGTGCGTGTGGGGAACAACTAGGAAGACCCCTGACTCTCCCCTAACCGTATCTCACCTGGCGATACCTGGGGGCGATACCCGTGGGAGTGATCAGCATCACCGCCAGCGTCAGAGTCGGCCAGCTCATGGCTCACTTCCTATAAAGCTGGCCAAGGACCAGCATGGTCCAAGTTGTCGTGTCCATCTGACGGCAGGCTTTATCGCACTGCATCATCCTCTCCTCTTCAGACGAAGAGGCCGAGGACTAACAGACATAACTTCAGGGGCTCTTCGTCATTCTCGGTGTCTTGACCGCCATCTGGGACATCGGCCTGCTCGTCTTCCGTCCCGACACCCCCGGCACAGCATGGTTCCTCAAGCCGGACCAGCGCGTCTTTGCCACCCTGCGGCCGCAGAAGACGCAGCGGAGCTTCAAGACCAACAAGTGGTCCCATGCCGAGTTCATCGAGGCCCTGAAGGACCCCAAGACTTGGTTCCAGTTCACTATCATGACCGTCTCGTGTCTTAGCAACGGCGTCATCTCCAACGTAGGTCCCTTTTCCTCATTCCCAGTATCCTCTGAACGTCTTGCTAATCACCACGCCAGTTCACGTCCCTCATCATCTCCGGTCTTGGCTACAACACGCGCGAGACGCTTCTTTTAGGGCTGCCCATCGCCGTGTTCCAATTCATCGTCATTCTCACGTCCATCATGCTCGCCAGCAAGCTTCGCCGGTCACGGTGTCTCGTCACTGTCGGCGGTTATGTCATCGCCCTCGTCGGGGTCGTGCTCATTCGCCAGCTGCCGCGGTCCATGAAGGCAGGCCGCTATGCTGGCGTGCTTCTACTGGTGGCCTCGTCCAATATATTCGCGACCATGCTGGGCCTCATCTCGAGCAACGTAGCCGGTTTCACCAAAAAGGCCACCGTCAACGCCATATTCTTCATCGGATACTGCGCAGGCAATATTGCTGGTCCGCAGTTCTTCATCGCCGCCGAGGCGCCCACGTATCAGGTATGTGTCTCATGACTGGTAAAGTACAATCATGGAAGCTGATCGTTTTTCACAGATAGCCTACATTGCCCTACTCGTCATTTACTGCATCACCATTGTCCTGGTCCTGGCGTTCAGGCAGTCCTCGCCTGGGAGAACAAGCGGCGGGATAGGACCCAGGGAGTCAGCATTGACCCAGAGGCTAAGGATGCCGCACCGCCCCAAGTCGAAGCCATGCGCGAGGTTGATGAGACGGACTGGGAGAACAAGTCATTCCTATACTACCTGTAGTTTGTCTGGGGCGTCGGTTCTGGATACCCAGGCATGCAGTGGACATGAATCAAGGCAGAGCGACTTGAATGCAGCTTAGAATATTGATTGGCTCGTCGAACCAGTCATGTTCGTAAAAAACATCAGCTCTCCTGTGCCCATTCCTCCAAGCAGTCCCGCGAGGTCTTGGTGTGAGGGTGCTCCGGCCCCAGAGTCTTCTCCCTGCGGCCCTGGCACTCACGCATCAACTCAACCGCATCCTGTTCTCGGCCACTCGACCACCATGTCCAAGCCAGGTTATGCATGCTAGTCAGCGTATCCGGGTGGCCTTCGCCGAGCTTCTCCTTGCGAATTTCCAGCGCCCGCGCCTCCAGTCTCTCCGAATCTTGGTATCGCCCTTGATCCCAGTACGCCAGTGCCAGGTTGTTCATGCTGCTCAGCGTGTGCGGATGGTCTGGCCCAAGCCGTGCCTGACAAGCCTCAACAGCCTCTTCTGCCAGCGCCTCTGCTTGCTTCCATCGCCCCTGCTTACGAAGTGTCAGGGCCAGATTGTTCATGCTGGTTACGGTGGCGGGGTCGTCTGGGCCGAGGAGCTTCTTGCGGGCCTGGAAGACGGCAGTTTCCAGCGCCACCGCCTCTCCAAGTCGATCTTGCTCCCGATAGGTTGAGGCCAGGTTGTTCATGTTGGTCAACGTGTCGGCGTGATCGGCACCCAGGCTCTTCTTGCGCGTGTTCAGGGCCTGGAACTGGAGCTTCTCGGCCTCTTCCAACCGGCCCTGTCTCGAATACGCTAGTGCCAGGTTGTCCATGGCGGCGAGGGTGTCTGCATGATCCTCCCCGAGTTCTGGGATCTCAATCTTCAGGCAAGCCAGGAGATCGCGCTCAGCATCCTTCCAACGACCCTGCCCCACGAGATAGCGAGACTTTCGATACAAAAGATCGGCTCTCTCCAATATCTCGGCACGCAAGCTTGTCCCCCTGAATCTTAGAACTGACTCGGCATGAGGCAGGTACTTTCTACAGACTTCCCAATCCTCAGGTCCCAGGCCTTCCGGAAAGCAGTCCGAAAGAGCAGCCATGGACTTGCCTGCAAATATCGCCTTGGTGCCTTGGTCTTCGAGCCACTGTCGTGTGACCACCTGGACGAGGCGATGTACATTCAGCGTCTCTTCTGCCGCGTCACTGACAAATGAAAAGGCTTTCAAGCACCCAAGGGCCCTGGTCAGCTTAAAGTCAGTGTCATCGTCGTCTTCGCTGTCGTTGTCATCGAAATCCCAATAATCGTTATCCTCATCGTCGCCATCGCCCTTCGCCTGTTTTTCCTGGGCTGCTTGGTAATCCAGGTGCGCCTTCAGAAATGCCGTGCTGATGCCGTCCTTGTCATAGAAGCACAAGAGCGAGAGAAGCTCCGCGGCGACAGCATCTTGCTTGCGTATCTGCTCAAACGAAAGAACCCACGTTGCCGCCACCGCACGTGGAGTGTTCGAGAGTCGTCCGACGGTCTCAAATTCCTCGCTGAGAAGACGCATGAACCCGCGGTCGCTTTTGTGAAGCAACTTTAGGTACGCCTTGGTGGTGATGGACTGGGTCTCGATGAAGGCCGCCGCCTGCACGAGAGCAAGAGGAAGACCTCCAAGTCGGTCCGACATTTGCAACAGTTCGTCGTCTGAAGGCATATTGCTGCTGCTTGGTGTCCTGAGGCTTGCGCGAAGGAGGCCGCACGACTCTTCGTCGGACATGGCACCGACTTGGAGCAGGGGGCTGCCCAAGGTCAGAGCCAGACCCGCCTGCTTGTTCCTCGTCGTGATGAACAGCGAGATATGAGAGGACTGAGGTATGTACTGGGCGATGTTGCCTGGAGATGAAAACCGGAACAGATCTGCTTCATCGGCATTGTCGATGATGACAAGCCACGGCCATTTGCTCTTCACCAACCAGTCCCTGACCAGCGCCAACGTGTCTGCCTCGGGATCGTCGTGCCCTGGAATCTCGCATTCAAGGGCCAGCGAGGCATATGATTCATGGAATCGTTTGGCGGTGCTCGCATGAACCCAGAAGACGGACAATGTGGGATCATCCTCCTGCGCGCGGTGTGCATATTCAATGGCAACCTGGGTTTTGCTGTCGGGTGTCAGCGCTGCTTCACGACATTTGTCCAGATATTACTTCTGAAGGATAGGGAGGGAGGTTGTTACCCGGCACCGCCGAGTCCGAAGAGCGCAACTCGACTCTGGGCAGAGGCGGGAGGCTTGTTCTGAAGCTCGGCCATGATCGTCTCTCGACTGATGAACGATGGGTTCCTCGAGTAAGGAATCAAAGCTGTCACAAGCGTCAGATCATGAGAGACGGCACATGAACGTAAGTACTCACACCACACTTTGGGCTTTTCAGGTACCTTTTCAACCATCGCTCTGGCAGAGGCTGCTTCTCGAGACCACACAGGAGGTGCCCAGAACTCGAGAAACGACTTGGCGCAGGCCGCAGCCGTGGCTGCAGCGTACTTCTGCCAGGCCTTCGTTTTGTGACTGTCGGCATAGTCACAGGCTCCCTTGATAACCAGACACGGAAACAAGTCCCATAAGCCAGCACCCTCCATCTCGAACGCGATAACGCCCTGCTTCTCCGCGATCTGGTCCCTCTCGAGCCCTGACTTCATGACCGTATCTCCTGAAGCAACCAGACCAAAGTGTACTGCAGGAGACGGCGCAGAAGGGCCAGACAGACGAGCTCGCTGGAGAGGGTCTGCTTTCGAATCGCATTTGGCCTTGTCGCGTAACAAGCCGTCTTCGAGATGACGATACCCAGCATCAAACAGCACATCGTGTTCGACGCCTGGATAGACTGCTTCAAGCTCCGGTTCTTCCTGTAGATGTCGAAGATGATTGTCTATCCTGCTACGCATTCTCTTTCTGTCGCGAATGCCCTGGAGCTTGGAAAGGAGCGCCCGGATCTCCATCCCAGGCCTACCCAGCGAGTCGGGCAGCGTAGTCTTGGGGATAAAGTGCTCAGGCAGCCGACGGCCCAGATCGTACTGCACAACGCCGCTACTAATGATCACGTCGCCGAGAATAATCTCGCTCGCGCTACCGCTGGCCGTGGGAAAGGGGACCGCACCACAGATGCCGACGACCAGGGCGAGCCGGAGGTTTGGCCAGGTGGCGCGGCAGTTGGCGGCTGCGGTGGCGGCGTGGACCTTGCCCATGCCAGGCATATGAACGACGACGACGTCGTGGCGGCCGATACGCCCGGTTGAGTAGGCATTTGTGTCTGAAGGGGCATTGTAGTGCGGCGCGCTGCCGCCCGTGGTCTCGTCGCCGCCCTCGTCATCGCCCCAATCATGGTCGAAGAGGGACACGACGGCATTGGCTTCGAGGAGAAGGGCACAGACGATGAGAATCTCGAATTCGTTGTGGCTTGCCGGCCTCCGAGGTGCAGACATTGTGACTGACAAGGTCGGGGGAAGGGGGAGGAGAGGGGGGTGATGCAGCCAGCAGCCTGATATCACTGGCAGAGACGGGCGATGCCCCCCCATCTTTATGCTTTCAGCTTTTGGCCCCCAACTACCCGGCAGATACACGTGGTTCTCAGGCATGATACTGCCAGCTGGGGATCCAGCCAGGTCAGCGACCTGTAGCTGCGGCCTCCAAGCTGTGTCCACGGCCAATGCAAGGACTTCAACTGTTACATCAGTGCTGTTCCATGGCTATCTAGCTGCAGGAAACCCTCTTCACCCAGTGACCCTGCCAAAGTTGCTACACAGCTCCTTGTTCACCAGCATCGTCAGCTCCTTCATCTTGGTGGCAGCATCGCCTTTCCTCATCTTGTCAGCGGCCTCGCCGAATGACCCCCAGACGGGCAGAAACTTCGAGTCGGCCGGCCAGTTCGTCGCCTTGATGTTGTCAAAGGCCTGCTTCATGAAGGCCTTTTTCGACAAGTTCCTCACATACGACTTGAACTCTTCCGGCTCGAGCGCCAGCATGTTTCTTACCGTGTTGAGTTCCCTTTTGTCGATAAAGATCGACAACTCGTCCTGTTTGCTGCCAATATCCTGCTGGATCTTTGGCTGGTGCTCGGAAAAGGTCTTGACCAGGATAACGCAGTACTTGATCAGCGATGCGAGGCCAGCAGCCAGCGCTGTTGAAATTGACGATCCGTCTTTCAACGCATCGTCGCCTGTGCCGGATAATTTGGGAGCCCTCGGATCGCTTGCCACCGCCACCTTGTTTCCCGGGAAGTAGTAGCTGATCTCCTGCTTGCTCTCGACAGTCGGATCTGACTGTCCCATGGCATCTGCGGCGCCAATGCGCAGTATGTAATCCGGGGCAGCACCAAAGGGTAGCGAATCCCTGGCGTTGGCCTCGATATCGTCGCTTGCTGAACAAAACATGATGATGCCCTTTTCTCTGGCCGCCACAACAGCTTCTTGGAGCTGGACCATGCCGTCCTTGCGTCCTGTTACGTCGTTTTGGACGCCCGTTTGGACAAGCTTCTTTTTCAAGGTCCACGACATGGAGATGATGTCGACATCGCGGGCGATGGCAGCGCGGATAGCGTGCGCCGCGCTCTTGGCACAAATGGTCGTTCCGCCCCCTTCACTGGCGACGCCATCGCTGAGCTTCATCACGTATAGTGAGATCCAGGGGTTAACTCGGAGCAGCATGTTTGCCATTGCTAGTAGTTTTCGTGTCAGTCACAAAGCCGGTGCGTTATAGGCGAGGAGAATGTTTGGGGGCACGTACTTGTACCATGGCCCTGACTTGAGCTGTACCAAGGACTCGGCTCGGGCGACAATCCCGGCGACGAAGCACAGCTGAGTCCATTGACCGTCAGTTTGATATCTTTTCGCTTCTCGAATGTTCCGAGGTCCATGCCATCGTCGATGAGCGCGACTTTGACACGCGGCGGCTCAGGAATCCCGAGCCCTTCGAAAAGCCTGTGCACATCGAGGAGTTGCTTGCGAAAGTTCTCGATATGCTTGATCCAGGCATGTTGACTGTCGTCTGGGAGATGCTGAGAGCCCCCATCTGCCGTCTCTTTGTTGGTGCCAGAGATCTGCAGCCCAGACATTCGGTACTCCAGCCTGACTTTGACGCCGTTCTTCGTGAGCCTCTCGACTTCAGACTTGAAGTGATCGAGATCTGCCTGCATTCTCTTCAGCCTCTCCACACCCGGAGCAGCGTAAACGAGGACGTTTCTGAGCTTCTGCTTGCCGCTCTGGTAAAGACTCGGCAGACCTTCAGCACAGCACCAGCCACGCAGTGTTGACCGATTGCCACTCCAGTAAAGACAAATACTTTGAACCTCTGGAGCCACATGCTTGATGACATCAATGCATAGATCTGGCTTCTTCCAATCCCATTCCTCAATGGAGAAGTACCCTGGAACTTGATACTTCAAGTCACCCTTGGTTACTTCGACAGAAGGTCTGAGAGCCGTCTCGATCGCTTCGTCAGAGTGCGACAAGGGCTCGATGTCGTCCACCTTCAGGCGCATGATTGTCTTGACATCGGCACTGGCCAACTCCTGGAAGACAGCGACCAGCTCGTCGCGGCCAGGGCGAGGGTTTTCGATTTCCTCCTTCTCGCTGTCGGCCTTGGAGCGCGTAGACTTCTGGTTGGCCCTTGGCTTGTACGTCTTCTTTGGAGGGGCATCAGAAGGCTCCATGCTCAGTTTGCGATTGACCTTTGGCAGCCTCACACTGGCTAGTATTGGCGAAAATCCACCACCCTCCTTCATGAACTGAATCAGTCTCTGGATTTCATCCGCATCTGCCAGTCCAGTCCCGTCAAAGGAGAGGTTGACGTCCGACGCTTTGACCTTGCCGTAGATTAGGTCCCGCGCCGCTAGCTCCGGCAAGGTTCGGATGTAGTGCTGCTCCAGAAAGTCGATCAGTTCCGAGGTCTTGGGGCGTTCGCTTTGAGTTCTTGTTTCGGCGGTAGCAGATGTCTGTTTTGTGCTGGGAGCTTCTTTGGACGTGGATGGGGGCACGTTACTAGGGCCACGCTTGCTAGCGAGGGCAGCAGAAGGAGCAGCAAGGCGAACAGCGTTCCCTGAAGTTTCGGCTCCAGGAGCTGGAGCGGCACCTCTTGACGAAGATGATGACTCGTGAGTAGAAGGTCCTTTGGTCTGGTCCATCGGATGTTTGGCAAAGTCGGTTGTAGAGGTATGAGTGATCCCTTTGATATGAATTTGATCCATGTTGTCGGGACGTGGATCCTTTTGCGTCTTACTTTTTCGGTCCTTCAGATCCTTCTCAGGCCGTATGTTGGCCGTGTTGCTGGAGCTTGAGGTGGGAGCGGCTGAGGAAGTTGATTTCTGGGCGAGATTCTTTGACGAGGCCACCGCCACTGCCTGCGGCTTGCTCGATGTGTCCGATTTGTTCGCTCCTTGACGAGGTTTCCTAGTACTCTCGTGGGCATCTCTCGTCCGCTTGTAGAAGAGTATGGGCGATTCCTCGTATTCGGTGGTGTTGAAAGCGTCTGCCATGCCTTGCAGGTCTCCCTCCATCTTGGTGATCATGAGCCGGACGATATCCCCATAGTCGCTGTTTCGCTTCCTGACTTGCTTGTAATTCAGTGCCAGGTGCAAGGGGGTGTTGCCATCATTTGCAGTGGTACTCTTTGCTGTTATCGTGGTCGGCTTGGCTAATGGGACCAACAGCTGGGCCCTTCTTAAAGTCAAGGCTCGCTCGGCAGTCTTGAAATCGCCAGACCACGAGTCGAAGACTGCGTGCAGGCTGTTTCGACCTCCACTGTCCCTCTCTTCCAGCAGATCGGCAAATTTCTCCTTTGAAAAATCTCGAACATGCTCCAGAAACTCATCGTCGCCCTTGTTGTGTCTCATGGCAATCATGAGAATGGGGTCCGCCGCCAGATGTCCCTGGCCCACAACGGACGGTCTGCTCTTCGTGGCAGCGTCTGGAGAAGGGTTCTCAATCAAGTACCGGATGACCCCTCTGCGCACACTTTTGGGGAAGTCCTTGAACTCGATGCTGTAGCACTTGGCCATGATATGCAGGGCTGTCGGTGTAGTGTAGAATAACTCGTCTTTGGTGTGTTCGAGAATGGCCTTGAGCTTGAAGTCTTCCACGGCGTCCATGTCTAGGATATCAGCTTCGTGTGCATCATGCCGGTGCTCGCGTTCGAGTTCTTCCAAGACGTCCTGCAGCTTCTCTTGCAGGTTCTTCTTCATCCAGTGTTCCCGTTCCGACGCTCGAATGTCAAAGTCATGCGCCTCCAGGTCCTCCCGAATTTCGGGCAGATGGGGGTTCTCCTCATCTTCGCTGCCGGAACTGTCTTCCGCTTCCGAGTTGTCGACCGACGGGTACATTTCGTGGAGCGGGCAGGGCCGTGATTGAATTGAATCTGGAGAAGAGAGAGCACTGGTCTCCTGCGGTCGGCTGTAGATATTCTCCCGAGCCTGAATGGAGTACCTAGGATAGTAGGTACCTACCTAGGCGGCGATTGGAGGCATGGATGGAAGGAGGAGGCCGGGTGCTCGTGCGAGAAAAACCACTGGCATGACATGAAGGTCGGAAGGCGTCCCGCTTCAGCACACGCCCGGGCAGTCAGTGAGGGGCAGTTCCATAGCTGGCTACAAGATTCCTGCATCTGCATGTCAGCACAAGCAAGCATCGCATCGGGGATCAAGCTGCGCCGTAGTGCCTCCTTCCGGTAGACCCCGGACTTGATGGTGAGAAGAATAGGTGGGTGAATTTGGAGTTGTATGTGGGCGGATGCAGATGAGCCCGTGATGTGATTCGTGTCCCATATCAATCCAATTCTGACCAATGGGGCGCCACAAAGCTGCTTGACCCCGGCCTGATTAGCCTGGCCGGGCATGCATCCATCCAATCATGACGAGGCCCTCCAGGGTGTTGGGGGCTAAGACCCGCCACGAAACGGCCCGCGCCTGCCAACGACGTGGAGCTCACTGCGCTGAAGAACTCCACATCACCAAGTCACGTCCATCCAACTCCCCGCCCCATCCTTCGTCCACCCGCACTCAGACGCCCTCTTGCCTCCTATAATCCCAGCCCCAAATACTGTTCAAGTCCACGCCGCCCAACTTCCACCTATTGATTGCGAGGCTTCCTCCCAGCTCATTGAAATCGATCTCTGGATCGTACACGATGGGCCTGTCGTCGAGATTCCCCGTCTTGAGCTCCGGCGAGGCTTTGAGGTTCGGCTGAGCTTTGATGAAAGGCACCAAGCCAAAGTCGTCATCCGAACCCCTTTTGAGCAGGACGCATGTGCGGAAGCGCCAGGGGATTCCGCCCGAGCCTTGCTCCTTCTGCCCCCCCCGTTCCAACCTCCATCTCGCCTCGACCGAGTGTCCCCATTCGCTCTCCGGCTGCATGCCTCGGATCGTGGCACATCCACCGCCAAAGTGCTGTCGCGTACCCCCGCCATCCCAGCCTTCTCCGCGAGATAGGGTCGACATCTCATGGCCTCCAGATGGCGCGATTTTCCTGACCAAAGGCCCGGTATGGCGCCCGTCCAGGGACTTGAACTCCAGCCTGATCGTGGCCTCCGTGAAGCGCCCCGAGCCGCGCGCCAGGAAGCTGAAGTCGTAGACTAGCAGAGTCGCCCGCTCCCTCTTTTCCTCGTCCATGGTTCCATGGATGATCAACTTGGCATCGCTGCTCACCCTGAAGGCCGGTCGCACCTTGGATTCCGAGTCGAATGACGGTATGGCCGCGCGCGGTTTTTGATCCCCTCCTCGGCGGACATGGTACTTTCCACTCTCGCCCTTGGGTGTCAAACCCAGGCGGAAGAACGTGGGATTTTCGGGCTCCCACCATTCTTCGTCTTCGCTGTTCGAGTCCTCTTTGGAAACCCAAATCTCGTCTTCGCCGTTGTCGTTCATCTCCTAATCGAATCCACGGTATGTGCCCGTCGCAAGTGTATAATGTGTCGGGAAAGAAGCTGTCGTTTGCGGTCAGTCCTGGTACCTCATCAGGCTGTCACGGCACCCGTGCTTTAAACACCTCGCACAGGGGCTGGAATTCATTAGTGCTGACAATGACCAGGGTACCACCCCATCAGGAGGGGTTGTATGCACTGCACACCATCAGTTGACGAGGCGTTGGGGGCCACGGCGGTAAACGCTGGCCGATAATCGTGCCCAACCAACCGACTACCCACCCGCATGCATGTGTGCTGCCACATCCATACCTAGGCTCCAAGGTTGTTGCCGATCAGATCAGAACAGCGAGCCTGGCGTCTGCTGAGACGGCCCATCTTGCGAAGCTACAAGGCCATCATTCTCGAGCTTACCTAGGCTTTTGCGTCCCAAACAGGGCTTGCTCTCCAAGAGCGTTTTTCGAGTCAACTGTCTTCGTCGGCTCGCTCCTAGCACACAGCGGAGACTGCCGACTCGGGCACCTTGCTTCGCATCCGCGCTTCGCCAATGATGCCCGGAGCCATGGAGACGAATGATGCACACAGCATCGCGTCTGTCGAAGACTCGCAACGGGAACGGCACGTGTCTACACCTCCGGCCCCTGATCTGGACAGTGGCAGCAGCAGCAGCGGCGGCAGCGACGACGGCGACGGCGACGACAATGGCAACGTTAGTCAAGCTTCCATTGAGTCGCCCGACAACCAGTCGGGCCCAGAGTCAGTACCCGAACAACAGCCATTCGGACAGCTTTGCAATGTGAAAAGGCATGAAAACGCCGATGGCTACGGCGATCAAACTGAAAAAGAGTCGGATGTCGAGTGAGTACATGCCCTGATCCCACCGTGACATACTTGGTGTCCGAGAAGTGTTCATACTAAATTGATCATCAGTGTTGTTCATGTTTTTACGACGCTCATGGATGGCCTTCCTGAGGGCATGAACCAGGCCATCCTCACAGGTTCCTCCACCAGGTGTGAGCTCGCCTACAGAGTGAACCTTCAAGACTTGCTTATTGGAGATATGACGGAGAAATCTCTCGATAAGCACGTCCACTCCCTGTTGGAAGGCTTGATGCAGAAGAGAAGTGATCCTCAGTGTCAAGTGAGTATCATACAGAGGACTGCCCATGTTGTCGC
The DNA here is from genome assembly GCA_014635975.1 of Plectosphaerella sp. P0831. Taxonomy (NCBI): domain Eukaryota; kingdom Fungi; phylum Ascomycota; class Sordariomycetes; order Glomerellales; family Plectosphaerellaceae; genus Plectosphaerella; species Plectosphaerella sp. P0831. Next base: position 242,863 of record JACAFV010000009.1, read on the forward strand.
ATCTTCAATCTGACTTGCCCAGCGGCCAATTATCTTTGTGGCGTACAACTTTGGTGCCTTGGTCGTGAAACAGGTTTGTCTCCGCTCTATCCTCCGAGAGGTTCCCGTTGCTGTTTTTGCTTTGCTGAAGCCATCACTAGACCATCTCGGAAGCTTCAAAGCGCAAGACAAAATACCCTGGATTGTTTGATTGTACTGCAAGAGTGGTAGGTCGATCGAACCTCAGTAATGCGCCTCGCTCACATCATCCAGGTCTTCTCCGACTGCCTTCAACGGAGCCAGTCCCTCCAGTCAATGCAGTCTGATGCCCTAGAGGTTCTGGGCAGATCCAGAAACAGTCCAGTATGGCCTGCTCAGATCTCTGGGCTGGTCGATGCCACTTTTCGCACTACCGAGGTGTTCTTTCAAAGCAAAATCAGTCTACAAAGTCGCATCATCAGTATATATTCCTCCAATCTCAGCAAAGTGCCAGCGACGTGGTACAACGTGGCAACCTTGGGCTTGTCATCCGAGGTCATCCTGGAGAGGATACCTTTCGAATCGATGAAAACACAACATCACTGGGTATGCGGACACTTTTGCTCCGATTTGGACACCTGGAGGCCCAGTGAGAGCGAGGTGCCCATTCAGAGGATCCTGATGGCATTGTCTCCGAGTGAAGGCCAACTGAAGCATGGTCCTCCCACATTGGACAAGTGGTCGCCCGAATATCTGCCTGTCCTACTATCCCCGGCTTGCGAGAAATGGCGCCGGATGGAATGCACCCAGGGCCAGCTCTTGCTCCTGCACGGCAAATCGGACCACGTCAACCTGACCGCAGCGAATTACATCATTCAGTCACACATTGGTGACATGGAGCAGGGGAGATACGGGGCTATTCGTACACCCCCCATCTTCGCCTTTGAATTCGTTTCAATGGATCCGGCGCGAAACTCGGTCACCGCCATGATTGCGAGCCTCATGGCTCAGATGATGAGGCAGGAGATTTCCAGACAGCCGAGCATCCACGAGACTCTTGAAACCAGCTTTCGGATAGGTGCTTCTGGATGGACGGACGATTTGTTATTTCGCGTCTTTACCCAGTCAGACATGTTCACCAGGAACGCAATTCTGCTCCTTCACTGCGCCCATGAGTGTCAGATCAGGTCTTTTCTCGACTACTATAGGTCGACCTCCAGAGGAACCCATCATCGTTTGCGCATCATTGTCACGACGCAGGATCCAGATTCCCTCGTGGAATCTGGCGATGATTGGGGGCGCATCGACGTCGACGATACGCTCGGTCTCTCCTCCAACGACAAGGCTTGGACTGCTGAGGGCCTGTCTCTCGTCCAGTTCTGCCCTTTTGAGGAAGAAAGGGAGAAGATTGACAAAGCTCTGGCCCAGATTGCATTGGTCAAACACGAGAGTCGCGAGACGATACTGGGCCTCGTCCAAAGACACACTTCCTGGCCAGCGGATATTTCTCGACCACACCTTGATCTCTTTTTCGACTTCGCCGAAACATGTGTCGAGACCGATACATACGCGTCAGTCTTGGACAGGATTATCCGAGCAACAGCGGACACAGGACTGGCCCGGTGGGTCATTGCATGGATTTATTACCGCCGTGGTCGTCCTTTACTTCGACAAGACCTCATGATCCTCCTTTCCGATTCAGCAACAGCAGGCTCTCTATCGTCTCTCGGTGCATCCTCGAAGGGAATTACCGATATGAAACGCGGCACCGAGTCCTTGCTGCATATTCTCGTCCAACCCAACAGAGAGGAGCTCATTCTCCGGCCCGAAAACCAAGACGTCTTTGCCCCAAACTCAGCGGGTGACTCGGCTTACCTTTGGAGCGACCTCGACAACGTGGCCCACACGGTCATCGCCGACTCTACACTGCAGTTTTTGGCCCGTCCATCGACAACACGAAGCTTCAAGGAGGTCATGGAAGAGTACGACTCACGATTGACCGACACGAAAACCTCATTCCTAGGCCAGTTGAAAGTCCCCTTGTCTGTGGACGGCCTGGGTGTGGAATTCAAATTACTACAGTGCCTGCCATATCATCTCTTGGAAACTGGCCGGGATGTTCCAAGGCCTGAGGAATTGTCAGATATCCATCTGTGGACCAGAACCTACTGGGCAATGTGCAACCCTTTCACAAGAGGACCGGATCCAGCGCAGAGACCCTTGATGGGACTCCTCGACCTCGCTGCGGTAACTTCTGAGCGCTTGGGAGATGGCACTTCAGTCAGGCGGAACAGGTATCTTGCCGCAGCTTTTGCTACACCGGTCATCAATACCGACGCTGGCGCTGGCTCCACCTCCGATGTTCAACAGCTACCATGTTTAGCTTCTGCTGGCTCCCCCGGCCTCATGGGGGCCCTATTCGCAAGCATACGCGCCTCGGATCAAGAAGTCTCCCTGTCTATCGCCAACGAAATCCGCCAACAATCTCAAGAGTCCTCCATCAAGCCAAACTGGCCGCTACATTTGGTTTGGGCAGCCGCATGGGACGACAATCATCGGCTTTTGAGCATCTTGTTGGATGATGGCATGGATCCCAATGCCCAAGCCCTGGAGACTGCGTTCGATCCCGACGACCATTTGGAACTCGCCCGAAGTCGCTGGGTGTCGCCCCTGTTCGTAGCTTCGTGTTTCGGGCATGTAGAATCGACAAAAGTCTTGCTCAGACACAATGCCCGGACGGATCGCTGCAATGGTTCCGACTCAACCTTTGATACGGCCAACGCAGCCGTATCTCACAATCAGTCAGAAGTGCTCCGAGTACTGCTTGATCACAGTCCTTATGGGCTAGCAACCCCCGAAAAACTTATGTCACTCTTGTCCCTGGCCTCGGAAGAGGGCACCGATGGCGTCATGCCCGAGCTCTTGGAGAGAATCCAGTGCAGCCACAAAGACAATCCTCCATTCGAAGTGCAAGATTCTGTCGAGTCGGCCCTGCACAAGAACTTCTTACTCAGTCGTAGCTCCTTCTCACCAGTCATGTCGGCGTGCTCAAGGGGCTGGGCCGGCTCACTTAGACTGCTCCTTGAGGCGGGTGCCGACCCCAACTTTGCCTCGCTGGACGATGAAAGCATCACGCCGCTCTGGCGAGCAACATGGGACCATCCCAGTCTCGAGTGTGTACGTCTGCTGATGGATCACGGCTTCGATCCCAAGCAGCACTTGAAGGAGTCTCCGGCTCTTTTTGGATTCCGGGCTTTTGTGTCCAACGACAGCCATAATGACGAGTTCTTGGTGGAAATGCTGGAGACCCTGCATCAGGGACTTCCCGAAGGACTGCTGGTTGGGACACCAAGCCCAGGCAGCATCGACGACGACACATCACTCATGTGGGCAGCCTTGTCAGGCAGCCTTCCGGTGGTGAGGTGGCTGCTGGACCATGGCGCCGACATCAACTGGGTTGACTCTACTGGCAGAAGCCCTCTCTGGTACGCTGTGCAAAAATCTCAAGTCTCCGTTGTCCGGGAACTTCTAAGCCGGACGCCCGCGCCGAGTCTAGATGTTTTCCCCAAGGAGCATGATGGAACCATTCTGTCCACTGCGCACGACTCCTTGGAAGTCACGACTGCGCTTCTTGATGCCGGGGTGGATGTCAACGTACGGAATGGCGATGGTCCCACGGCGCTAGATCGAGCCCTCTCGCGCGGCTTGGAAGACGTTGAGGTTGTGAAGCTGCTCGTTGCGAGGGGGGCAGACCTGAAGATCAAGGACCGGGATGGATGGTCGCCTCTGGCCACGGCCATCGTCTTTGATCTTCCCAAGGTCGTTCGCATTCTCGTGGATGCCGGTGCGGACCCAGATGATGTCGTCAACGACGAGAACCTTGTGTACCTGGCTGCGAAAAAGCCCGAGATACTCCGCATCATCCTTGAGTTTGGCAAGAGGATCAATCTGGACTATCGGGACGAATTTGGCGTGACACCACTCGTCCAGGCGGCAAGAAGCCAAGAACCAACGGAGTCGGCAGCAGTGCTTGAAGGCATGCGACTCCTCCTCCGAGCGGGCGCCGACATTTGTGCTCAGGAGAAGGATGGAGAGTCAGCCTTGCACTTTGCGGTGCGATTTGGGGATCCCGCCCGCCTCAGGCTCCTACTCTCCTGGCCAGGTGTCGAGAAGGATCAGTGGCGAACTTGGCGCTTTTGGACACCTCTGAGTCTCGCTGCCCTGCGCCTCGACCTACCAACCGTCGAGATCCTACTCGAATACGCCGCAAACACCAACCAGGTGTCCGAAGCATACTGCGCATGTCCGACTGCTTTGATCTCGGCTGCAATCAGTAATTCGGCCAGGCGAAAAACGGACGCTGCTACCGTCGAGCAAGTTATCCGAGCCCTCGTTGACCGTGGCGGTGCAGACGTTTCTCTGGAATGTCCCGGTCGCATCTTCGCCACAGCCTTATCCGCTGCAGCATTCGGATCTACCACGTTCACTGTCAATTTTCTCATGGACGAGGGCCCCGCCATGATACAAGTCCCCGACCATTTTGGCCGTCGTCCAATTCACTTTGCGGCTGCAAACGGCATCGAAAATCTCAACGCTATCCATCTACGAGACCAGGAGGGCTTGCTGGCCTCGGACCACGGCTTGAAGAATGCCGTCCACTGGGCGGCCCAGTTCGGCAACGCCGAAGCCTTGAAATTCATTCTCGAGAAGCACGACGAGCTCGGTTCTGCTTCGCAGGTCGTTGACCAGCAGGACGAGGATGGCTGGACGCCTTTATGCTGGGCTCTAAGGCCCCTCGACAGAGCCCATGCCCCAAACATGCGATCCGAGCCCCCGAACTATGTAGGTGTTGTTAAGGCTTTGCTCTCGCGTGATGCCAATACGCGACTAACTTGCTACTTTGGTCGGGGCGGCAACGAAGTTGAAGAGCTGGCACTGATTGACATTGCTCAACGATATGGCTCTGATGACGAGGTCATCAAGCTGCTCAGGGACCGTCTAGAGCCATCTGATGCCTTGAAGCTCAGTCTGGACCAGACTGACGATGATGGGCAAGACGAGATCAAGGACGACAAGTTTGATGAAGACGCGGATAAAGACGAGCAAAAGGTCGAAGAGGAAACTGTCAAGACAGAGCCTGTCAAGGTGTACAGGTCCCATGCAGCAGACTGTGTCATCTGCCTCATGGTAAGTTCGACACCCTGCATGCGCCGAAATACTTCCAGAGGATGCATGCTAAGAAACACAGGATATATCTGGGTTGGTTATGAAGTGTGACAAATGTCCTCTCTTCCGGGTCTGCACCAAGTGCTTCCGGAACTGCACTCGTTTCCACGACGGTATATACAAGGCAAAAACAAAGGATGAGGAGCCTCACACCATGATCATCGATACCACGTATGATGAGTTTTACGAGGAGTCGCCAGCTTCATCTCGGGCATCGTCTCCGAGCAATCGGAGCAGTTCGAGGGCCACGAATGATGCAAGGGACGACGCGGATGGATCAACACATGACTCCGACGATGGATCCTCCGTCTCCTCTGGCATCACGGTGGATTGAAGGCGCGGCCGGACACAATAGGCACGTGTTCTTTTGGGGAAACAGTCAGGACATTAATACAGAACAGGCACACATTGTGGCCGGAATATCTCTCAAGCTTGGCGTGATGAAGATGTACCAAGGGTTATGCTTTTGTGCGGCTCGAGCTTTTACGCCCAACCTGTGTACTTGCGTCTTCCACTCTGGGCTTGTTTTTTTTTGGCCCCCACGAGAACCGTCGGGGTCTCATTTCGAATGGCCGGTTGATTTCCTCCAGTCCCCCGCCGCGCAGAATGCAGCCATATCGAGAAGGCGGATCCGGCTCGGGTGTCAACACAACTGATATGCCGTCCACCCCCTCGTTTTGTCGCTTTCTTCCATATTTCCTCACGCAACGCTCACATCGCAGCTCTCGACTCCAAATCTTCGCAATCATGCCCGACTCTGTATCTCCCGCTGCTCTGGCAGCCCGGTGCCCTCAAACAAGTGCCGTCTCTATCTTTTCTCTGTCTCTTCGGATCCCTCGCCACGGCGGCCCTTGCCCTCTATGTCGTCCAGTCGGCCGACAACAAGCCCGTCAACTCGTGGCCCATCGCACCCAGCGTCTACCTTTCCATCCTCGCCACCATCTCCAGCACGCTGCTTCGCTCGGCATTTCAGTCGGGAGCTGAGACCTACTGGTGGTCACTTCTGCTTTCCAAGACTGGTGTCAAACTTCGGACTCTCCAGGACGTTTGGGAGCTTGGTCACGACACCTCGGCGCGATTCACAATGACCACGTCGCTATCGCCCGTCATGCGACTGGCTGGGATCTTTATACTTCTCCTTGCGGCAAACGGTCCTCTACTCCAGAGGGCTGTCACAGTCGATGTCATCAGGGTGGCGACAGACTCTAAGATGACACTCGATGTTAGGCAAGAACCTAAGTGGAATTTGACGACAAAAAGGCTGCCTAGCTATTCACACACTTGGTCACCTTCGGCTTATCAGGACGAGTTTGCCGCAGCCGTCACGGAGCTGAATCAGAGACGTCCGATTCGGCTCCTATCCCCTCAATGTCCTGTCGATTCGACATGTACCACGACGGTTACCGTCGCTGGCTTTAGCAGGACGTGTGAAAAGCCGGAGGACATCCCCGGCGATGATGTCGAAGTTCTATCAGGATTCGCCCCGATCGTTTTTGGTTCCCAGGCTACGAGTTGCTCTCGCGTTGGAAAAAGCAGTGGGAAACTCCATCCAGGCTGTGGAAGGGTCATTCCAGACTACCAGCTCGGTGTTCAACTTGTAGCGCCGTCCACAAGAAAGCCACAGAATGGCGAACTTCCCTGGCTAGCCCCGGACCTACCGCCTAACACCTTAAAGTACACGAATATTTTCCGTGAAGACATACACTGCGGAAGATTCACCCGTTGTCCGGGGCATGGGTCCTCGCCAAGCGATCAACCAGAGCAGCATCACCGCCCGAGTCGACACTACTGCCGGCGCTGGTCACTCCTTCTCATTTATCAACCCTCTAAAAGATTTCATGGACACTTTACATGAGCTTTCTCTTCGCTATGCGTTGAAGAAGATGGACTCAACTGCGGAGAGGACCAAAGAATTGGAAGACTACGTTGGAGGGGTTACTGGTGGGCAGGCCCAAATGGAAAAGGCTCGCGAGCAAATGCAATCCAAGGCAAGCCCACAGCAACAGGTCATGGTACAAGCGGCGAGCTCCGTCCCGGTCTACAGGTCTCACAACCTCTTCGCCGCAATCGCTGTCGGCATCTCTCTCGCCACGACGCTCCTGGCCACGGCACTCTTTGTGGGCTGGCAACGCCTGGGTAGACGGTTGACCTTTTCTCCCCTCGAGATTGCCAAGGCTTTCGACGGTCCCCTGCTTCGTTCGGCGGGAAGCAATGTGGATGGTCGGGGCATTGCGGCCAAGCTCGGCAGTCTGAATGTTGGATATGGCGAGAACGAGCTGCAGAACAGAGACACCTCTAGGCTATTGGATACGCCTGCACACCCCAGGACTGACCTGGGTCAGGATGGGAAGCCCGTTGTCGATGCCGGTGTCGTGGGGTCTGGTGAAGTTGGCGAGGCTGATGAGGCCAGACTGACAGTGGCTATGGCAGATAGGGACTCCAAACCCATCAAGGGCAAGCTGTATGCCTGAACTATTGTTGGTCGGGCATGAATTTTTATGTTGTGTCGTTCAAGTTCAACGTAGGTAAACAGGCATGCACTCATGAATCTCCAGACAAACGGTTAGGCGGTTCGAATGACAGTGCAGCTTGTGCCGGGCAGCACGGGCACCACCTACAGTGTGTGTGTGCAACAGTTGCAGAAGCCCCGTGCCAATGCTGTCAGGAGAGGTGCAGGAGATGCCGCAGGCAGCCAGCTTCCAGTGGGGAACCAGCCTGAGCTTTTCACCACCAACAACTCTCCCAGTTGCCGTTTGTTTTTCCCCTTCAATTCACTTTTCACCCAACACCGATCGGCAACCAACGCCCAAATGCTTCCTCCGAAGCTTTTCAGCACGTATCAGCGGTACAAACAAGACACCAATGTCGTCGTATCATGGCTGGCCTCTACAGCGCTCGCTTGCGGGTACCCTCCTGATCTCCTGAAGCATCCCGCGACGGTACCATCATCGTCTGGCCGGGTCAAGGGCAAGGAACGCAAAGAAGCCAAACGCGCCAAACAGAAGTCCGACAACAGCAACGGTAACCGGCCCAAGCATATCATCGCTGTTGCCGAGTTTGTTCCCCTTGCCGAGTTCATCGCCTCGTCGAAGTCACCTTCCGCTTCCGCCTCGATTTCTTCGTTGGAGCACTCACCCGAGTCATTTCTCTGCGATTCAGCTTCGGGACTCGCATGGATGCGGAGAACATAGACAAAGATCCCACGTCGGAAGAACAGCACAACTACTTCATCCGAATCCTCGAGCAGGTCCGCATCACTCTCAAGCCCATCATACCGACTTCGCAGCTGGGAGGCTTGCCTGTGTCCAATGCCTTCGAGGCGCTCAAACTCTACGAACCGTCCCAGGCCTTCTTGGACGCTCCCATCCCCCCCAAGCCCAACCACAATGAGCCACTTGCTTCCGACACCTACGAGGCCGAGCAGCCAGCCGCACTCGAGGAGCTCAGTTTCGCTTGGTACATCATGCTCAAGGATCTCACCGATTTGCGGAAACGGATCATGGATATCTGGTTGGACTACCGAGACACCCACATGGATACCCACATGGACGCTGCCACGTGCGCCCTGGCTACCAACACCGCCAATGACCTCGCTCGCAGTATCATGGACGAGGTCTTGCCTCTCACCATCCCTCATGGGGGAACTTGGGCCATTGCCCGCGCGGTGTACATGGGCCAGTGTTTTGCTCGGGGAATGGACCCCTATATCGACGGGACTTCCGACGAGTTCAACTACGAGACCTGGGATATCGCCGAAGTCAGCTTCCTCTGGGTGCATAGACTTCTTAAGTCTTTCATCGATATCCTTCATCCAGAGCAGGTGCCCGTCTTCAGGGATGGGTATTTGGGTGACTACGATCCAAGCTCGGTCGTCGTGGCAAGAATGGCAAGGAAAAGTCCCAGGAGGACAAGATTCTGCTGATGAAGTTGTTCACGGAGCAGATAACCCTGATTCGCATGGTTCCCGAATACCCCGTCCAAGACGAGTTCCTTCGCGGTATTAAGGAGCTTGACAGGACAAGGGAGGTACCTTTTTACCTCGCGTTTGCAGCCCAGGTGCATCTCGACATCGACCACGTGCTACGGATACACGCTTCCAGGCCGTGCGACGAGCTGCTGCAAGATTCACAGGTGTTTCAATCCGAGATCTCCGCCTACCTGGAAGCCCACAAGTTCTTCAAGCGCAACACCGGGCCGGGCTCCATCGACAAGTATTTCGAATATGTGCAGAAGGAGATCCGATGGATTCATTTGGATCCTATCCATCAGGGAAAAGCCGACATGTTCAACAGCATGGGCATATCCACCGACCCGGGCCTGCGACCTCACTTGCTGCTGTCCTGGTCGCCCGTTGTCGCAGGACTGATGCTCTTCCGCGTTCGCGCCCACTCTTGGACAGTGGGCACGCTCGTGGAAAAGTCCTGGGGATCCATCCTCTATTCTGCCCAGCTCTATGACGCCCTAGAGGTTGAAAAGTTTATCGGCGGCGTTGACAAGCGCTGGCGGGACATGGACGTCGCCAGGGTCATTTTCGGACCCGACAAGTTCTACATTGGCGATCGCCCTAGATCGCGGCCCGGATACTTGTCCAAGTTCTGCCTGAGCATTGGCGTATCTGCAGCCGCATTCACACAACTTGGCAAGGCTGGAGGAAGAAAAGTGCCCTTTGTCTCAAAGGCAGGCCCGCGAAGCCTGGGTGGCGATGCAGCCGTCTCGAAGATGTTGTTTGCTCGGTACGTCGAGAATTCAGGTCAGCTCGACTGGACCCACGAGCATGTCAACGAAATCATCTTGCGAAGCGGGTGGGAACATCAAGAGTCTGAGGAAAACGTCATCTTCCTCATTAAGCGCAACAAGCGCCCGAAGATCCGGAAGCAGGAGGCTGCCAAGCAAGGTCCATTCTCGCCGTCAGAGCTCATCAATAGGCTGTCGCTCAGTCTTCATGCCGAGGCGATGGAATTGTCCTTCCCCTTCCTCAAGATGCACTGTGACTGCTGGAAGTTTCTCCAGGCATTCAAAGATGCCTGCGACCCGATCCTGCTGAAACAGGGATGCACGCCAAGTCCCCGAGAGAACGACTCTCACCTGCACTTTGTTGTCGGTCGGATGTTCCAGGCTCTGAACCGTAGCAACGGAACAGGACAGGCTGAGACCTTGCTATAGAGTAGTGCGCAAGTGTTCGAGGAGATGGCTGCGCGTGGGGATGACGTTGCTGTCAGCAAAGCCATGCAGCAGCTGGGTTTTAGTGTTGCGTTTGATGGCGACGAGGAAGATGAGGGACGGAATGAGTAGGCTCAGCCTGAACGGCGCGGTTCCTTGAAAGTCTGAGCAAGTCATCACTTCGCCATATACCCAAGACGAAGCACCACGGTTGTGCGAAGCTGGGATACACTGGAGACAAGACGCCATAGATTCACCAATACCCGGTTCTGAATGTAGGATAGGAAGACTCTCTCATTACAAGTTGTCCCCTCAATCTCTGTCCCTACTGCTACCGTGAAGCCGAAAGGTGCAACGATGACCGGTCCCATGATCCCCTTGTTGATATCGGCGGCCCGAGGCGACTGCTGGAACAAGCCCAATCACTCTCTCGCCATTCAGTCGATCCTCTTAGCCTCCGGCATGATGTCATCCTTCTCGTCGTGGAAAGAGTTCTTGGGCTTCTCTTCAAACACTGGAAGGGTTTTGGGTTAGCGGGTGGACTGGTGAGTAGGAAGAAACAGACGTACGGTAAGCCAGCTCCTCCAGAGTTGGGCCCTTAGTTTCAGGGTACAGGAAGTAGATGATTGTCGTCTCGACAACCAGCCAGACCTGCGACTGTCAGAAATGGGGGCATCTGAGGCAGCATACATCACACTCACGCAGTAGAAGAGATAGAACTTCCAGGCCAGGGCATCCAGGCCGATAGGGTTGACAAACGCGTTGAAGGCGGTGCTGCCGCGGACGAAGAACTGGAGAATGGCGATGCCCTTGGCACGGTGGACGAAGGGGAAGATCTCGGTGATGTAGACGAAGAGCAGAGGCTGCATGATGTTATACGAGGCGTTGTAGACGAAGATCATGGCCACGACTGCGACGGCCGCGGCGTGTTCTCCGCTGCTTGCATAGTGGGCGCTGACACCCGTGATGGTTGCAAAGACGACGACCATGCAGCAGAACGCGGTCAGGTACTGGACGCGACGGCGCAGGACGCGGGCCAAGAACGCGCAGGCTCCGGCGGTGAGAAGACTCCAGCACTAGAAGGGTGTCAGACAACTGATGCGATGTAGAAGACTCGAGGTAAACATACCGAGAGCGAAAGATTGACAACGTTCTGGGTTCGCTTGTCTTCCACGCCGACTGTCCTGAGAACCCTAGCGAGATAGTACGAAACCAGGCCGTTGCCCGACCACTGAGAAAAGACGCCCATGCACATGGCAATGAGGATCCTCTTCCTGTTTCCGCTCGTCTGCAGCAGCTCGACCCAGCGCCTCTTTGAGTTATCAAGCTCCTGCCTCAGCTGTTTGTGGATCTCGTTGTATTCGGCATGGACAAAGGCGTTGTCTCGATCGCCTTCGCCGTGGTACTTGATGAGAATCTCGAGAGCTTCTTCATTGCGCTCCTTGAAGATGAGCCACCGAGGTGACTCAGGTACGAACCAGATGAAGGCGAGCTGAAGGATAGATGGAGCACACTGCAGGGCCGAGGGAATACGCCAGGCCCAGTTGCTAGGGATGTTGTAGGTTCCCAGTGTCACTCCTGCGGCCAGAATGGCGCCAGCAAACCACGAGACGTTGAAGAGACCGGAGATGACAGGGCGCTCGCGGGGGTACGTGAGCTCGGCCAGCAGTTGCGAAGCACCGGAAACGGCAAAGGGGATGCCGGTGCCGAGAATGAGGCGCGAGGCCAAGAACATGCCAACTGGAGCACGTCAATGTCAGTAAATCAAAACCACACCTTCTTCATAAAGGGTGCAAGGGCCTGGTCGTACTGTTGACAGAGCAAGTCTGGAGGATCGTGCCGATGATCAGAATGAGCGAGCCAAGAGAGATGCTGTGCTTGCGGCCGATCTTGTCGATGACATAGGGCACGATGGGAAGGACGAATAGACCGCCCAAATTGTATGATGCGCTGGTGACGCCGAGGAGGGCGCCTTTGGGGTGTCCAAAGTCTGGTACGCGTCAACTGTCAGCACTGACCCCTGAAATGGAGAGGACTCGGACTCACGCTCCTGCCATGTGGCGACTGCCTGCAGGCCGTTCAGAACGGACCCGTCGTATCCAGTGGTCATCTCTACGCCCAGGGCTGCAGGAACCAGGCACAAGTACAGGAAGCGCAGGTTGGGCTTCTGGTACCATGGCGTCGTGTCGAGGGCCATGAGGCGGTTGACCTCTGACTCCTCCGCGACAGCGGCGACATCGTCTTGCTTGGGCATCTCGAGGTGATCTGAGGCGGCGTTTGTTGGGTGACTGTGGTGGTGTCCGTTGTCTGGAACTGATGAAATTGGCGAGGGGTCTTGGAGCTTTTATGGTCTATCCACCGGCGTATTGTATGGCCCCCGGGCCTTCGCACTACAACTCCAAACAACATACGAGGCGCTTGACCAGTTGTCGTCGACAGACTTTTTGGCGGGGAGGGCCGGGGCGAAGTGTCGCGTCCAGCCAGAACCCGGGGGGCTGGATCGCCTCATCTGGGGTGCGGGGGAGGAGAAGCATCTGCAGAGATGAGCGAGAGCATCCTTGATCATTCGGAGAATGTCGTCGGAGAACGTAGCGGGTCTGTGGTGTGGTGGAAGGGATCTCGAGCCCTGCACCTGACGGGGTGTTGACGTCGGAGAACAGATCGGCTTTGCGTGGGGCGCGCTAGAATGGCAGCGCGGGATTCAGGGGTGCGGGGAGGGGTGCATTTTAGGCTGGCCCCGGCCACGATCGTATGAACCCCTCTGACTACCATGGCGCCTGCCTTCGGGTGAAGAAGGTACGGCGTATTCAGTTATTTCAGGCTTCATCAGCCCAAGTCGACATCATGGCCGACCAAATGCCCACTGGAACTTCCCGTACGATTTTGCAATGCCATCACCCTCGGCAAATGGCGGCCCCTCTACCGAGCCCAGCCCGACGATTCCAGGCTTCAGCCCAGATCCCTCAGTTTGCCTCGTCGACGGCACCTACTTTCTAGTGACTTCCAGCTTCCATCTCTTCCCCGGTCTTCCAATCTACTCCTCGGAAGATCTTTCTTCATGGAAGCTTGCAGGCAAGTCGTCGCCAGCATATTGATCATGTATCTTCAGCTGACCATACCAACAGCACATGCAATCCATCGCAGCGACCAACTCTCCCTCCTACATTCCGACACTGAGCTCCCTTCATCAAATTCCAACACCATCGCGACAGGAGGCCTCTGGGCACCTACAATAAGGCATCACGCTGGCATCACGTACATTGTCTGCACCAACGTGGTCTATACAAACGGTCGGACAGACTCCTGCCGACGCAACTTTGTCATCCGCTCCACCGACCCCGACTTGCGTCAATGGAGTGATCCTCTCTACTTTGACTTTGATGGCATCGACCCGTCACTGTTCTTTGATTCCGATGGGCGAAACTATATCCAGATATGCGCACATCCCCGAGGGGGGATCTGGCAGTTCGAGATTGACGCCAATTCGGCGCAACAGTTGAGCCCCCCACAGCTGCTCTGGGAGGGTTGGGATCGCCGCTTCACCGAAGGCCCTCACATATACAAGAAGGATGGCTTTTACTACCTGCTGGTGGCTGAGGGCGGCACGTTTGAGGACCACATGATCTCCATTGCCCGAAGCGACAGTATACATGGGCCGTTTGAGGCTTGCCCAAACAACCCACTCCTGACCGCCGCGGGGACGCAAGATAGCCTGCATCACATCGGTCATGGAGACTTTTTCCAGGGCACGGACGGCTCCTGGTGGACAGTCTTTCTGGGTGTTCGCCGCTCCGGCAATCAGTACCCCTTGGGCAGGGAGGCATTCTTGACTCGGATCGACTGGCCTGAGGGCGACTGGCCGACAGTTCACCCTCCAGCATCAGTCGACTTTGTCACCGAGGTCAAGCCCTCCATGTCCAGCGATAGTACCTATGTTCACCTCCGAGACGCCGACCTGACCAAGTACATCGTCGGAGATCGCCAGCTGGTGCTCTCAGCAACTCCTGCGGATCTCTCCAGCCACAAGGATACCCTTACTTTCGCAGGTCGACGCCAGGTGCACCTCGAAGGGTCGTCTTCAGCTACACTTGTTATTCAGCACACGACAAGAGGCCCTCTCAAGGCAGGACTATGCGTCTACAAGGACGAACACCGATTTGCGGCTGTCGGTTTCGATTTTTCGAGGGCTCAAGTATACTTTGAGGCACGCAACAGGGCTATTGGATACTCTGCGGAGGGAAGAGTGCCCACTGTAGGTCAAGACCGTGTGCACTTCCTGATCAAGTACACGCGCTTCGCATGGACTTTCCTCTATAGCTTTGGTGACAGCGCGGAGTGGACTGCATTGGGAGTAGTTGACACCCTCCAGCTGAGCGGGCGGGACTTTACTGGGCCGATCTTTGGGGTGTTTGCCGTGGGATCCGAGGAATGCGAGGGTCTTCGGGTTCGATTTGAGGACATCGAGCTTTAGACAAGTCAGGCTGTCACTACGTACCTATGTAAACAGCAGATCTCAAAGCTGGAAATATGCATGAATCTTGAGCCAAGTATGATAGTTCAAGTCACCTCTTTCAATTCCCAAGCATAGGCGCCCTGCATTGACGCCCCAGCCCGGTTGTATGGAGTGACCGCCTGCTCTGAACCCGAAGCCGAACCCGAGGCTCCCCCCCTTTTTTTGTGACCGCCCTAGTGATTGGGGGTCAAGGCGATTGATTGCCACTAATGCCACCTGCCGAGGGCTCTGAAGTTGCCCCCATTCTCCCTCAACGATGGCCCTCCCAGGGACCAAGACCACCCCATTCTCCGCCTACCTCTACGGCTCAACACCGAGATGAGGCCTTTATCAGCTTGCATAGCATGCCGGTAGGTACATTCGCCCGCATCCTCAATCCCCTCAAACTGACATGAGACCCCCCGGAGGGATCGGCGGAAGAAGTGCGAGCGCTCGAGACCAGGCATCAGCTGCAACTTCTGCATCAAAAGGGGCATCGAATGCATCGGGGTCGTGGAGCCACCTCCCGCAACGTCTCCGTCTCGGAAGCAGTACGAGCGCTTGGATGGACGCGTCGAGGACGGCAGCAACCGCCGCCAAGTCTCGTCGCTTGTCGTTCCTGATGCGGCTCTTTGCGAGGAACTGGTCGAGCTCTACTTCCGCTACGCCCATGTCGCTTTTCACAACATCTTTCACCGTACAACATTCATCGCCAGTGTTAGAGACAGCTCTATCCCGAAGATTCTCTTCTTTGGCGTCGCCAGCCTGTCAGCGCGCTACTCGGAACATCCGGTCTTTGCAGCAATCGTCCCCTGGGACCGGGGTCGTCCCTATAGAGACGAGACTAGGAGGCTCCTAGACTTGGAGGACACGTCCTTGACGACTATTCAGGCATGTATGCTTCTCATGTCGAATGCATCCATCGAAGGAGACCCCAACACCGAGGCCGTGTATCACGCGATTGCCAGCAGGATGGCCACACTGCTGGATCTTCCGACCATGACGACCGAGTCGGTTCTGGAACAGGAGATCAACAGACGAGGTAAGCTCACCTCGAATGCGTTGTAGATGGGCGAAGTTGCTGACATGCACAGTTTGGTGGTCGTTAATCACTACGGAAACATGGACGTCTGCCAGCCAGTCTCTGCCTCGACTCATCAGGCCTCGAGATACGGTACCTTTGCCCATGGATGAGCGAATGTTCATCGCACTGGACTACGAAACTCCCTTGGCGCCTGTCGACTCTGATCAACAGGCTGTCTCGCCGTCTGGCGATCCTTCCCAGTCTCTGGTGGCACAGATGATTCGCTTGAACATTCTCCTCTACGAGATTGTGCTACTCAACGCCCGAATAGTTGCAGATCGAGTCCTTTTGTGCGACCCAGAATCGCCCGCAATGCCATCGTTTGACCAAGGAAATACCTTGATGCATGCCTTAGACGACTGGGCAAACAATCTGTCGCCATTACTCCAGTATTCTGATGACAATGTGGCATATTGGATCGAGGAGGGCCTCGGTCCCATCTTCATCACACTGCACATCAACTACAACCATGCCGGGCAATTGTTGTTCTATCAGCATCTGCACTCTGCACAGAACCTTGACCAGGGCTCGCTCGATGCCGACATGGTCCGAGTATTTGCTCAGAGGTGCAAGCACCACGCCACCAATCTCTGCGACCTTATTCACCATGCCAAGCAGCGTCCGGAGACGATCGTCTTGTACCCGCTCGCCGGGCACATCCTTTGCCTTGCCTCCTCTGTACAAATCCACACGCTTCTTTTCGAGATTGACGACGATGAGATTGCAGCGGCCAAGACACGACTGGAGCGAAACTTTGAGATGATCTCGTCGATGAACAACTACTGGCCAATGAATCACATGTCCATCAGCCGATTGCAGCACTTTCACAACGCATGCCTCCGAAGCAAGGATGATTCATTTAGGCTGGATGCCTGGATGCTGCGGTTCTTACTCGGGTTTACGCATGATATCGAGGACAGGGAGATGGAGATCTCGCAGACGTTTGATCATCTAAGGAATCTCTTGGATATTTGAGCAGCAACCTCGAGTCGTTGGTCAACCGGAGGAAGTCCCCCCTCAGCCCTGTCGTCTCTGCTTGAAGGTGTCTCTCAGATACAGTGCCGAGTTTTTTGGCGTTCGCTTCAGGCTCCCAGACTCGAAGTCTACATGAACAATACCAAACTTGGGATCAAAGCCCGCAGACCACTCTGTTTTCTTGTCAGCCAGCTCTCCCACAGGGCACTGCGAATGGAAGCAACATACCAAAATTGTCCATCAAGGTCCAAACGTAGTACCCCTCAACCTTGACGCCATCTTCGTAAATGCTCCGGGAAATAGCATCAAGATACAGGCCGAGATACCTCTGCCGGAACACATCATTCACGGCAGACTCGACACTATCGTCTGGACAAGGGCAGCCGTTCTCCGTGACGACGATGGGGAGGTGGTACCTGTCCCAAACCCACTTCATGAGCTTCCTGAACCCTTCGGGCGCGATACGTAGCCAAGGCATCTGGGACACGGGGCCAATCTCCACACCCTTGTAGTCAACAGGACCCTCCTCAATGTTGCCTGTCCAGTCGTCCTCGGCAGGGGGTCCGGGCAAGGCGCGCGCATATTTCGTGGAGTAATGATTCATGCCGTAAAACCCATTGGAGGAAGCTGTCTCCCGCAGCAGTGCCTGATCTTCGGCTGTAAATGAAGGGAGTCTGTCGTCCCCGAGATAGGCTCTCATGGAAGCAGGGTAGTCTGCGCCCAAGAAGATTGGGTCGCCGAACCAGGCGATGAAGAATTCGAGTCTCTTGGAAGCGGCGTCCTTGTCGGCCTGGCTGTTGGAGAATGGCTCGTAGTAGTGTCCGTTTAGAACGATGGAAATCGTTCCCTCTTGCGTCGGTTGGAAGTCCCGGGCGTAGAGCTGTACGACGGATGCATGGGAGAGGATGAGAGTGTGGCCGACACGCCAAGGCTCGTGCTTTGTGTCGAAGCCTTCTTGGGCGCGGTGTCCAGGTGCCAGTGTTCCGTTGAGATGACCAAATATGGAGATGATATAAGGCTCATTGAACGTCACCCACTGTTTCACGCGGTCGCCGAAGCGCTCGAAGCATAGCTTGGCGTAGCGAAGGTAGTCGGCCCGGAACGCCTCGGTATCGAGGAAGAGCTTGTACCGATCATACAGAGCTTGCGGCCCATCCCAGTGATACAGCGTGACGGAGGGTTCGATCCCATGTTCAATGAGCTTGTCGATCAAGTTGTTGTAGAAGGCGATTCCCATTTCATTGACGGGGTCGTTGCGCCCACCGAGGGGAATGATCCGGGACCACGACAGCGAGAAGCGGTAGACGTCAGTGCCGAGCGATTTCATCAGCTCCACATCTTCGGTAACACGGTTGTAGTGATCGCAGGCCGTATCGCCGTTTTGGTTGTTGGTGCGTGAAGGTGAGCGATGAGTGTACTCGTCCCAGATGGAGGGGCCCTTGCCGTCAGTGGCAGCAGCGCCTTCGACCTGGTAGGCGGCGGTGGCTGTGCCCCATTTGAAAGACTCGGGGAGAGGAAGCTCCTGTATGGGGAGGCTGTGGCCGCTGGTCGGGTCGTACTTTGTCCCGAGGCCTGCGGCCTGGAACATGGACTCTTCATCGGCCATGATGAAGGGGTGGGAGTCGTGGCGTAGTTAGTGGCCAGGAGAGAGCATGGGGTCAGCCCATAATGGCAGAGATACTTATAAGGTGTTAATGAGAGCGAATTTATCGAACCGAACGCCGCTGCGATGATTCCGAGGGACTTGTCGGTCCCAAGATGCCCAGCCTAACGGCGGTAACAGACTTGGTCCGCCCCTTGGGTGACCCGTCCAGGGGTAATTTGCACCCCCTTGCCTTGGAGAGGGGGCGGGGTACAGGTCCGCCCTGTGACCGCAACTCGGGATGCCTGAAAGCTCCTGGATCTCCTGCCAAGGGCCTGGATCGAGGCGAACCACGGCAGAGCTGTCCCTTCGTCGGAATTGCTAGCGGTATTGCAAATGGCCAAGGCTGGCCCCAGAGCCGCCAGCATGTGGACTCGGGAGGATCAGTAGGGACGGAATTGTAGGCGGGTTTGGCGATGGCCTGGTAAGTTGAACAGTGTGGCGGCTTGGCTTCAGGTACTTGAGATCTCGGCCCAAAGTCCACCGAGTCACCGGGCGGGGGCTTGGTTTCGGTCACCTGTCTGCGTCGGTTCCGTTCATCAAGGCGTACGGTATGAGAGGAGAGGACTCGGCTCTGGGAGGAGTCCATATGTCATTCCCGGGGTTGGACACTGCACTGCACAGGGCACGCCACGCGTGGCATGCCAGTGGACAACTTGAATGCTGTGCACATGGGTGGGGCACTCCAATAACTTGAGGCCACTATACTGACTGACGACGTGCCCGCTGGAGACCTAGGATTTCTTCCCGACAACTCCAGTCGGGGACGACGAGCACCGAGACTACCAACCACAACAACCTTTCGACAACACACGGGAGATGATTCTCAACCAAGGCTGCCTCTCGGTTTATCACATCAGGATACCCATTCAGTGAAGAATGAGGGTGACCCTCAATATGTCAACCTGATGGTTGTAATTTGCGCAGCACTGGAGGTCAGGGAGCGGTCCCTCAGCCACCTCCCTCCCTCACGCCAAGCATCTGCCAACAAACGGGCATGCTACTCATACATGTAGGCAGCAGTGCACAGCCAGTCTGCCCAGAATTTCCTGATGCTGCCCTAGAAAGGCCGTCTCCTTATAACCCGGGCGTCGACGAGGTTCTGAATATGGCTGTTTCTGACAGTCAACCGCCAACAGGTGGGGTGCTCTGCGGGAATGTGGCACACGTAGATAGAGGAACCGCGCCAATCATCACAACAAAAACCCAGACCTCGAATGTCAATATCAGATGCCTCTATTCACACCTTCCTGATTTGCGTCAACCGTCGACGCACGCGAGGTTCAGCCTGGAGTTCAACACAGTTGCGCACTGGCCATATCGAACGATGATGGAGGCATCTTGGGACGCAATAGGAGTATAAGAAGGGGTGAGGGAGATCGATCGGAACACCTTTGGCTTCTCTATCGCTACACTATCCGGTGCAAAACACCCCCGCGATTCTTCAGCACTCTTCTTCAAACACGGGACTTTGCCATCCTAGCTACAATGCGGCTCACCGGCCTTCTCCTCGCCTTCACGGCTACCCTTGCCGTAGCCTCTCCCATCTCGGATGGCTTTGGCGAAGTGCAGCTGTTCAAGCGTGACTCTGCCCTGGATGCACGCGACCTCGAGCTCGCCGAGATGCATGGAGTCAACCTGACTGAGAGTATGTTTCCTACCCGCCCCTTCCACGAAGCCCCGTCGCTCACCAATTCCTCTCTTCTACAGTGTACAAGCACTCCGTCATGAAGCGCGATGACGGTGATCACTACACCATTTCGGATCCGCCGCTCCTTCGAGCCTGCTGAGGGACCCTCCGAGGAACCCCAACCGACCGAGGAGCGACAGAGCGCTCGCCTCGCCGGCAACTCTGGCTGGGTTGGCGGAAGCGCTGGCTCCACTTGTTCCGATCACACCTACAGATCGACGACAAACTCGGGCTCGCCCTACTCGGGCGGCGTTCAGGCTTTGGCTAAATGAGGAGAGACCAGCAGAGGCGAATGGACCTTTCCCAACAATGCCGAAAGTGGACGGCTCTCGCGATCGGTGGCTCTAACAAGGGGCACAGCTGCCTGTACAGAGTGCAGTCGCTCAACCTCGGCGACGGTGAATATGCCGGTGTTGGAGCAAACGACATGGGCTTTGGTGCTCGCAAGACCTATCGCGACTACGCCAAGAATTACGGTAGCGGCTGGCGTGCTGCAGGCGCAGGTAACATGAAGTGCTTCACTGCTGTCTGGAACTCATGGTTCCCCAAGTACCGCACTTTCCACTGGGAGATTGGCCCAACTGAATCGAAGGTCTAAGAAGCCAAGTCGCTAGGAGGACACAGCATCGACCACGACTTCGGCAACATGGAGATGGACAACTCGACAAGCTCACATTTCCGTACTCTACCCTAGATGCTCAAGAAAACCTTTGCTTCTCGTCGTCCGTGCCCCCTGCCTGCACTTTGCCCTGATAGTTGCGCCCTGCAGGCCTCAGCTGCACACCCCGCCCCTATCTCACACCTGCATCAGGGACGGCTGACACTGCCACCCCATCATGCACCACGACGTGATTTGATTCGGCATTTGGCGGACGCAACGGCCCGGACCGCACTATCGTCTGTCACCTGCAGAAGATTGTCGGGTTCCAGCTCTGACTTTTGAAACATCAGCTGGCCGGATGTTGGTCGCGGTCGTGCACTAACACATCTCTGGAAGACTGCAGCCCATGGCGTCGGTCTGGATTTCGTTCGCGATTGCCAGTTGTAAAGAAAGGGGAGCGCCATTGGCTGGTCATGGCAGTCTTGGCGGTCAGCCAGCCACGACAAAAGTATGGGAAACCGCATACGGGGAGATATGCATCACGGTCACGGTCACAGCGCAGAAGGGGAAGGAGCTGAAGATAAGAAAAGAGGAAGGATTTACCACGGCCACTCTGCACGTTTCATCGAAACGTATATGAACCACTTATTTCCCCCAGCGGTTAAAAGTCACAGCTTGACACAGCATACCCCTTTCACTCATCCTCAGACACCTTGTCGGCTTTTTCGACAACACCAACATGGCGATCCGCTTCACGAGCAAGACCCCCAGCAGCCTCCCCGAAGCACCTCCCGGACTCCGTGTCGCGGCGGCCAAACATTATCTCGATCAATACCTCCGCGAGAAGAAGTCAGTTGCTGACGAAACGGAATGCGCGGCCCTGCCTCCGTACAAGATCAAACCTCATGACGAGTCCGAGGACCATTACGCTCATCTGGGCTCAGAACGCTATGAAAAGCGCGTGTGCATTGTGGGCGCCGGTGCCGCCGGCTTATACGTCGCCATGATGCTCAAGTGGCTTGGCATCACCAACGTCGACATCATTGAGGCTGCGGACCACGTCGGTGGGCGGTGTTACACGTACACCTTTGATGACCCCACGCCTTGCGCGCACAACTATTACGACGTGGGCGCCATGAGGATCCCCGACATCCCCAGCATGATATCGTGAGCATGCCCCTCCCCTGAGCCCGGCCCCTAAAAGCTGTCACTAAGCAACTCCCAGCACCAAGAACCTCATCCAGCACGACCAGCTGCTGAACATTCCGGGTAAACTGGTCGAGTACGTCTATCGCGTCGTAGACCCGGAGACCAAGAAGCCGTACGAGCCAACGTGCTACTGGAACTCGAACTCGGAATCACCGGAGTAAGCGTCAACTTCACTCAGTGCCATTGGCAGGCAAGCTGACACTCCCACAGCGGCAGGGTGTTTGACAAGGCCATCGTGGACGTTCTCCGTGACTTCCAGCTTGACAGTTTCAAATACTTCAGCGAAGGCCACGACAACATGTCGACGAGAAGCTTCCTCATGCAAAAGGTCGGGCTGACCTACGAACAGACCATGGCGGGCGAGTTGAACGATACGTGAGCACATTGGACTTTTATTACCCCTTGATGTCGGCTGACATTCAACAGCTCTACGGGATTGTTTGACCAGGCGCTGACCGAGACGCTCTGCGACTACACCGACTTCCAGCAGGCAGCCGATAAACCTTGGTATCGCGTCGAAGGCGGCATGTCGATGGTCACCGATACCATGGCGGCTCTTGTCCAGAGCACTAGCTGGCCTCGGACCGGGACGTCGTCCCCCGCTATCAACATCTCGCTCTCGGCGCCGGTTGTGACCATGAGCATGACCGCGGACGGCAAAAGCATCGAAGTCAGCACCACCGACGCGGCCGGCAATGCTCAACCGACGAAGACATACGACATGGTCTTCAGCACGACGGCCATGGGGCCGCTGCAGCGCATGAATCTTGCAAGCCTCGACCTCCCCGATGAAGTTTTGACGGGCATTCGCGCCCTCAGTTACGATCGCGCTACAAAGGTCGCCATCAAGTTCAAGACGCGCTGGTGGAAGGATCTCGTCCGTACCTGCCGAGTTATTTCTTACCCCTTTGAGCTATATCAGGAGTTGACGGGAGTCTGTCTCGCTAATTGTCCCACGTGGTAGCCACGTAGCATGCTGCTCGCAAGACAGACTCCTGTGCTCCTTAAGACAGCCGTGAAAGGAAGTTACTAACTCCGCGTGTCGTAGTACCGCGACTCTGACCGCTGGGGCGGCGTGTCCCAGTCGGACCTACCCATCAGCAACGTCGTATACCCGTCATGGGACGACGGCGAGGACAGCGCCAATGTCCTCATGGTCAGCTACAGCTGGGCACAAGATGCGACGCGGATGGGCTCGCTGGTGCCCGACTACACCAAGACGGCACCGCAAAAGTCGGACCCCATCGTCGCTCTCTGCCTCCAGAACCTCGTCAAGCTGTGGGCTAACCAGGGACCTGACCCGCCGACTTTCGAGCAGCTCTGGGACGACTACATCGAGCACCATGCGTGGGCGTGGTCCCATGACCCGTACACAGGCGGTGCCTTTGCCCTCTTCGGCCCCGGCCAGTTCGGCCACCTCTACCCACGCTTCCTCCAGCCCTTCTGTAACAACAAGTTTGCGCTGTGTGGCGAGGCGCTCAGCGCGCACCATGCGTGGATCTCAGGCGCCCTGGACAGTGCCTACGGGGCCGTCATGCGGTGGCTCTTGGCCAAGAACATGACAGAACAGGCGAAACACCTCAAGGCGTCGCCTTTCGGTGGCGGCGTGGATAAGCATGCCGAGGAGTTTGACGACACGACTCTGCACTGGTCGGCCGTGCTGAGCGGCACCAAGTAGGTCTGTAGGGTCGGCCGACGGGAGGATGACCTCGGGATGGTGATGGTCTGAAGAGAGGTCTGACGTGCATGCGTTGGTTGATCGTCTGGTGGGTCCGGCCGGGGAACAGTTCCCGTCGCTTATCGATCGGGGCGAGAAAGCAACGGCCACCGATAGATGAATATCACCACCATGTGCCACGAAGCATTCGCTCGACATTTAAAGCGGCGACAGGTCCTCAGGAACGCCTGACCCTTTTTGGCAGCCTCCCTCCCACACCACTCCACCCTTTTCTGGCAGGGTTGGTTGGGTTCTGGACTTGACGTCGCAGAGGATTCATTTCCGCGTGTGACAAGTCGCAAGCCCCCAGTTTCACTCGGGTATCTTGTTTCGCGCCGTCCATCATGGGGTCCTTGGCCATGAACGCTTCGCCCGAGCTCAGCAAAGGGGTCGACTGGACTCGACTCTAGGCAAAGAAGACGGGCGAGCGGCGATGTACGGTGGTGGAGGTGGAGGTGGGAAGCGTCCTCATCCAAGACGTTGGCTTGCATATACATGCATGTACGAGACGGTCCAAAGCAGCTCCAGAAGGGAGACGGAGCAATAAGCTACCCTCGTCTAACGGCACCCCGTTCGTGGCAGAGGCAAGGAGGCCAAGTCGGGTCATGCGGGGAACGAATGGCGGTCTTCTTCGCAATCTGGCCCTTGAAGTTGGGTCTGTCTATCCAGGCTGTCGGTGCCTTGAGATGGTCGTGTGTCCTCTGGCGCTGTCACGACCATACAACAGCTTGGCGGGACCTAAGCATGTAGGCGGCTGGCATATCACACCAAGATCAAGGTTCGGTTCAAGGTTGCAAGCTTGCAGCGGCATGCGCTTGACAGCGGCCGGCGTCTAGCAGCACAGTCCAGCCCAGGCCACCGTCGCCCGCGCGGACTTTGGCGAGGATCGCGCCGTGTCCAAGTCCGTGATCCGGCCGTCGCGCGTCCTGCTCTGCTGACCTGGGTGCTGCTTTGTTCGCTCGGAACCCGGCATCCGCACCACCGGCGGTTTGTCCATGGTTTCCAATGCATTGCCCGACGACGGACGAGTGAGGCTGGCCCGAGTGAGGGCGTTGTTTGTATTGTACCGTGCCTGTGTTATTGTCGTGTCTTATCTGGAGTTGAAGCCCATCATATCTCAACTTGAGACCTGGGCTTCTGCCTCTGCCCGTGCCGTTCAAGGAGGCGTCCGTTGAAGCCACCAACGGCGGATAAATGTCCACGCCGTGCCGCCACAGCTCGCTTCCTGCGCCAGCCATGACGCAGGCGGCGTGTTCAAAGAAGATGAGATGTCTCACACCAATTTCGTGTCACAATAGTAGCAGCACGGAGGGTATCGAGGCTGAACGGAAGGCGTAGCAGACACTGTAGTGTGTGAGGTCGAACAATAGACAGGAGGTGACATCGAGTGCCTATTCCCAGGGCGTATTCAGCACCGAACATGGATAGAGTTTGGGTCGTAACCCCTGGACCCCGACAAACATCCTGGACTCTGCCCGGTACGAGCGTGCTGGCCTGATTGGCTGTTCGGGGACGGCGACGCGATGAAACAGGCACTTTCCATTTCATGGGCGCGATCGGACTGCCGGGACCACACGCCTTGAGGTCTTGGCGAGATGCGAGTGCTGGCTTGTTGCGACCATGTACGACATAGGTGATGAAGAACAGGGGCAGCGGCGGGGTCTTGAATTACTGACGATGGAGCTCCTTGGAAGCTTGGATGAAGCTTGCGTGGCATGACCTTTTCCGTCCGTCTCCCAGCTAGGCCGAGGCAAAAGCTGGGTGAACGACAGACAGGTGCGCCGGGTTAGAGCTCGGCCGCATGTTAGCGTCCCTTCCCCCCATCCGCTAGGGGACGTGTCCCAAGCCGACGGGCCTCCAACGTAAAGCTGACCTGCTTTGGACTTGCCAGATTGGTGCTATATTATAGTTCGCCTTGCTAGCGGGTAAAGCGCCAAAGGGCAGCTTTAGTAAAGTACCTCCAGTACTTGGGCCCATGCAGGGAGATCACGGTGGAAGGAGCGATGGAAGGAAAGGATGGTCCTGGAACGCATTGCTGATTCGTCTGATCCCAGAGTGCTTGTCCCATGTGTGCCTGCCTGTCCACCTTCATATCAAGGGCCTGTATGGCACCTTCCCAAGGTAAGCTTGGCTCGGCATCCGCACTGACATGCATCCAGGCAGAGTGACCGTCCCTTGCTTGTCTCTTTCCCTGGGGCAGTACCTCTTTCCAAGAGACGGCCCAGGGAAGGAGCCCTTGACGAAACGGGGACCCTTATATTATTAACTCTCGACTAGCACGTCCCTTGAAATATGTACTCGGGCCATCCATGTCATGTCACTGAACAGACCCTCTCGGGCCCTCCAGTGCTGCCGCCGTGCCTGCCAGTGACGGTCTTTCTCCTCTTTCCTCCTTCTGCCTGGCCCTTCCTGGCCCTGCCCTTGACGAGTCGCCCATCATACCGAGTCGTGTCTTGTCATTTCTCATCTTTACATCCTCCCTCCCTCCCCACGACCGACCGACCGACCGTCCATCCGTCAAGACGTCCATCGCGCATCGCCGACACCGCCGAATTCCGCAGCGAGCGCCCACCGCCCACGCTGCCCCTCCATCCCTCCACCTCCACCTCACCCTTGCGACCTGCAGCCGACGTGCAGGGGAGCTACTGCTATCGTCCGCAGCCCACCGCCCACTTCCTTTTTTCGCCATCCTCTGCCCCTGTTTTGCCCGGCACAGTGGGTTGCGATAGGCAGGTGTCAAGTCAAGACCCGGTTCCGTGGTGAGTTGACCGCTGCTTGCTCCAGTCAACGGGGACCGAGACAGACAGACGCGGGAGCACTCTGCTCACCCTGCAAAGACTCAGGTCAGTTTAGTCAAGCGACACGGCACATATCCACCATACCTCACTCCTCGTCCACTCGTTCCCGTCGCTCGCTCGCTGCAGCGTGCTTGCCTTACTGTACGTGCGTGCGGTTCGTGCAGGCACCTTGCCTGCCTGTGCTGCATTGCATCGCACACGTTCGAGGCTGCGTTGCCGCATCGAACGTGGCCGACCCTGCTTTTTTATTATTACCCGTCTCCCTTCGCTGGCCAGCCCCGTGCTTGCTGTATGTCTTCTCCATCCTAGCTTTGCTCCCCCCCCTCCACCCCCCTCTCCTCTCAGCAGCAGCCTCCACCTCCGCCCCCCTTCCTTCCGCAGGCTCTTCGCTTCGTGGCCAACGTCCAGCCGCCGGTTATGGCCTTCCAACTTCGTGGCGCTCGCCAGGCTTACAGGTCCTCAGAAGGCGCAGGCGTTCCGCCGCGGTCCTCGCCCAGAGCCGACCGCCAGGCGGCCCATCGATCCGCACCAGCTGCAGCAACCCCCTTCGACTTGGGTGAAGCCTTCACGCCTTCGGATACCGTCCAGCCTCACCTCCGCGACCGCTCCCTCGNCCCTCGCCGCCGACGTCCCCGACACATATCGCGACTCCTTCGTCTCCATTGTAGACGACCCTTTCTTCCAGCGCTTCGACTTTGAAGTCGCCTCCGAATCCCTCGACTTCAGCCAGCTTTCTCCCCGCGATCCCTCTCCCGCAGACCTCGACCTCGATCTCGACCTCAGTCCAGGCCCAGGCCCAGGCCTAGATTCGGGCCCTCGCCATGACGACGGGGACGACCTGCGCTGGCCGCCAACTCGTCGAGAATCCTTGATCATTGGACACCAATCCCACCCGGTACGCGCTGCTGCAGTCGCCCCGGCCCCGTCTACGCGCTGATCCCCAGTCCCGCGACAGCCCCCGACAGCCCCCATTTCCGTCGACGACATGGACAGCCTCAACATTGCGTGCGTCAGCCTTCTCGCTCTCCTGCCTTGCCTCCGCTCCTGCTGCACCACCCCCTCCCATCCACCCATCTCACCTCACCTCATCTCGCATACCTGCATAGTCGTCGCTTAGCCGTCCCCCCTCCCCTCTCTCCCCCTCTCACGCTGACTGGGTGTTCTGATATGCAGCGTAATTGGCGCCACCGGTGTGGGCAAGTCCGCGTTCGTCCAGCGCGTGCTCGGCCTCTCACGCCCGCCCATCTCCAATGCCTCGAGCGTTCGCCTGGTTGTCGACAATACCTCATTTGGCGTCACCCTGCTCGAGCTGGACCTGGAGTACTTCGAAGTGACGCCCTCGCACCCCATCCAGTGGCCCAAGCAGATCAATGGCCACATCGTTCCAAGAGTCGATGGCGCCCTGATCGTTTATGATGTCACAAAGGGGGAAACTATGCAGGACCTCCCACAGACCATAGGTGCGTAACCACACTGCCCGATATTCCTCCTACCCTACCCGACCCTACCTTCCCCGACGGGACCCTGCTCGTGTCAGCCGCGTGTGGCTGCCGCAACCCCCTGGCAATCGAGCGTTCTCGGCATGGGCTGACCGACCGCGCCGCCGCACCAGCTGCCTTGACCAAATCAGGCCTCCCCGCAGTCCTCGTTGCCAATAAATGCGACACTCCTGAGAGCATCCGACAGGTCGACACGCAACGCGTCGCCAACCACGAATACTTCAAGGCCTGTGTCGCCACTTACAACCTGTCCTCCAGCTCCCCCGAAAGGGCACGCGCCTGCCTGCACACCGTTCTCCGGGCCGCCGTGGCCAACCGCAAGGGTATGTTCCGTTGCGAGCCTGCAATTGCCTCCGTCCCCTCTCGAGTCATGACTCCCTTGGCCCTAACAACACCGCCGGCAGATCCTCAGGGGGCCGAGCCAGCCGCCTACCGCCGGCGCGCAGCATCCGCAGCCAACCTCGAAGCCCCAGACGCGGCAGCGAATCGCCCGCTCAGCCAGCAATCAAAGCACAGCCGCGCAAGCTCCGACCTATCCCTACTCCGAGGTGCCGCCGCAGATCATTACCGCCCATCCACGCGGAGCCCGAGACTAGGCACCTACACCAACGGTCTATCCGGCACCATAGTCGAGACCGGCTCCGAGACGCCCCAGCAGTCCTTCTCCAACATGCTCAGAACCCCGGGCATCCGGCTCGACCGGACGGCGAGCGACAGCTTCTTGGATATGGACGAGTCAGACGCGGAGTCCATCAGGAACTCGGAGGACATTCCTATTCTACTGCGACATGACGAGAGCTCCGGTGGCAGGAATACCAAGGTGACCACGGGCGTCGCTTTTGGAGACCTCGTGGACCGCCTGCTGGCCCTGAAGATGTCCCGGGCCGACAACAACTTCTTGGAGATCTTCCTGTGCCTTTACAGGAAGTTCGCTGCGCCTGGCGAGCTCTTCTCCGCCATTTTGTTCAGACTCGACAAAGTTAGGGACGACAAATCGGCTCACTACCTAACCAAGACGGCTACACAACTACGCATCATCGAAGTCGTGGCCCGTTGGGTGTCTCTATACCCCGGTGACTTTGCCCGACCGGCCACCCGGCGCAACCTGGAAGACTTCATCCGGCACCTGTCGACGGAGCCCATATTCTGCACCGCCGCGCGGCAGATTAAGCAACACCTGGAACACAATGTCATGGAGGACGACGACACGGGGTGGGCCAAGTCGGACGATGTTGCGGACCGAGAGGCCAGCAAGGTGCTTCTCAAGGACAACCCGAGGTCCATGTCGGACATTTCCAACGGCGTCAGCAGTCTTTACTTGGACGAGGTGGACCTCCGGCCATCGGGCAGCTCGGACCTGTCCATCATCGACCGTTCGAGCAGCTTCGTGTCGTACCAGTCGTTTGACGACTACGAGCGCGAGGCGTCGACCATGGAGCCGACGGACGTGCTGCCGATGAACAAGTTCCGCTACCACATCTTCATGGATATACCCGAGGACCACATCGCCGAGGAGCTGACGCGGATCGACTGGGTCATGTTCTCATCGATCCGGGTGCGCGACTTTGTGCGACACGTCAGCCTCCCGCTGGATCAGAGGGCCAAGTGCAAGAGCCTGAAGAACGTGAATCGCATGATCAACCACTTCAACCACGTGGCCAAGTGGACGGCCAACCTGACGCTCCTGCGCGACAAGCCCAAGCACCGCGCGCAGATGTTGGAGAAGTTCATGGCGATCGCGGGCAAGCTGCGGCGGCTCAACAACTACAATGGACTGGCAGCGATCCTGGCGGGCATCAACGGTACGGCGGTGCATCGGCTCACCCAGACATGGGCGCTGGTGCCACCAGACCGGCAGCGGGCGTTTGCCAAGTTGGGGATCCTCATGGGCACGCAAAAGAGCCATTTTGCGTACCGACTGGCGTGGGAGAACTCGCCGTTGCCGAGGATCCCATACATGCCGCTGCACCGCAGGGATCTGGTATCGGCCGAGGAGGGCAGCAAGACGTTTGTCGGGCCCGATGGCGACCGGGTTAACTGGAAGAAATTCGAGGTGCTGGGCGAGGTGATCCTGCCCATCATGAAGAGTCAAAGCACACCGTACCCGAACCAGACGCGGCACGACTCGGCGCGCGAGCTCATCCTCGACTGCCGCATGCCAACAGACGAAGAGGTAAGTCCCCCCACCCTACGAAGTGCATGCCATGGGCGAGGGAGCCATGTGCGATCGATCCGGCCGAGTACTGACCCGCCCCCTCCTTTTATTAGGAGATCTACCAGCGCAGCGTGCAGGTGGAGAGCACGTCGGGCGGCGGCGCCGACCCATCCAAGAAGAAGTTCCCCTGGTTCGCAAAGTAGAATCAGCGTTCCAGGAGGGCCATGTTGATGACTTGACGATGAATGTCCGCCTGCAGGACGCTACGGGAACCGGAACATGACCGGGATTAAAGAGGAGCAGGGGTGGCACAGGGACGACAAGTTGATGCGAGGATTGTCATTTTTGACCAGATACGATACCCAGCGCTCTGGTACGTTGCGAGTAGGGAACGGAGAACGGACACAGAGAGAGAGAAGCGGCAGCGATGCCAAGGGACGCCTCCTCCCTTTGCTGTTGGATGGATGCTGGGAGTACTCGGTGGTGTTTTGGGCACACAGGACAGGACAGGACCACCAGGGCCGTACATATCTAACCAATGCAGGTCGGTCAGCATAGACGGACGGGGCGCCCGGTGGGTGGCGTTTGAAATTTTACCTCTTTCTGACATGACGTCTTTGCTATTTCCAGTCCGCATTCCTTATTTTGTGTTCCCCTGCTCGTCTGCTCCGGTAGTAGTGTCGCTTCGCATCGGATCGAAGAAACCTGCCAGCCTAGTGAGTGAGTGGCTGGCGGCTTCGCTGGAAATACCGCTCCAACGTCTGGGCGAAGACGTTCTAGAACGGAGGAGTAGCATATGCACGGGCCGCAGCGCGGGATGAGCTCCCACCAGCTTGTGCATGTCGCGACATTGCGGAATGGCGAGTCGAGGCGGATGCCATTTGCGCTACGGACCCATCGCCGATCCCGACGAGGGCGTCAGATTTTCTGGTAGGAGGGTGTCGAGGTGTGTGTGGCACGTTGCCCGGTGCGGTGGCATGCGGTGCCGCGGGATCGGGGCAGCATTCTTGGATGTTAGGTTGGCTGGAGCCCCTGCCGATTGTTACTGGAAACGACGAAGCGGCCGAGGGCCTGCAGGGGCGGTGTGACAGCGGGCGCTGGACAAATGGCACCAAGGCAACGGGACAGCTCGTACTCGTGGTTGTTTGCAGGAGGACAGGAAGCTGAAGCAAAAGCTCTGGCCTGGACCGAACCAGGGGATAACGGGAGCGCGCCGGATGGTTAAGCGCCTCTTGACGTCACTTGGATGTGGCGACGGTGTCGGGCACGGGCGGCCGCCAGGCACACGGCGTGCGTGCGGCGGACAAGACACGGGCCTGTGCGTGGGCCAGGGGGTGGCCTGAAGCTAGCTTGCTGCTTGCGGTGCTTTTAGCGGGAGGGGAGGGGCACCTCAGACCGCAGGAGCAACTGGCGTGAACGCTTCAGCAGCCACGGATGCCCTGTCGGATGAGAGGTTGGGGGNNNGGGGGGGGGATTCGCCGCATCATGGGTGCGAACATGGGTCCCTGCCACACCTCACCTCGAAGCAGACCTGCACGTTGAGCAAGCTTCTCGTGTTTCGTGCCTGCCCGGACATGGTGATTGGCAGATGCAGCTCCTGCAGGCAGTGCCGGCAAGCTCGAGACAAGAGGGGAGGGGCGGCGGAAGGAGCATCTGAGAAAGCAGATGCTCAAGCTCCCCCTCCATCGTCATACCTACCTAGCAGGAAAGGAAATTTCGGCTCTCAGACATTCCTCAGTCATATCGGGTCGACTCTTGTGGCCGTCACCGTCACTGTACCTTATCTGCCTCACCCCCGGTCGTCTGGCCTCGCCTGGCCTCGCTCGCCTTCAAGTTGCGTCTTCGTCTCTCTCCGCCCGTGTGTTGTCGCCGTCCTCCCTCTCTCTCCTCTTTACCTCTCCACCTCCTCGTCTCTGGCCTGTCCCCGGTAGCTTGACTCGGAGAACCAGCTTCGCTCTCTCGCTCTGCCGCCCAGTGCCTATCGTGACTG
This sequence comes from Plectosphaerella sp. P0831, assembly GCA_014635975.1. Taxonomy (NCBI): domain Eukaryota; kingdom Fungi; phylum Ascomycota; class Sordariomycetes; order Glomerellales; family Plectosphaerellaceae; genus Plectosphaerella; species Plectosphaerella sp. P0831. The sequence continues at coordinate 275,059 of JACAFV010000009.1, forward strand.
GGGTTGCTTAGTCCGCAACCACCTTAGCTCCCGCCGCCAGACCATCCACCGGGTCCGTCACCGTCTCACGGATCGTCATTTCTGCTCCGGACTTCCTCGCCGCCGACGCTTTTCCCTCACTTCCCCAATCCCACCTCCTCTCCTTCGTGCGGACACGCTCTCTTCCACCTTTTCTCCTCCCGCACACCTCTCTCAAAACCTCTTGACCCCCCAGAAACCCCCCGACAGTCGCCAGCATGGTCGTCTTCGATGGCCACGAGTTCCTCACCGAGGAGGAGAAGCGCCTCGCAGAGGACAGGAAGCGCCAGAAGTACTGGAAGAAATGGGGTCCCTACGTCTCCGAGAGGCAGTGGGCCACTGGTGAGCTTCGCAGCGGACGCCCTGAGATCAATTGAGCTTGTTGCTGACCTGTGCGCGCCCGCACGCAGTGCGAGAGGACTACAGCCCCGACGGCGACGCCTGGAGCCGTAAGACGACCCTCCAAGACCGCCAATGGCTCTGGAAACACCCACGCTGACATCCTTACCCCCACAGACTTCAGCCACGAGCATGCCAGGTCCCGCGCCTACAGATGGGGCGAAGACGGTATTGCAGGCGTCTGCGACACCCATGGCCACCAAAATATTGCTTTTGCCTTCTGGAACGGCCAAGAGTGAGTGTCTCTCGCGTCATGCGCGTGACCTCGATGCGACAACCAATTTTAACACAGCGCAGCGAATTCTTGAAGGAGAGGCTCTTTGGTCTGTCCAACCCGCAAGGAAACCACGGCGAGAGCATCAAGGAGGCCCATTTCCACGTCGACAACACACCTGTAAGCGCACCCACTTGCCCCTCCCTCTCCCCCCAGTATTCCGCCCACTAACACCGCGCGCAGTCAGTAAGGCAGTCCCCACACGCATCGCGAGACCCCCCCGACTCACCCTTTATAGCACTCGTACATGAAATTCCTCTACAAATACCCCCAGAAGAAATTCCCCTACGAGGACCTCATCGCCGAGAACGCCCGCCGTGGTAAGGAGGACCATGAGTACCAGATCATTGACACCGGCGTCTTCGACGAGGACAGATACTGGGATATCTTCATCGAGACGGCCAAGGAGGAGGACGATCCCGAGGAGATCCTGTTCCGAGTTACTGCCTGGAACAGGGGTCCCGATCGTGCCCCTCTGCACATTGTCCCCCATGTCTGGTTCCGCAACACCTGGGCCTGGGGCCGCGAGAAGCCGGAGAACAAGCCCAACATCAAGGCGCACGGCGACGGCATCGCCAAGTCGAAGCACCATTACCTGGGCGAGCGCTACGTCCAGATGTCGCCATCCCCCGGCGTCGGCGAGAGCGGCGACGACGTGCTCCCTGAGATGGTCTTCACCGACAACGACACAAACTTCGAGACCCTCTATGGCCAGGAGAATAAGACTCCCTACGTCAAGGATGCCTTCCACAGGTACATCGTCGATGGTGAAAAGGAGGCAGTCAACCCTGCCCAGGAGGGCACAAAGTGCGCCGCCTGGTTCAACTTCACCGAGGACGGCGGTGTTGGGCCCGGAGAGTGCGCCGTTGTGCGTTTCCGCTTCTCCAAGAAGAATGTCACCTACTTCGACGAAGGCGAGTTCGACGACATCATGGACCAGCGCCAGGCCGACGCCGATGACTTCTACTACCGCATCAGCCCTCTTCCCATGTCCGACGACCTGCGCAACATCCAGCGCCAGGCCTTCTCTGGCATGATGTGGACAAAGCAGCACTACCTCTTCATCTGGGACCAGTGGGCCAACGGGGACCCTACGCAGCCTCCCCCGCCGCCCGACAGGAAGGCCATTCGAAACTCCCAGTGGAAACATATGCACTGCGATGATATTCTCTCCATGCCCGACTCATGGGAGTATCCCTTCTTCGCCGCCTGGGACAGCGCCTTCCACTGCATCACCCTGGCCATGATCGACCCCGACTTTGCCAAGAAGCAGCTCGACCTCTTCACGAGAGAGTGGTACTGCCATCCCAACGGCCAGCTCCCTGCGTAAGCTCTCTTCCAACTCCGGCCAAAACCCCTAATCTCTGCTGACTATTTGCCCCTTCAGCTACGAATGGAACTTTGGCGACGTGAACCCTCCCGTGCACGCCTGGGCGACGTTCCGCACGTTCAAGATTGAGCGCAAGCTGTACGGACGCCAGGACATCGACTTCCTCGAGCGTGTGTTCCAGAAGCTGCTCCTCAACTTCACCTGGTGGGTCAACCGCAAGGATGCCGATGGCAAGAACGTCTTCGAGGGTGGCTTCCTCGGCCTCGACAACATCGGCCTCTTCAACCGATCCGAGCCCCTGCCCACTGGCGGCACCCTCGAGCAGGCTGACTCGACCGGGTGGATGGCCTTTTACTGCCTGAGCATGCTCAACATCGCCCTCGAGCTGGCCAAGCACAGGCGCACCTACGAGGACATTGCGTCCAAGTTCTTCGAGCACTTCATCTTCATCAGCGACGCCATGACGTTCCGGATGGGCCAGAAGGATGAGCAGTCGCTGTGGAACGATAAGGACGGCTTCTACTACGACGCCATTTCGTGGGGCGGCCCTTGGATCCAGCAGCTGCCGGTGCGCTCGCTGGTCGGCCTTATCCCCCTGTATGCCACCATGACACTCGAGCCTGAGCTGGTCAACAAGCTTCCCTCCTTCAAGAAGAGGTTGAATTGGTTCATTGAGAACCGTCCGGACCTGGCTGAGAGGAACATGGCTTCTCTCAAGAAGCGTGGCAAGGGCGACAGAATCCTGTTGTCCATTGTCAGCAAAGACAGGCTGGAGAAGATCCTGTGCCGCATGCTCGACGAAGAGGAATTCTTCAGCGAGCACGGTATTCGGTCTCTATCCAAGTACCACAAGGAGCACCCCTTCAGCATGGAGGTTAACGGCCAGACCTTCTCCGTCGGCTACGTCCCTGGCGACTCGGACAGCGGGCTGTTCGGAGGAAACAGCAACTGGCGCGGGCCCATCTGGTACTGTGTGAACTTCTTGCTGGTCGAGTCTCTGCAGCGCTTCTTCCTCTTCTACGGACCCGAGTTCCAGGTCGAGTGCCCTACTGGTAGCGGCGACTTTATGCACCTGGGACACGTATCGGAGGAGATCCAGCATAGACTGCAGCACACCATGGCCCGCAACGACGAGGGCCGTCGCAGCATCAACGGCGGCAGCGACCTGCTGGACTTTGACCCCCACTGGAAGGACTACCTCTGGTACTACGAATTCTTCGACGGCGACTCGGGCCGCGGCCTGGGCGCCACTCACCAGTGTGGCTGGACCGGCCTGATCGCCCGCATGATCCACGACACTGGGTAAGTCTAGTTGAATACCTCATGGCTGGTGAATATCCTGCTAACCTGACACAGCACCAACTGCCGTCTGCCACATACGCCCCGCACGCCGTCGGCGGCCATGTCGCACTACTTTGACGACGTCTTTGCACGGGGCAACGCCAACGGCCGTCGCAGCTCTGTCACGTCGGTCCGCCACCACATCAGGCGATCCTCCACGGCACGCTCCATCGGTGCCAGGAGCGACTTTGACACGGACGTCAACGGCACCGAAAACGGCAACTCGCTGGGCAACTCGGGATACCTGGACGATCCGGAGAGGCGGCGCGAGCGGCACGAGGCCGACGAGCACATGCACCAGTACATCAGCGACCAGCTTGCTCGGTACCGGGATGACCAGGGCGCGGAGACGTACTTCCGCAAGGACGAGTACGAGGCGCAGGTGTAAATTGTGTGTTTTCAAGTGGAACGGATTGAACATGGTATGGGGCTCGAAAACAAAATGGCCAGGCGTGATGGTAAAATAGAGATTGAACCCATTGAAGTTTCGGTACATATTTGTCTTGGCGAATTCCTTGTGAAGCATGTTCATGGGGGTTTAAAAGGAGGCTGGCTGACCATGACCAGGGTGTGCTGGTCGTCGATATCGTCGATATCAACGGGGCTCTAGTCAGGGTTACCGAGCCGTCAGCCTGAGCAGGATGAACAACTTGGCCCTGCCCCAGATGCGGCTGACATCATGTTCGGAGGGCATATAAAGTTGTAATTGAACTTGAAAATGGGGGTTTCTGCTGTGAAGAGGGCTGCGTGTGTGTCAAGGAAGCTGTCAGCTCATAATAAATTGTCTGATCAACACAAAGTCTCACGCCACTAGACATCGTGACAACAGTGGCGAGTGACAACATGAGATGCTTCTGAATAAGTTCAAATAAAATATGCTATCTGTGACTAGGCACTTGATGTTATTGTTCGTAGTCTGCTTGTGGAAGGACAGGCTGCATAGTATATCCGAATCAGACCCCATCGTACGTGAGCCGTCAACTTAGGGGTGTGACTGCGACCTTACGAGGTAAACAGCAGAGATGATAACATTAGGCATGCCCCTTACATCAGATAACACACCTAACGGGGGCAAGTAACTGCGGCCTAGCCACTCCCGCATCTGGATGCAGACATGGACATCACTCCGAGGCGAATGCTTGAAAAATGCCTGTTCAGAGCCCCTTGGCATGATCAGTGGAAAGCGACCTCGTTCTATCGCAAGGCTACACAATGCACGGCTGCCAGAGGGGGTAGGCGGCCGCCGTCTTCCCAGACCCGCCGTGGCTCTCTCAACAAGCTACATAAAGGAGAAGACGCCGGCCCGCGTCTGCTTAGGTCTCTCTCCCATCCCCCTCTGGACAAGTGCGCCTCCCCGGGCTTACTCCCCCAACCCTCCCATTTCGTCCTCCCCACGTCTTCGATTAACAATACAATGCCACAAATGGCGGGGGCCAGCTACGAGAAGTTTGGTCTGGCCCCGTCACGGCGTACGCTCGCTGGTGTGTGATGCGACGGTGTGGGAATTTACAAGGTGTCGGTGAGGAGCTTGTTCATCTTGCCGATCTTGGCGGAGACGCTGAGGTCGATGGTGCGGTCGCCAACCTCGACGACGAGTCCGCCGATGATATCGGGGTTGACCTTAGGGTGATGTCAGTTGGGGGGACGAGGGATACGTCCAAGGGGGGCATGACGTACGTTGTTGGTGACCTTGAGCTTCTTGCCCTGGCCGACGTAGGGGGACTTGGAGACGGCAGCCTCGAGCCTGTTGAGGGTCTTGTTGTCAAGAGCCTGGGTTCAGTGTTAGCTGGGAGGCTCTCTCTTGCTGGGGATATGACAAGGACGCACCTGGGCCGAGGTGACGATGAGCTCGAGCTCGCCCTTGGCGGCGCTGATGATGTCGCCGAACTTCTCGCAGACACCCTTGAGGAGGCCGAGACGGTTGTTCTCGGCGAGGGCGGAGAGGAAGTTGGAGACGGTCTCGCTGTTGGAGCCGGACTGCTTCTTGAGCTCGGCGACGATGGCGGACTTGTCCTCGGCGGTCAGGGTGGGGGTGGACAGGATGCCGACGAGCTTGGGGTCCTTGGTGAAGAGGGCGTCGAGCTGGGCGAGGGCCTTGGCCGTGGGGTCGAGCGACGACGTCTTGACGGCCGCGGTGTACTGCAAATGGCTCAGTTAGCCCTGTGGTCTGTTGTATCCTCCCTGCTCCATATTGTTTCCCGCATCAATCAGTCCGGGCCTGGTCCCGTCGGCTCGGACATGTCCTCCTCTTCCTCTTCTCCTCCTCCTCTGTTGGTGTTCGGATTTTGCATACCAGGGCCGAGGCGTAGGTGCCGTCGACGCCGAAGACGGCGATGGGCGGCTGGGTGGACTCGGTGGCCGCAGCGGCGGCGTAGGTGCGGACGGCGGCCGGGGCGCGGAAGACGGGGGCGGCCGCGCGAGCGGTGCGGAAGGCTTGCCTCGACAGCATAGCGACGGTTGGGTTGTTGGAGGGGTTGAGGTGGGTGGGATTGAGGTGGGTGCTGGGGTTTCGAGGTGGTCAATTCGGAGCTTTCGCGGTTTTCCAAGGACTGAGGTTTCAATTCGGCAACGGGGAAGTTGATGCCTTAGCCTGGAGCACCCGAAATTGAGGCAGCCACTTTTCCGGGCGAACGCGGTTGTTTGCTGAGTCATCATTCGAAGTGGCTGTCGAGGACAGCTGCCACCAGCTTCCCACCCCTGGCCACCTCCAGCTCACTTCGTTCTCCGAGCACACCAAGCACATTCATTCCAGATGAAAAGTCCGTCCGTATCACAGGCAACACGGCTTGCACTGGCAGCTTCAGACGGCATACGGGAGTCACCGTCAATGACTCACGGGTATCTCATGTGTGCGATTTCAGGGCGCTCTATGACACAACCCACACAAATGCCAGCGCCACGCCGGGCGCCATAGCCATATGCCCGAACGCATTTTCCCCAAAAACAAGCCATGTCCATCATCATTAAAGCGTGAGCCGGTCCCGCCTCTCTACTAGGCCGGTCCGGACCGATGAGTCTTCCCATAAACGCCCGCGAATGGTCAAAGAAACACCCTGCCAAACACCCCCCGTGTCCATCTAGTCGCTCTCGATCATCTTGGCCGCCAGGTCGCTCAACGGGCCGTAAAAGTCCTTGCCCGAATCCAGCTTGTGCTCGTCGACAAAGAGAACGTATTGCTTGAAGCTGGTGTTGAGGTGGGGCTCGAGGCCAAGCTCGCGGATGACGGCGTAATGGTGGCAGTAGATGTGGGCGTAAACACGGTACATGCGCTTGAAGATTTGGCGCACAAGGGCCGGGAAGCTCTTGGGGAAGGGAACGCCTAGAGAGTATTAGAATGTAGCTACCCAGAGCGACGGGGAGCGTAGAGACGTACCGATGCGGCTTGGCAGGATGCTCTCGTTGTCGATGGTGTTCTGCACCCAGGTCATGAGGTGGTTGATGTATTCGGGGGCGGACATCTTGGTGGGCTTCTTGTAGTTCTCGTTATCCTGCCAAAGATACTCAAACTCATCCGTGGCCTTCATGGGGTAGCATGACTGGGGCGAGCAGAACTCTGTGATGGCGCCGTAGAGGAGGTTGATCTGGTTGTAGAAATCGACCACTACCGTGGGGGTCAGGATGCGATGATGTCCCTAAGGGTACCCAGTTGGACTCACTGTTGACGGCCAGCCACTCGTCCTCGTCCTCTCCCTCGGGCAGCTTCACGGCCTTACGCAGGCTGCCGCCACCCAGAGTGGCCTCGGCATACTGGCGCAGGGCAAGACCGTTGGCGGGTGCGCCGCGAAGGGTACGCTGGCGGGCTTTCCGCGCGTTGCTGTCCTCGCAGTTCCTGTCAGCACAACATCTCTCCGACCACTGCGGCTCGTTAGGCTCGACGATGGTGTTCTCCTGTTCCTCTTCTTCGTCGTCATCCTCCTCCCATACAAAGGGCGGATCGGGCACAGCAGGTGGAGGGCTCACGACCAGGAGGCCGGTGCGCGCGGTGATGTACTGCAGGAAGGACATGGCGAAGATAATGCAGAACCAAAGGGGAGCCAGAGGCGTACTAACATGGTGTGTGGTACGGGTAGGGCGCTCATGGTGGGCGTCCGAGGGGCGGTCGGGCTTTGAAGAGGGCGAGGTCGTTGCTTCTTGGGATCGGGCTGCCTCCATTCCAGTCGTCAGCGGGGCAATCAACCAGAGGTGTTTGACATGCCGCAGCAAAGGGGAGAAAACACGCGTGGCGGCTCCTGTCCGGGGGTGGCACTCACCAGGGCTTGCTCAATTCCGTAGAGCCACGAGGCAGGGAGGATTGCAGCGCAATGTACTGACGTGCGAGGGAGCGGGCCGGACCAGGATTGGAGACGAGAATTTGCTGTTTGGTATAGCGCTGAAATAGGGTCTCGGTGCTTGGCAATGGATGCAGATGCAAATGCAGGTGAGCGATGAATGCTGGACTGGACCGATGGAGGGGTAGGGGGACAGGACGGTACGGGAGGGAGAATGATGTTTACCCGATTGCCTAATTGGTCTGGTTGCCAGGCTGGGGGGAGGTGTGGCTGGTGCGTGCGCCACACGACATGTGACGGGGCCTGGACATGCACTCCCCGGCGCCTCTCTGTCCGAGTCGAATCAAGCAGGGAAAAAAAAACCGCTGGTAATGTTGAACTGTCTATACCGAGCATAATACAAGAATCACCAGTGCCAGCCGTGCCGTTGAGTGTCTGTTGTGTGTACGCAGCGCCATGCCAACTCCGAACAATGCCTCATGCCCCCTCAACCGTTTCGCCCCCCCAAACGCAGATGTAGAAAGAAGTAAGATGGTACGCCGCCCCTAAATGAGATGAGGTATCTGATATATGCTGGTAAAGAAGAAGAAAGGAGACGATGATCTCAGGCCGCCAGCATTTGGCGCCTCTCGGCCACCTTGGCTCGCGCGGGCTCTGCCTCTGTTGGCTCCTGTTCGGGCGAGGTGAGCTCCGTGTCAGGGGCGACAGGAAGGTCCTGCCGTTGCGCGGCGGCCCTCTCTGCCTCCTTGTCCTCGTTGAGGCTCGCCTCCATGGCGGCCAGCTCGTCCTCGACGTCCTCCTCGTCCTGCGTCGACATGCGGCCGTTGAGGGTTTCGGAGATTTCCTGTTGGGCATGTGAGCACGTGATGGTGGTAGAGCAGTCAGTGTGATAAGGGGGCGCACCTTTTGGTAGGCAATGGCTTCCTCGTTCTCGCCCATCATCTTTTCGACGCCCTCGAGGCCACCCATCTCGGCATGGATCTCGTTGAGCACCCGGGTGCCCTGTTGGATGCCGTACATAACGTCCTTCTGGATCAGGGCGAACTCGACGTTGCTCGTCAGCTGCTCTAGCTGGGCCAGCTGCGAGTCTGTTTTGGATAACAGGGTCTCCTGGTATTTTTTCCGCCGCAGAGCCAGCAGCGCGCCCGACTTGTTTCCCGCGGCGAGCATCTGTTTGGCCATGGCCGTCTCCTTATCGGTGAGGACCGTGATGCGCTTCTGGTACTGGCGCAGCTTGTCTCGCTGGAGTTTCATGTCGAGAATCGCCCTGGATGCAGAAGAAGCGTCAGCGATTGATGCAATATGGAAGGAGTCATGCGTCGGCGTGGTCTTGAATCGACCTAGTCTTTGCGACAACCGATCGCGGGGTGGTCGAGTCTTACTTGTCCTGGGCGGTGACCTTGCTGTTGTTGCCCCCCATCGCGGCGGTCGTGTGCGAGAGCAGCTGCTTGAAGATGTGTTGTGTCTGTGGCGGAGTGCTTGCTCAGAAGGTGTAATCGTCGTGATGTGGACAATATGCGCGCATTCAAAGCTAGGTGCGGTGTAGCAGGCGTGCCAGTCGCAGAGGATGGCGGGACAAGTAGATCAAGTGTCGGGATGCAGCCGATGACGGGCAGCCAACGTCGTCATTTCTGCGGAACGGGACACTTCCGCCGGGGGGGCACGCTGCCACTGGAGTGCTATCAGGTGTGCACTGGCAGCGGATGTTCAGGGCCGGCGAACGCTGAATCAAGCGAAACAGTGGCCTGGAGTCGCCCGGACGTGGGGGTCATGCGCCTTATCGATAAGTGACATTTGCCTCCTTGATTCCGCGATGCAATCCCATGGCCGCACACCACATCAAGTAGGAGACTAAGGCGGCTTGAAACCATGTCGCCGCCTTCGCATACGAGTCCGGCCTTCAAGTCTCAAAACAACTTAAACCTTCTTCCCCTACGACGGCTTGCCAGTGACTCTTGTGGTGCTTTAAAGAGTCATCAACCGCGAGTATGAAAATGGCTGCAGCCATCTACGTCAGTCAACCAGCAAAGTCTGCTCAGCAACAGCAACCCCTCCAACTCCACGCCCACAGCACAAGGCGCCAACGGGAAGAGCGTCACCTAGCTTCGTACGAGTATAAAAAGAGCGAGGGGCCTGCTCGCCGCTGTTGATGATGCCAGTGACACACCGACGCGCACTAGTACTCCCGTCGGCTTATCTTATCGCCCAACGTCGATTCCAGGGACCCTCTAAATTTTTAATCGCCCCGCCGCTCGCCGCCTGGCAAAAAGACGTCTTGAACATCGCTCAGTGACCGAAGGCACCCGCGACGACGACGACGATGGCACCCAGACCAAAGCAGAGCCTACGACAAGGTCTGGATAGGGACGTCTATCAGATTGTCAAAAAATTGGAGGATGAGCGCGCCCAAAACCCCCCCAAGAATGGCCGTAAGAGAGCCCGATTGGCCGTTGACGACGTCTACGAGATTATCAAAAAGTCAAACTCGAGCCTAAGCCGGCAAAAACGCAAGCCCTTGGAGGATGCCATCGAGCGCGTGCTCGAGTTCCACAGGCAGGAGGCCGACGACTCGGATAGCGAGGCCGACATTGAGGTTGAGGAAAACAAGTCTAACAAGGTAGGCGCCCTCATCATGAGGCCTGTGTACCCAGGTTAACCACAACCGCAGCCCGAGGACCGTTTCCTCCTGAACCGTCAAATGGTCAAGCACTGGGGCAACCCATCCAACTCTACGCCTACAGCACAAGGTGCCGACGGTAAGAGCGTCAAGAAGCGCCGCCTCTCCCTGGAATCCGAAGCCAACGGTGTCGAGGCAGTGAGCGAAGGAGGCCGAACCCCCAAGACCAACGGTGCCCCGTCCGAGGTGCAAGGGAAGTCCACCAAGAAGGTCCAGAAGCCCAGCAAGTACGGCTGCGAGCTCGTCACTCCCGGCGACATTGTCCTCGGTGGCCTCAACCACGAGCTTGCCCTACTGGACAGACAGCTTTTCTCGTGGCTGCAGCAGCCTGAGGACTACCAGCGCTGGAAAGACCTCCCCATCGGCTTTCTTATTACCGGTCCGCCAGGCACCGGCAAGAAGTCCCTCGTCCGGGCCCTCGCCGCCAGCACCTCGACCCCCATTGTGCCTCTGGGTCGATACCTCAAGGACGCGATGCGGTCGCCCGAAAAGGCCGGCAAGATCATCGTCGACTGCTTTGAAGAGGCCAAGCGCTGCGCGCCCTGCGTCATTCTTGCCGAGCGCCTGCACGAGCTCGTGGGCAAGTCGGGGACCGGCCACAACGACTTTGACCAAGAGGTCATTTTGCAGCTTGAGACAGGCATGAGGCACCTGCGTGAATGGGAAAACGATGGCAACAAGCCTGTTGTTGTCGTTGCCACTACCAGTAGACCCGAGCTCATCGACACCTCTCTGCGGAAGCCCGACTCGTTCTCCCGTACCATCAACGTCAAGGTCCCCAACGTCGATGCCCGCGAGGACATCTTCCGCGCCCTGACCCACGACATTGAGCTGCCCCCTGACTTCGACTACAAGACCCTCGCAATCCGTACCCACGGCTTCGTCGGTGAGGACATCCGCACCGTCATCTCGATCGCCAACAGCCGCGGCAAAGACCGTCTCATGGACATGGAGCATAATCGCGCCCGCCGCGTTCTGTACGAGAACGAGGAGTCCCCAGCCCCGGTGTTGGACAACCAGCCTTCCTGGGGACGAAACAACTCGGACCGTCAAATCTGGTACGACTTCATTTCGCACTCTGCCTACACGACGCCACCTACGGTCCATCTCACTGAGGAGGACTTTATCGCGGCAGCCGCCGAGCATACGCCCTATATGCGCCGTATGGGCTTCAGCGACATACCATCAACAAGCTGGTCCGAGGTTGGTGGCCTTCAATCAGTGCGAGATGCTATCCAAATATCCATCATTCGGCGCATCAAGGAACCGCAGCTGTTCGCAAAGCTCGGCAGGCAGCGACCCGCCGGCGTGCTACTCTTCGGCCCGCCTGGTTGTGGAAAGACCCTTGTTGCAAGAGCCGTGGCCAACGACGCGCAAGCCTCGTTTATTCTCATCAAGGGCCCAGAACTTCTTAACAAGTATGTTGGAGAGTCAGAGCGTGCCATTCGCGAGCTTTTCATGCGCGCAAAGAGCTGCGCACCCTGCATCCTCTTCTTCGACGAGATGGATTCACTGGTGCCCAAGCGAGAGAACACCACCACCGAAGCTGGCGCCCGCGTCGTCAACGCCCTCCTCGCCGAACTCGATGGCGGTGACGATCGTGGCCAGGTCTACGTCATCGGCACCAGCAACAGGCCCGACATGATCGATCCGGCCATCCTGCGCCCTGGTCGTCTCGACAAGCTGCTCTTCATCGACCTGCCGACTGAAGACGAGCGCGTTGACATCCTCCGCGCAATCTACCGCAGCAGCAAGATCGACATTCCGGACGAGGACGCTACGATGGGCGGGTCAGACGACGATCATATCGAGGCTATCGCGCGCGACCCCCGCTGTAAGGGATTCAGCGGCGCCGATCTGTATGGTTTGTACAAGAACGCGCTTGACGATTGTATCTTGCGATGGACAAGCGGCGATCCCGTTATTACGAAGGAAAATTGGGAGGTCGCACTCAGCAAAACCCGGCCGAGTGTCAACAACCCAGAAACGTATAGACGGCTGGCGGCCAAGCTGCATCATCAGAGTTAGTGGCGGTTACATGAATAGACTCCCTCGTGGTGTTTGGAGGAAGCAGGCAATCTCGGCGAGTAACCGGGATGCGGGATGAGGCTCTTTTAATAGCCCGTGATGGGGCCTGGAGGCCTCATAATAAGAGTTCAGCCAGCGACACGATGACTGGTGATGTTGGTGACTGCCTGGAGATCTACCTTTACATAACTCCTCCATGACTCCTCCAAACAACTGATCGGTAACCTCACCACAAATGGAATCCATCATGATAGAAGCCATGCCTTCAGTCAATTTGCAACAGTAGGACAACGGGCAAGGTCGATCAAGTGACGGTCTACCAGTGGAGTCAATGGAGTAGATCGATAGGCAGATAGGATCGACTAGAGAAGTAGATCGATGGATTTAGTGAATCAACCAACGAAGTAGATCGATCGACAAGTCAATCCACAACAGAGGGGCCTGTCAAACACTGCCCCTGAAGTCAACTGGCATTCTGGTCACAACACGAAGATGAATCGGCCCAAATAGCAGAGAGATGAGAGTGGTTTCGTGGACTGTCTGTAAACGCCCAGCTTCCAAAAAGCACTAAGGTCTAAGCGTGTATGAGAGCTCCGCCGGTGCGACGGGCAGCTCGGTGCTTTCTATGGTACAACGAGATGTGGTATGAGGGATTGAATTAACGAAGACAGCCAGAGTCCTCGGGGAGCAACATGGTCTCCCGGGACGCTGCCCGTGCCGACGGGGTCATAATCTTCCGTCGCTTGTTCTCCGTGGCTTTCCCCCATGGTCATGTCTGGGGGTGTGGGTGTTGCCCCCTTCTCCGGCGTCTGTGCCGGAGAGGAGAAGAGAAGAGCTCCGTCTAATAAGGGGGGCTCATCGGTGAGGGCGAAAGGGCGGTCTACTATCGGTACAAACAACAAAACGAGTCTCTATGGGGGAGTGGTGGATGAGATCGCTTAGGCGGTGGCCTCCTTGAGGTAGGAGATGAGGTCGTTGCGGTCCTTCTCCTTCTTCAGGCCGCCGAAGGCCATCTTGGTGCCGGGGATGTACTTCTTGGGGTTCTCAAGGTAGGCGAACTAAGGGAGGGCGAGTCAGTACGTAAGTAGAGTGAGAGAGGACAGACGTCAACATACCAGGGTGTCGTTGTCCCAGGTGATGCCCTTCTGCTTGTTGGCATCGGTGTACGAGTAGCCGTCGACGGAACCGGTCTTGCGGCCGAAGAGGCCGTGCAGGGCAGGGCCGATCTTGTTGCCGCCGCCAGCCTCGACGGTGTGGCACTGAGCGCAACGGGTCTTGAAAAGGTTGGCACCCTTCTTGGCGTCACCTGGAGTTGAGGTCAGCGAGCCGCTCGTACGATGTTTTGTTCTTCTCTCCTCGGCGCGATGGGCGAAGCGTACGCGTTCAGATCGGCGTGGTCGTTGGGTTGGGAGAACAGGTCCCGTCTCGACTCGTCATGGAGTAGTGGCAGCATGTGTCGGGAGTGTTGAGCCGAGGGAAATGGCGCAGCGCAAGGCACTCAATAGAGCCTCGCGCAACCCAGTTCTCGACGACAGACCCGACTGCTCCAGCTAATCCTGAGCCGAATAGCATGTGTTCCGCGACCAATTGACCGCTGACGCGAACGCGCCGCCCATCGCGACAGGATGCTTCTCCAGGGGGACTTCAGGAGGCGACTTACCACCAGCCATTTTGACGGTATTCGGGGGGTTGAAAGACGGGGGAAAAGTGTCTAGGGTAGTTGCAAAAGAAGGAATGAACCTCTCCTGCAAAGTGACTGAGTCGTAAGGGTCGTGAAGGGGGTGCGGGTTGCGGGAATGTGTTGATCGTAGGATGAGAGAGAGGAAGAAGGGAGGGAAAAAATTGGAAGAGCCGGCCGAACGGTCCAAGGTATCTTTAATGACGGCGTCCCTGGCCTGCCACATTAGCCCCAGCCTGGCCTTGGGCCCCCGGACGACGGGCGGCGCGGCGGGAAAAAAATCCTGGCAATGAGCTCACTGTTTCTCCCTCTCGGCGCGAGCTACAGCGCGCACAAGCCACCTGGCTGTGGCGCCCACCCCACCGCCCCATCGGCATTCCCGCCAATCATCGCTCCCGGAATGGTCAGAGGGTGAGTGCTCGGCCGGGCGAAATCGGGAAACCGGCCCCATGACTAAGGAAAAGTTGGTTACCGCCCAGTGTCAACGGAGGATTCAGTCCTCGAGACAGGGGCGCCGGGATTTGCCCGGCGATTGCATCGGTGATGAGCTATGCCAGCCGGTAACAGTCAAGCCTGTCCGATGCCACTGCCAGCTCCTGGCCCCGGCGGGACTTGACGCGACGGCGGAGCGGACCGACCTCAGACCTCAAGGTGGGATGGTCGGACTTTTTTCGATCATCGACATCAGCATCGTCACATCAGCCCCCGATCCAGGGCCGCAACACCATCAACCTCCGACACAATGACCCCGTCACTACCGCCGCGCTTCCTCCTGCCAGCTCTCGGCCCCATGTGGCGCGCCGCTCCCCGCGCCGCCGGCTCGATGCGTGTCCTGCGCCGCCATGCCTCGACGACGGGCAAGGACAAGCCCATCGTCCTCGAGAAGCCCCTCAAGTTCAACCCGCCCTCCCACGGCGCCCGGCTGCCCCGGTATAAGCCCAAGCACTACGGCGGCGTCTCTGAGGGTGAGAAGTTCGCCCAGGGCCAGAGAGACTACCCGGGTCTCATGCCCCCCGTCGGCTCCAAAGCCCACAGGTTCATCAACAGCCGCAAGCTACACATGTCGATAACACTGGTACGTCTGTCATAGCTGTCTCTTAGGCAACGGCTAACATACAATCTCCCAGGGCACCCTGCTCGTGCTCGCCATCACCACCTTTATCCTCAACTTTACCCACACATCGCCCTTCGCACACCTGCTCCCGCCGGCCTCGGAGTTCTGGTCGTCCCCGATCAACTTCATCCGCACCTGGATGCGCGTCCTGGCCCTCCACGAACGCGACCGCAATGCGCGCACCATTGCCGAACACACCGCCCTCACAGACGATGTCGTCAAGCGCGCATACTTCCGCAAGGTTCACGGCCTGGACAAGGAGAACCCCATCCGCAACTTCCTGGGCGGTGGCGACGGCGACGAGATGAACGCCGAGGCCTTCGCCGCCGTCTCGGGAGAGACCCTGCCATCGGCAGCGACGAGCGATGCCTCTACTATTCCGGCCGAGTCCGCCGAGACCGTCCAGGAACCCAAGAAGAAGTGGCTTGGCATCTTCTAAGACGCTCTCATGTTCAAGATGCCCGCCTCGTAGGAGGCGCTGTATCTATACCCACACAACCGGGGACTGTACAACGACCTTTATCCATCCCAATAATGACTCGGACATGAACCTAGCCCTTCCTCTCGTCTCGAAGGGGTATCATAGCTCTTCTCTTATTTTTCCATGTCCTCCACTTCCTTTGGATTGTACCGGCCCCCACGTGATGCGCATACCACTTCAGTCCAGCTCTACCCCATCCAGAGCATCCAAAATCTCGTCCGCGATGCCGCCCTTTTCAAGGACCTTTGCAATCATGGCCTGAAGCACACCGAACTTGGTACCGCCCATTGGCGGCCGCCAGACACCGGGCTGGACACCGCGCGATGCCGCAGCCTGCGGGACCGGCGCCGCCTTCTTGCCGGGGGTTGAGACACTGGTCGCCGGGTTCTCCGAGTTCGGGATGCCGGGCGGCGTCATTCTCGCAGGGGGGTCGATCGTCCTCACGGACAACAGCCTCAGCTGCCGGTCCTCCTCAACGCCGTCCATAGCAGTGTCGCCATCTTTCTTGCCACCCTTGGCTGGCAACTCAGCGACGGACACGGCGAGCAGCGACTCTGCCACCGCCAGCTCGTCCTTGGAGGGATCGAAGATTATGTTGCCGCCGACGGCGATGACGAGCAGTGTAATGGGAGGCCGCGACGTCGTGGCGCGCTCGTCCTGCGGGTACAGCAGCGTAGACGACTGCCAGTCGTCGTCGAACATGGGGTCCTCGTCGCCCTCGGACTTGAGGCGGGGCAGTCTCGTAGAGAGCAGCGCCAGATGTGTCGTGAGAGAGAGTAATGGGAGGGGGTATGAGAGCGGCGGGGAGATGAGCAGGATCTAAATGGTCTGTCAGTACGTGAGGTCAGGGAGAACATGTAGCCAGAGGTCATCCTTACATCGAGATACAGCTTCCAGTGGAACCGGCGGTTGATGTACAGCTTCTTCGCAAACTCGCCGTCCGCCAGCAGCGCCTCGGTGAGCATGCTCGCCAGGAACACCGTGCCGGCATCGTCGTCTCTCGTGTCGGGGATCTCAATCGACAGGTCGAGCCACTCGCTGCGGCCCTTTAGGTGTCCCTGGCCCTCCTCGCCACCATCTTCACCAGCGCCACCACTGCCGGCGCCGGTGCCTTGTGTTCTTGACTCTTCCGAAGTGCCATATGGGTCAGGCGTCTTTTCGAGCGCCGCCTTGACGCCGACGACGGCTTCGGTGCCGTCTGAGAAGAAGACGCGCGCGGAGCCGTTTGTGCCGGGCAAAATACCCGTCTCAGCCTCTAGCGGCCTGAACTGTGACGCCGAGCGACCATCTGGTCGGATGGGGGGCGTCAGGGACAGCGTTGAGTGCAGGTAGGCGAGTTCGGCCGGGGAGATGAGCGCTTGCGCTGCGGCTGTCGCCATGATGGGCGATTTCGTGTGGGTTTGTCGGCTACAGGCGAAGAAAAATCGGGCAATTCGGTTCTTGGATCGAGTACTGGCCGGGTTGTGTTTGTGCCTGAGCACTCGTTGGTGCTTGTTGTCGCCTGAAAAGTTATGGTGATTTCTTAAAGTGCTTGCAGCTCGCCGCAAAAGCTCGAGAGAGATTCCCGCGACGGTGGGGTCGCGGGGTGTGGCGTGGAGCAATTGAGTGGCTGTGTTGTGGCTTCATTTGGTCACCCCCTGAACCCCTGAATCAGGAGCACCAGAATCTCAGAATCATCTGAGGATCTCCAGGCACGATGAAGCCTAAGCGGCTATACAATAATATTCATAGTGTATTTCTAATATGCGTATCATTATGCAATGACGAAACCATGATGCAGAGTGCTCCGTCGCCACCACGTGTTTCCCAAATTCAAGCCATGGGAAGCCAGGTCAAGCTATGAACTTG
Organism: Plectosphaerella sp. P0831; assembly: GCA_014635975.1. Taxonomy (NCBI): domain Eukaryota; kingdom Fungi; phylum Ascomycota; class Sordariomycetes; order Glomerellales; family Plectosphaerellaceae; genus Plectosphaerella; species Plectosphaerella sp. P0831. The sequence goes on from JACAFV010000009.1 coordinate 292,515, forward strand.
GCTAATCGGGTTGAGAACCCAATGTGTACCTTCTAACTTGTTTGACTTTCTGAAAACTATCCACATACCGTACGGAAGGTCTATGCGGCTTCCCACAAAGGCCAACAAACTCCGACGATCGGGCTGTCAGACATTGTCACGAAATACAGGATCAATTATGGGCAGGTCATGCATTCATCCTCATACCTATCGTTCCACACGTCGCTAGAATACTGTGGGAAAGCTGCGATATCCATGCAGCAATTTCGTCTACACCAATTGCCTTGGCGCCCACACATGGCGGTCACGCTCGTGACCTCCTGCCAGATCCGTCACCGACAATCAGCTCGGGAGACTAGCGAGAGAAGTCAAGGCACAGGGATTCTTTCAACTCCGGCCCCATAGCCGCCACCAGCTCGGCAATCTTCGTTTTGAGCCCACCCTCGGCTGACAGCGCCTGTTCGCGCCAGATGACGAGGTCGCCAGTGATGACCAGGTTGTGGTGGCCCGGCACGCGTAGTGCTATGTTGCCCAGGTCCAGCTTGGCCATGTCAGAGAGGGATGGAATGCCGGGCATGTCGGTGTTGAATAGAAGGGGAGGCTCCTCATCGACCGTATCATCACCCATGACGACGTCCGATTCGAGGATGTCGCTCAGTTCCCCATCCTTCAGAGCAGCCCTTTTCTGAGATGCCGAGTAGCTCACATATGCGCTCTTGTCGAGCAACCCGAGGATTTCTGGGCCGAGAAGATCCCATGAAAGGCTTTCGGGATCCAGCACGTATTGCGGGCTGTAGTCTATCTTGTACCTCATCTTCGGGCAGCTGTGGATGTAGAAACCTGGGTACCAGTAGCGATAGCCACCCTCGAGGGCAAGGGCGATCTCCCGGATGGCGCCCAGCTTGCCCGGGCTGAACTGGTGGATGGACTCGTGGTAGAGAAAGTAGACAGCACTGACGCACTGCGGTAGAAGGTCCAGAACCCCAATGGCAACCAGCTTGCCGTCGAGGCGGTAGCAGTGATGATAGGAGCCCAGGTGCTTGTCCTTGCCGTCTGGTGTCTTTTCCACACTGCGACGCAGGGGAGAATCGCACAGGAAGCGCCTGAAGCCGGTGCGCGTGATCTCTGATGGCTTTTCCTTATGCACAACGCGCTGATAGTTCTCATACACCAAGAACTTCTCCTCGGTGAAGTCGTCATGCTCGAGGGTAACGCTCAGCTTGTGGGCAGGTTCCGGCGGAACGCTCATCTTGTCGAGTTCAGCTTCGTGTATCCTCTTGAGCAGATCAAACTCGTTCTGCCGCTTCTTCTTGTCAGCCTTGCTGCGGCGTTGGACATGTGAGGATTTCTCGGCATAGTCCTGGCCGAGCACATGAGTGTTGAAGCGGTTCACGGTCTGGCGGTGATCCCGAGATGGCTTGTAGAGAGTCGCGTCAAGGCGTATGGTGTAGTGCGGACAGCATGACTGGCGCTGGTTGGGCCGGTAGAGGAGGGATCCAGATCGTCTCCAGTAATGATCCAAAATGCCCTGGTAAAATTCTGGGGTCATGGACGTGGTAGTCGCATAGTAAGAGTAGCCTAGACATCACGGTTCTTGTCAGCTGCTGCTCTGTACAAGGGCTGGAGCTGTCACGGGTGCCCCTTGGTGCAGATCGAGGACGGCGACAATAAGAAAGCACCAGCATCTTGGCCGGGATGCATCACGAGCGGCCCGGCAGCGAGCGTGGTGGTGTCGATGTGGGGTGCCCGAAAAGGAGAGGAGCATTTACGTTTCTTAAACACACTTTTGCCTCGACGCCCGCCGCCACAGTAGCCGCAGCTGGATGAGTTTGTGTAGCCTATGGATGACGACGTTGTCAGCACTTGTCACGGTATCAAGACGATCTTTTGGCGGCAGCATGCCTGCCCGCCCAGGGCTTGCCGGCCGGTTGATGCGGCGGTGACGCTATGCCTTGCACACACTGGTGTTGAGTGTTGTTCTGAGCCAGGTGGGGGTACGGCAGGAATGCAGGAATGCAGCAACCGCCAAAAGATGGGGGTGATGTGATGTGGGTAGGATGCTAAGACAGAGGTGCAGGACGAAGGGTGAGATTCGGAAGATGTTCCACATGGTCGGGATCAAGCCAACGACAGGAACAGGAAAGAGCACGGGGTGAAATGGTTGGACGAGAACAGATGAAAAAGACAGCTCACCTATTGGAGTAACATATGAGAACGCATCTTCAGGGGTCTGCATGGTAGACGCCTCCATGTGGGCAGGCCTAACGCGGCGGTAGCGTAGCTGGCCTCACCTAGCGTTGTGCAGCAGAATCCGTGCGTGGGCCGACGGTGTTCGTCGAAGGCCGTTGAGAGGCGACGTCTGGAGGTCAGGTGTTGATCTGGTAGGGGCGCGGTTAGGAAGTTGGTGGTCGTGGAGGGGGTGGTGACACGGGGGGTCGCAAGGGTGCCGGGTGATGGCCACGGCAACGGTGTGGTTGCGGAAGGGTAAGGTGAGCGAGCGGGTGCGGCTGCAAGGCCCCGCGTCCGGGTTCGAAGGGGTGATGACCTCGTGCCGGGCGACAGGCAGACAGGGCGGACTCCAAGGTTCGGGCTGTTCCGTACTGGCGAGGCGGACCGTTCCACCTTGTGAGAAGGACCTGGACCCTGAGCGGGTGAGGCGGCAGGGGTCAAACGGCGGGCGGCGCCTGGTGTCCGACGTGAAGATGACCGACGACCGAACAGGCGGGAGGGCGGGCGGGGGGGGGCACACGCGAGATGGAAGTTGGCGGGCAGGATGTGTCAGGAGGGTGTGTGTGTTCAGGGAACCGTTCGAAAGGAGAGAGAGATCCTTCGGCCCCGGACGTTGATTTAAACCCGCGCAGGCCAAGCGGATGATGTGCTGAAGTCGAGTCGGGAGGGGGTTGGAATTGGTGGCCGCTAAAAAGTTGATGGAGGGAAATCGCTCGTGCTCGTGGCGGCGGGGAAGAAGAGAAGTGGAAGTGCCTCTGGCTGCACCGGGTAAGCAGCGGGGAAAGGCGGCGAGTGAAGTGACCAGAGCCGATCGGGCGGCGCGAGTGATGGGAAACTTTTGAGGCGAGAAGAAATCCCCGGGTCAGGCAACAGGCTGCCGCGGAATGATGAGTCGCAAACGAACGAGTCCTGGCTGCAGCTGCAGCTGCAGCTGGAGCTGGGGCGGTAGTGGTGGTGGTGGTGCACCGTGGTGAGTGTGGTGAGAATGAGATCGATGTGGTTGCCCCGCATCAAAGTTACCCCTCCATCTGTGCCCCTCCTCTCGTGCCAGCCCCCCTCTCCCACGTCCCCCGGCTCGGCCATCGAGAATCCAGAGTCAATCATTCATTCATTCATTCATTGCATCCCCGAGGGAGAAAGGAAGAGCTGGGGTGGGGTGTTGTTCCTCAGGCGACCCGGACTTCGGCGGGTAACTCTATGTTTGTCCAGCGCGTGTCTCCAGTGGAAAGGTAGCGCAGGGCAGGGCAGGCTGTATGCTGCACTGGGAAGAGAGCCAAAAGGTACCTAGAGAGGTTGACGACGGACCCCCAGCATGTGCATGTGCCTTTGTGAAGGCGATGGCGGCCAGGGAGGCTCGTGAGGTCTGGTCGGTTGGTGTGTCACGACTGACTCTTCCGGCACCTCGGGCAACTCGTGTTCCAGGCGGGTGGGCTCTCAAGTCTGAGGTCTTACTGACGAGGCAGCTCCCTTTTGTCAGTCGAGGAACACCGAGTCTGTTGGAGCTCGAGGATGGCCTGGGTGCCGGCTGCATGGTGGCGATTGCGTCTTCACTATTTGAGCCCACCTCAAGTTGACTGATATGCCCTGTCACTTCGATGATCATCGATGCCGGGTATGCAGCAGCGAGGTCTGGCAGCGGTCGACGTCGGATATGCCTGCTCTTCAGGGAATAGGCGCCTGCGGCACCTGACTACGGGCCACAGGCTCCCTACCTGGTAGGTAAATCACGATTGAGTCTTCCGTCCTTCCTCCGTACTTGCCTGCTTGTCCTCGCCCATCTTACACGTCTGACCTTGGTTGGAACTCGGGGTGACAGGAAGGAGCAATAGCCTATCAGGCAGGGCTGGAAGGATCTAGGCCATCCCGTGGCTGCCCGGCACAAGCATGCCCAGCTTCCGTGACCTTCTCGTATGCCTGCCTGCCTGCCTGCCTGCTTGCCTCATGTCTGCGGGCCGGGAAGGAAAGGAAGGAAGGAGGTCCCGACCAAGGGATGCATGAGCACACCCAAGCACTGAGTGGTGAGACCCAGTACCGAGACTCGCACAGGGCCCCAGCACGAATCCGACGCGACAGATCTCGGCTTTTTTTGTTCATGCGCGTGGTTCGCCCGTCCGTTGTCAGCGTTCCGATCTCCTGGCATCACACCCACCACCTCACACTCCAGGTCACTCTTCCAGTTCCATCGCAGCTTCCCTGCCCTGTCCTGTCCCTGCCACCACCCACCCAAGCCAGCCAAAAACCCCCTCCCAAGCCCACCCCACTGACGGGCTGTTATCCCGAGGGCGCCATGTACCGCAGCACGTCTTGCAGCGCCCAAGTGTACATGAGCCCCTGGTACAGTACATCCACCACCCTGTGCATGCATCCCACTCTTCCCCCTTCGATTGATGAGGACAAGCTCGAGCTCCGACCTGCACCCAAAGCTCCATGCCATGGCCATGCCATGCTCTTCCGGGGCAAAGTATAAAGTCATGTTTAGCTTCCCCTGACTCCGGTACAATCCCCTCCCGTCCTGGCGGAAGCCACGAGTCGAGGCAATTCCGTCCCTTCAACCGACCGGGGCCTCGAGAACACAACTTGAACTCTTCTTCCCTCATCATCCTCCCTCTTCCCTCATCATCCTCCCTCTTCCCTCCCCTGCCTCTCAGGACTGGTCTAGACTTGTCCGTCTTCTGCCATTGCCACCGCACTTCTTACAGCCTCTGGTTGTCCTCCGACTCTACTCTTCGACCTCCCTACAGTCAGTCGCGTGGGGTGTCTCGCCGGTTCCTGCTCGCGTGCCCCGTTATACAACTACCCAGCACCCTCAAGGTCAGCAGAAAGAACCTGGAAGCCGAACCGGACTGGGAATTGGGCTTCCCACTCAACCCCTCCGAGCCCACGCGCCGCCGCCGTCGTCGCCGCCGCCTCGCTCGCTTTTTCCCCCCCTGCTCCCCGACAAGCCAGTCCGTTTCCGCCGCCTCCGTCAAGCCAGACCGCCAGCAGCCCCATCATCTTGCTTTCTACTCGCAAGCTCCCGGCACCTCCGTTCTGTCCACTCGAACAAGTCGCACACTCCAAATATCCGACCTGCCTTAAAGAACCGCCTGCTCCGCAAAAAAAAGCCAGCTGCTCCGTCCGGCCGTCCAGCTGCTCGCTCGCTCGCTCACTGTCCCGCCGTGCCCTGTTCTTTCTTCCCCCACCACCCGCCCACGCCCCCTTATTGCAGGCGCCGCCGCTCTGCCCTCCCAAAAAAAACCACCCCTTTTCTTCGACAGCACGCTTCGTCCCACTGGCCGCACGCTCGTCTCTGGGCTCTCTCTTCAGAAGACGCTCCGATTCGGAAAACAATCTGCTTCTCAATACGCCTCCGAAAACGGCCAGGCTTTCTTGCCACGGCTGATCGGTGCCTGCAACTCGCCCTCGTCGTCACTCCTTCTTCCGTCACTCAATTGTCGCGTCGCGTGCGTCTCGGCCGCCCCAAACGCCGTGTGCCCGAGAGACAGCCACAGCAGAGCAGCCGAGTCACCGTTTCCTGCCTGCTGCAGGGCTTTTGAGCTGCGCCAACAGACTCAGGGAAAAAATCAAATCAAACTCACGCGACAATGTCGAATCACTGTTAATTCGATCTTTCCACTCTGATCGCCTCGCCCACACACCTTCGCGCCTGGTCTTGAACTCCTCCTCGCCTCCCCCCTCTACCTACGCGTCTTGAGCCTACCCACTACGAATCGCCGCCCGCCTCCCAATTCACGACCCCTCCAATTGCCCCGCCAACACCAGCAACCCCCCCCCCCGAACGACTGCCACTATTCAGACACTCCCATGACCGCCCCTCTTCGCCCCGCAGCACACCCCGACGCATTTTGCACCGCCAGCAAAATGTCCTCATCCAAGGAAAAGAGCATGGAGTCCCGCGTCGGAAGGAACAACCAGCGTAAGTGTGCGAGGCTCGGCCGGCGCATGCCTCCCTTCGCCCGAAGGCGAGGCTCTGCGTCGGCCGCTCCTGCTCTTGCTTCGGCTGGAGCTGGCTCAGGGGCTCGGGGTCCATACTAACGCTTTTCTCTGCAGGCTACAGCGCCAAGGGCGAGCGCCTGGTGGCAGGCGTCGTCCCCCTGACCGAGGACAAACGATACGTGCTCATGATCCAGTCGACCCGCCGGAAAGGCTGGGTCCTGCCCAAGGGCGGCTGGGAGACGGACGAAGAGTGTACTGAGGCTGCCGAGCGCGAGGCCTGGGAAGAGGCAGGCATCTGCGTCCAGATCGACTTCGACTTGGGCGACATACCCGAAACGCGACCACCCAAGAACGGTTCCAAGGACAAGTGTTTATACCGCTTCTACGAGGTCACCGTCACGAGACAGGAGGACCAGTGGCCAGAATCGCACAAGAGGGAGCGGCAGTGGATGACATATGCGCAAGCCAAGGAGGCCCTGGCCGCCAGGCCCGAGCTTCTCGAGGCTCTGAATCGGTGTACGATGCATCGATGAGAAAGGGACTCGGAAGCACACGAAACGCACGCATCCACCATTCCCCTCCCGACCATGCCGTCGACAACCAGGGCGACAAACAGCTGCAGACGCGTTTCCGCGCGCACGACCGTTCTGTGAACATATCGCCAACCGGCCATCACGAACAGGCAGCCTCGGCCGACCAAGGCTCGGCTGACGCTCCAGGACCGGACCGCGGCGGCCGCTTCCTCAAATGGAGGAGGCCACACGCTGCAGCTGCATTTGCTCTACCGTCTTTACACCATATTAACCACCGCTCACCAAAGAAAAAAAGTACACATGCATTCGGGTCCAAGGCGTTGTCGGCAGTCTGGGATTAGAACCGTTGGCAGGCAGGCAGGGGCGCTCCCCCTTCCCCTCCACCCTTTTCGGGCAGCATGACTCACGGGTAAAGGGTCGGTCGGATGGGGATAAAACAGAAGCAACCCGGACTCTGGCGGGACGCTGGAGTTTACCGGGGCGAGACTCTGAGATCTTTTTCTTCTTCCCATCTTCTTCCTTCGTCCACATGGCCATATACTCTTCCCGTCCCGGAGCCACTCCCGTGATGGAACAAAACGGCAGCGTGCAGCGCTGGATCGGTGACTGAGCCCGATGCACCCAGGTGGTGTTGCCCGTCTGCTTTTTGTTTAGCTCCTCGTAACCTGCGCCCCCTCCCCTCAGATGAGGGGCGGGTCGTAGTAGTGTGTTGTAGACTCTGTGAAATTAGTAGAAAGACAATAGCAATCGTATGCAAATGTATTACTTTGGAAAGCGGATTTGATTTTTTGCGTGTTGACTCTGTGGCTTCTGAGATATTTAGTGACATGCCTCGATTCTCGGTCCTGGCGGAGAATCGGCCGATGGTCGCGAAAAAAAAAAGTGCCCCGCATCAGTCTGAGATCATGCTCAACTTTCTGACAGCAGGGATTGTGTAAGATGCGGGAGCTGCCGGGTCACCTCGTCGTGCTGTCAGAGAGATACAGGGGAGGTACTCTGTCGTCGAAGCCCACATTCTTATTCGGTGCAGGGCACTTTTTGGGTGTCCAGGCACTAACAGTTGAGGTGCCAGCGTCACGAGTATTTTCCCGCAGTGATCCCGGGGCAGCGGCAGTGGCTCACCTCGGTGAGCCGCCCCGCTACCCATCCGGGCAGGGATACTCCGCCGCCATCATCACTGCCAACTGAACCCAGCGCGTAACGGAGCTGTTCAACCCCAAGCTTCTTGCGCCTTCAACGACCTGTACGAATACAACGGATCACGACGACGCAGCACCAGACGAAGAGCATCCGGACGACGATTCACCCCTACAGCTTCAATTAGCTGCCTCACCCAACCTACTCCCGCCGCGACGACATACCTAGCTGGTGCATGGAAGACGACGACACGAACAGTCTGCCCTGAACGACCCGATACACCTCCATCCCACTCCCTCATGACGAGGTAGCCCAGACTTCACACACCCAAATACACACCCGTCGTCGACATGGAGAACCTCCACATCTCAGAACCCCAGGCGCAACAGGGCCACCCGGTCCTCGGCCGCGGGGCCGCCCCCCCCTCGTCGCAGCCCTCCCAGCTCCCGCCGCAGATGTTCACCACAGCCGCCCAGCTGCTCGATCTGACAGACAGTAAGCCCGCGCCGGAGACCCGTGCGCACCGCACACACCGTTGACGCAGCCCTCCCCCTTCCCCAGAGAAGCTCATGGTCGCCCTCCGCGATGGCCGCAAGCTCATCGGCGTCCTACGCAGCTGGGACCAATTCGGTACGTCGTCCCCTCGTCTCCTTCCCGTACGGAATTCGAAGTTAACACATATCCGCCTCCTTCAAGCCAACCTCGTCCTCCAAGACACCGTCGAGCGCATCTTCGCCCACCCCGCCGCGCCCTCCTCCCCCGACGCCCCCCGCCAGCCCGGCCTCTTCGCAGACGTCAAGCGCGGCGTCTTCCTAGTCCGCGGCGAGAACGTCCTGCTCCTCGGCGAGATCGACCTCGACAGGGACGACGACCCGCCCCCAGGCTACGAGCCTGCCGACGTTGAGACGGTCACACGTCTCTCTGACGAGCGGAAGGAGCGCGAAAAGGTCGGCGACAAGGCCCGCCTGCGCAAGCTCGCCACCTTGGGCTTTGAGGGCGAGAATATGGGCGAGGTTCTGCTGTAGTAGCGGTGGTTATCCGTCCCTCCCTCCCTCCGAAGACCACGCATGAGTCATCCACGATGCATCTTTTTTTTTTCTTTTTTTCAGAGTAGATTTCCGGGTTGAGCGCCGCCAGCTGGACGGGGAGAGCAGAATATTGTGAAATGCCAACCCGTCCGTTTTTGGCCTCTCTTCCGGGGACGTTAAGGTCCCTGGGGGAGAGGCGCCGGTAGAGCGAACATGTTATTCAAAGTCATCGCCGCTTCGTTACTTTCGATTCTGGGACGTAGTTTCCAAGACGTGCCGTCATTGTGACGAGCTCAAGCTCTGTCTGAGCTGGGGCCGACCCTCCGCCCCAAAGAGCGGACTCGACCTCCTCAACAACCACCGAGACCTGCCTTCGCCGGCACCTGCCACTGCACTTCACAATGGGTAGTCCAAGTCTACCCAAGCATCCCCCGGCCGCCAGAGCTTCATCATCAGTTGGAAATTGCGAGTGTCAAACGAACATCTTTTGTACAAGTCTAAGACCCAACGAAATAACCGCGCCTGGGTATCATGCAAAGCTTCAAGAATCGATCCTCAAGCAGCCTTGGCCTCCATCGCTGTCGTAATCACACCCTTCTATCCATGCGCCGTGATATCATCCTCCGGTATGCATATAAAAGTATCCTCCCCTCGCCCTAGGCAGGGCCCTGATTCTTCAATGTCGTGCCCAACATGCACATGTCTTTAGCTGTCGATCACAATCACATCGTGACTCGGCCGTATCGGTGTGCGTGGTGTTCGCCGGCGGTTGTCGGGGTATTGCCGGTACGCAGGTCCACCGGCTGGCGGCTGATGTTCGAACGGTGCCATGTTCGCGCTGCAGAACGGTTAGCAATGCCTAGACGAAAGAGTTTACGGACTTACTGTTGTTGATACAGATGGTGCGGCGAATCGCCGTGCGCCCCATATGCAGCCTGGGGCTGCTGCTCCTGATAAAGGTATCTGGTCTCTCCTGCTGCAACGTATCTGGCATGTTCAGGCACATCCTCAACCCTGACGTAGGTGTGACGAGGATCCATATGCTGAACTATTTGCTGAGGCGGACCTGGTTCAGAGTAGATGATGGGTGCCTCTCGAAGCTGAATGAATGGCTCGTTCCGTGGCTGCTCCTCTGGCTTGTGATGCTCACGCAGCACCATGAACCCATCACGCTGGGTGTGCGTCTCCCGAGCAGGCCTAGCCTGGCGCTCCATGCGAGGGTGGCCATCGGCGAATGGCCTCGCAGGTGGTCCTCGATGTTCCGAGTACGGGCTTCCGGTGTGCATAATCATGTCCTCTGCCTGTGGGCGGGGTCGCCCCAGCCTTTGGTCAATGCCTAGATATGCTCCATGCTTTTCGCCGGTGAAGGCATGCCCTTCTCCCCAGCCCGCCTGCCTTGGAGGGGCAGCGGCTACAGAATATCGAGGACCACCTGCGTAAACCACAGGGGCGCGTTCCTCGTATGGTTCAAGTCCCCTGCTCCGCTCATCGTGGCGAGGCTGCGCCAAGGGATACATGTCTGAGTCGGGTTCTTCGTAAGACTCACGAATCACAATCACCTCCCTTGCAGGATCAATATGGTGGCGCTGTACCGTGTATGGCTCATGCACCATGGGCCGGTACGAGTGCTGCCCAAGGGGCGGAGCTCCAGGTGAAAGGGGTTCGATCGAAGGATGCAGCATGTCCTGGAGCTGCGTCTGTCGACCCTCGGCAGGCCAGGCTCTCAGATTCGCGCCGCCGCTGGGAACGTGCTCCTTTACCTTGGTTTGCGCAGTGTGTCCTGGGGCTGCTGCGTGTCCGTAAGAGATGGGGGAAGGAGCGCGGTGGTAGGCGCCGCTAGATGAACCAAAGCCCATGTCGAGATCGCCAGGAGTGCGAGCTTTTCGATAACGAGCAGGAATGTTATCGAAACCCTGCCCGGAGCCACCTGGTAGGGGCTGTGCGCCATGGAATTTGTGAACCTGAACATCTCGGGGGGACGATGCATGGCTGGCAAACACGTTCTGCGCGGCTAGGGGCGTCGGGGCCTGGGGGTTTGCCACCCTCGGCGCCTGCCCTCCGGCGCGGTTTCGCTGAACGGCCGCATCCCAAGCGTTCTCGTACCGCTTGAGTCCCTTTCTGTTTCTCCTCCTTTCGCGTTTGAGAGCCTTCTTCGACTTACCCTTGGGCTTTGATATGTCCTGGGGGGTTCCGCGCGCTGCAGCCTGCGGCTGTCTGTGGCCATCCTGGTAGGGAACTGCAGCCGGGCCAGAAGGAAGACCGGGAATTAAGGGGGCCGGAGTGCGGGCCTGCATGGAAATGTCACGGGAAGGCACGGCGCCCTCGATGTCGGAGGTCGAGTCCTCGTCGTCATCCGAGTCATCCGAATCAGAGAGCACGACAACCTCCCTGATGATCTCGTCCAGCTGGTCCTTGCCGCTCTCATCATCGCCTCGCCACTTGACAAGGAAATCGAGGCAAACTTCTTCCGTCGCTCGCCTGGCGTTGGACCATGTCGTCTCCTTCAGGAGATAGTCATAGCGTGTGTGGTTGTGGCGGATATGCGCCAGTACTGCCAGCTGCACGCGTCGAAAGAGCGACAGGGTGGGCTGCAGCCCGACGAGGGGTTCGCCGCTGGTAGTTTGGCCCTACGATGATGGTTTGTTAGGGGGCCAGTCTCGACCTTCTTGGGGGCGGTACAAACCTTTCTAAAGGCGTGGCTGATGATCTCTGCTCTGTCGGTATGGGGTATCTTGGGAAACAGCTCCCAAAGAGCAGCGTTGGCCTGTTCGTTGATCTCCTGCTGCGATTCAGGGATGACCTCGACACCGTGGGGTCCGACGACTGGTTCGTAGATTGCCTCAATACCCAGGTCCTCCATGGCTTCTTGGACGATCTGCGAACGAAAGTGGTACCCGACGCGGTTCATCTGGTGGGAGAGGTCCGTAGCCATGTGAGTGGGGGTCTGTTCGTCTCCAGGGGTTAACACTGGTCAAGCAGACAAGACTGGACGGGAAGGCCGTGGAAGGCGTACGGAGACGATGTATACCATGGCCCCACGCTCTCGCGACAAGTCCTTGCATTTCAGGGTCAACTCGGGGTTGCCCAGTGGCACAAAAGTGAAGAGCGGCGGAGGCTCGCGTTGTGTGAAGTTCTGTAGCGTCACGATATGGTTAGAGGAGCAAACAATATGGGGGCGGGGGCGAGCTCGGGTGGCTCGCCAGTCCACGTTGATCGGGGTACCTCAAAGTCGAGCGGTTTTTTCTTGAAGTCCTTGTTCTCGACTAGTTCCAGGACCGTCTTGTGTTTCGATACGGGCACCGCCTTTCTTGCGACGAGGCCAGGCGGCAGCGGCGCGTTGCGCTTGATTTCCTTGATCGTGCGACGATGCTTCTCCTTGCCCGATGACGGCCTTGCCGTCGATTTCTTTTCTCTCCCCATGGTAGGCGCGCTACCTCTGCGGCATAGTCCTGCGAGGGAGAGTAGAGTCCAACGTCGTTAAGGCAGAAGGAGGAGCCGGAAAGAAACAGGTCAGCAGCGAAGCACTTGTAGGTTCGAGGCCCACGATGCGTCGGGGATCCGAACTGCCACGGCGGGCGACGGGGCTTCTCGCGCAACGGATGTTCTCCGATCGGAGGTAGAGAGAGAATCAAGAGGAAAAAGGAAAAGCAGTCCAGATCTGGGACGATACGATAGCAGCGAGCCAGACGCGCCAGATCAAGTCCAGGGCCAGCGCCGCGCGACCGAACCTGGGGGCAGGAGCGCGGGGTTCACTGTTACGCAGAGCGCGATGTGTCCCGAGGCGGTCAAGACGTCAGTCTATCCGCGCTCGTCTAGGAGGCGCGGGCGAAGCAGATGCAGGAGATGCAGGAGTCCTCTGCAGGAAGGGAGGGGTCTCTGTCTCGATGGATGCCCAACCTGATGCGATGAAAGGTGGAGGAGGAATCAGGGTTGAGATGGTGTGGTCGTCGGTTTTACTACGGAATAACCCAAGGCGTCAAATCGGGACTAGGCAAACTTGTAGGGTAAAACGCCCAAAAAAAAAAGAATAGCTTTGATCCTGACCCGGATTGAACGGATGACCTTCTGGAAACTCCATTGCTGGAATCAGACGCGCTACCGCTGCGCCACAAGATCGCTATGTGTGTTGGGCTCATTCCATGCTACATATTGCAACGCTGCACAGTCGGTGCACACTCATTGCGTCGCAAACCACTGGGCATACACTATGAATGGGGCACCATGGGCTATTGGCCGGGTTCACTGCTGAAACCGCTTCATGCGCGAGACTCCTTTTGACATTGCGATGTTTGATATGTCTGCACTGTTATTCTGTTGTTCTGTTATATGCTGTCGCAACCTGATGGCAGTTCCGCCCATCCGCGGCAAACCCGTCGGGTGCCGCCCGCAACCGGTGTAATACATTCCTAACGCCTGCCTGCCTATCCCGGACCATAGATGCAACCCGCGCCAGCTATTCCATACACACACAAGTAAAGCACGTGGGTTCCCGCACCCGAATTACACCCTTTTTCGATTGCGGGTCCGCGTGAAGAAGAAGGGAGATAAAATAAAAGGCTCGCCGGTCTCAGTCGTCATCCATGGCGCTGACGTGCTTCTTGATAAACTCGAACGCGGAGAAGAAGAGAGCGTTGACGGCGCAGGAGCGGCCCATGGATACGCCAAGGCCGCGGTACATGTGTTTCCGGAAGAACTGGATCTTGGGGGGCGGCTCGACTTGCTGACCGCGCGAGTACAGCAGCGAGTTGCGCTGATATATGCTCTTGGCCGAGTCAATGGGGTCTAAGAGGTGGTCAGTACTGAGTCCTTGACTCTCGACAGTTTCCAAGGGGACGCACAAATCATTGCCCATGAGACAATGCCGCAAAGGCCACCCGAGGTGACTACAGCAAGTTTGTTGGTTGAGGGATGGTCGCCTCCAAAGGTGGTGACAAGCTGCTTGCCGCTCTCATACACCATAAAGTAGATGGCAGTCCCGAGTGTGTCTCGTACTAGGAACACTGTGTTAGCAGAGTCTGACGTAGGTGATGTCGGCAAAGTCTCACACAGGTGGAGGTTGAAGCCGGTATAGAGGCCAAAGATGCCGCGGTGGCGTATGATGTTCCGCATGGTCTGGATGGTGCCCTTGTTCTGGTAGCTTGCGGCGACCTGGTGGCCGTTTGTGACGCGGCAATTTGCCTCGGCGAGCTTCTTCTGGTCGGACAGCAACACCGAGACCTGGGCACTGAGCTTGGTGAGCTCAAAGGGGCAGGCGACGGCGGTGATGCATGAGCCAGCGGTTGCACCGGCGGCCCCAAAGCAGGCGATCGAGTATAGGGTTGGGTATGTGCCCTTTGTGCTGACATGGTTGAGGACGTCGAAGCCGGTCGTCTTTCTGATCCAGTCCGAGTAGGAGTGTTTTGCTTTTTGGTAGATGGAGAAGGAGACGGTCCGGACGAGGGTGACGCTGGCGGTAGGGGCCATGACACCTGTGAGGGGAGGGTCAGTCAGACATGGGTGTGGTGCGTGTAAGGGATGGGAAAATGGCATACCCCGGAAGAAGCCTCGGAGGTTCTCTGTTCTGTATGTGTGGCGGACGCAGTCGAGGAAGCCATCGTAGCGGTACGTCTGCATGCGTGTCTTGACGCTGTCGAGGGGAAAGGCGACTACGGTGGAGAAGACGCTGGAGGTGCTGGCGGCGATCTCGGTGCGGTAGCGCTTGACCAGCCTCTTGGGCTTTTCTGGCTGAGGCATGATCGGTGGTAGATTGGTCGTCGGCACATGATGTAGCTGGTGGTGGTGGGCGACGGCTGTCATGGAATCTGCGGTGCGGGTTGAAGATGGTGGGTTGCTCGTTTGTCGTGGTGGTGCTTCGAGTCGGTTGCGTGCTGTTGTTGGTATAGTGGTCTGGCTGTCGAACGACGTGCTGATCATGCCATGACCTCTCGACGGAGGGAGAGTCGGGGTCTATCAAGACGATGGATTGCAGCAAGGCGAGCAATTGCAAGCGTTGCGGGCGCTGATCGTCCAGACGAAACAGGTCGAGACACCGCGGCGGTGGTCCCACGATGGGTTGAAGCTGCCACAGCGAGCACGTTCCGTACACTGCCCGCCTACACAGGGGGCGGGGCGGGCCGCTGGGGTCTGTCTGGAGGCCCAAAAATAGGTAGCAGGTCAGGGTCGAGGGAAACAATGGAAAGCTTGGGAGATCGAGAGCTGAACCCCCAAGAACGAAATGACGCTTTCACACGGTTGTGACCATCCAGCAGCGTGGAGGGGGGATTGTGTCGAGTCGAGGCGAGGCGGAGGGGTGGTGGTGGGATAGATGGGAGAGTTCACTGAAGGTCAAGGGGACTTGGACTCGGGGGACTTTCACTGGGGCCGAGGGGACGGCGCTGGAAATGGCAATTGCGGGGTTAGTGGATAACTCATGATCATGATGCGGGCGGCGCTCAGCGACTCAGGTCTGTCCGTCCGGCGTCAACCATTGCCCCTAGAATTGCCCTGGACACGGGATGCCATCCAACATGGAGCATAATGTCCGTCCGTTGAATTTACTCGCCTACCTTACTTGAGCGGAGCTGCCCGTCGTAAGTTGTTCGACCTGAAGCCGAGGATATCTCAGTCAGTTCCTCAGGCGGAACATGGTGAGCAAGAGCTCTTGTCTGCTGCCACACTCCATTCGTCCACGTCGAAAGCATGCACCGCTGTGATTCGTTCTTTCCATGGCCCGACGACGGCCGCTAGAATGCGTCCCACAAGTCCGAACCGTCGCCTGTCCATTCTTCTGTCTCCTCACCGTCACCGCACCGCACCGCAGCCCGCAGGTGATGCGTTCGTCAAGCCCGTTGAAGCTCCGCGACTCATTCCTCGCATGGTTTAGAAGGTACCAAATGGGCCACACCGCACCGTCCACATACTGGCGCATGCCCCCTCTCTCGCCTCGCCTCTTCCACGATACCGTCCCTTCTTATCTTCCGTTTCGTTTTCCCCTGTGACAGCCCGTTTCGAGAAGCCAGGGACGCATTCTTCCAAACCCGGAGATGCGGCGTGCGAGTTGTAGACGAGCCCGGTGCTGAGCCGCTTGGGAATGCCCAGGAAGAGCCGCCCAGGAAGAGCCGCCCAGGAAGAGCCGCCCAGGGCGCCTCTCAATGTGCTCTGCCTGCTTGACCGCCCGCTGCCACACATCTCCAACACACCAGATGGCAAAGATCTCCTCCCAGCATACCAACCCAACAGCTGCCGTACCGTCGCACGCTCCAATCCGTAGCGCCTCGCTACTGGCTGTGTACAAGTACCACTCCGACCGCCCTTCCACCTTTGCATCGCATTATCAGGTCATTCGCCCGCTCTAATCGCTGGATCAGCGAAGAGCACGGCATCCATGACAAGCATGCCACACCCTTCCGTCTGAGGCATCCCCCCAACCAGATTGGGCACAGTCCTCCTCCAGCGGGCGCTCCCTACCATTGGACGAGACGGGATGTCAGGCATCTCCTTCAAGTTCTCAGTACTACTACCGGACTGAGATCAACACTGCCCGAAATGTGCTGTCACCCCGCATCTGCATGCCTCAGCAGAGAGGTGGTCCTTTTTTTGGGTAGCTGATGAGGCGAGTCCGAATTGCCTGCCTGCCGGTTCTCTCTCCCCAGTCACACGACGCGGCCGGGGAGGTTTGGCCCGCAACACCGCGTCGGCCGAGAAAGATAGGCACCTATGCCCTCTCACCGGAGACACATGCCCATGCTCCTGTTGAGCATCGCGATCGTCATGTCGTAGTGCGTGTGAGTTTTGGCCTTCAAATCGTTCGCCGCCTTGTCTGCGCTGCGAGGAGTCAGTACCATTTGACCTGGGTTTTTCCCCCTGGACAAGAGAGGTCGCTTCACCACTCCTGGTACCTACATCTTGATGTCGTCGCCTGTCTTGGTCAAGTGAACCTGACTCCTCCAGGTAGGCCCCCTGAGGCGACGTTGGGGTATCATTCTGAGGAGGTTCTTGAGAATCTTGTGCTCTATGCCACGCTCCTTGGCCGCCGCTTCCAGAAACCACCGCGTGCGCTTGACAGCATCGGCGTCAAATGTGTCTTTTTCGTTGCGAAACGCCCTCCGAATGTGGTCTCTGGCGATATACCGCGTCCTGTTGCTGAACTGCACCGCGCGGAGCAGCCCGCGGTAGAGATGTCTGTAGCCGTGGATGATCTCCTGGTTGGACATGGTGCTCGATCAAAAAAATAATACAAGAACAAGAAGAGTAACTGATTGGGGGATGAAAACATGAAGACGAAGGAGATGAGCCGCTGCCCATTGAGCAAGGCCGCTAAGCACGGACCATGTGAACCACACGATGGTCCGACCGTGGATCTCAAAATTTCCAGTTCCGCACGGCAGGCCAGCAACCACCACCAGCGAGCCAGCGACGGGAGAGGAAGGACGACGACACAACCACCGACCAGAATCCGACAAATCCCCCCCAATTGCCCGGTCCTCGTCACTCCGAACCCTCTCTACACAACCACCGGCGTCATGGCGCCCCGACTCCAGGCCCGATGCCTTCAGGCCCTTCGTGGCCCCCTCCTCACATCGGCCACGACGAACCCGACAGCATCAAGACTGCTCGTCCCCCTGATCCCCTCCCGCGGCATTCGATACGGCTGGAGCACGCTGCCGCACCGCTCCAAGCCCACGCGCTTCAACCAGGTCACCTCCGGTCTTCCTGCGCCCACGTCCGGCCCCGCCGCCGCCCTCGCCCGTCGCGAGAAGCTGACGCCCACTCGCACCGGCCTCCTCGCCATCAAGAAGGGCATGACCTCCATCTTCATCGGCCATCGCCGCGTCCCAGCCACCGTCCTGCAGCTCGACCAGGTCCAGGTCGTCGCCAACAAGACCCGCGCCAGCAACGGCTACTGGGCCGTCCAACTCGGCCTCGGCCAGAAGGAGCCGCGCAACGTCACCCGTCCCCAGCTTGGCTACTACGAGGCAAAGGGCATCTACCCCAAGCGCCACCTCGCCGAGTTCCGCGTCCGCGGAGAGGAAGGCCTGCTGCCCGTCGGCGCCCAGATGTTCCCCGACTGGTTCCAAAAGGGCCAGTACGTCGACGTCCGCTCCCACAGCCGCGGCATGGGCTTCGCCGGTGGTATGAAGCGCCACGGCTTCAAGGGTCAGGGTGCCTCGCACGGTAACTCCAAGAACCACAGGACCATCGGTTCCGCCGGTCCCTCGCAGGGTTCCGGTTCCAGGGTTCTGCCCGGCAAGAAGATGCCCGGCCGCATGGGCAACGAGCAGGTCACCGTCCAGAACCTGACCATCCTCGAGGTCGACAACGAGCTCGGCACCATTACTGTCAGCGGGCCCATCGGCGGACCCAAGGGCTGCCTGGTCAAGCTGCAGGACTCGATCAAGAAGAAGGATCCCGCCAAGCCCTACGTTGCGGCCAAGAAGGCCGAGCTGCTGGAACAGAACGCCGATGCCGCCGAGAAGCTGGAGGTCGCCCGTGAGCGGCATCTGCAGATGAAGGACGAGCGGCGCTTCAGGTCCGACGCCCTGTAAGTGGTGACGGAGGGATGACACAGAAAGGAGGCTAGGGGAAGTGGAAGCGGAAGCACTTGGAGCGAGGCTGCCTGTTCTCAGGAAATGATGCTTGAGAAACTGTACTATACAAATGTTGTACATCTAACCACCGAGGCGTTACTTGAGGGCCCCGAATCACACGATCAGAACTCCACCAGAGGAGTCTCTTTTTCTTCTTATATCTGCCGCCCCATCCTGCTGCTCCATGATGCCCATGCTTGCGCTCGCTACCTAAAAGTCGACTGGCGGAAGCCCCTCGTCGAGGACCCAGCATTGACATTGTCGTCCTCGTCCTCATCAAAGTCGCCGCCAACAATGCCCCTGAAGGGGTCAGTGCCGTCCAGCAGATCGATCTTCCTGCCGTCGGGCATCTCGAGGCTCCACTCGGTCGTTTCGAAGAGGCCCTTGTGGCTCATGCGGAAGCTGCTGAAGCGCATGACGGCCTCGGACTTTGAGCCCTTGACGCTGAAGCTGATGCTGATGCGGCCGTGGAGCTGGTTCATCTCGCCGCTGATCCAGGGGATCTGGTGCTTGAAGTATACCTCGTCGCCGAGCAGGTCGCGCGCCTTGGGGGAGACTCGGAGTGCGTACAGGGTCGAGGATACGACGGGCGATGACGACTTTTGGTAGTTGAAGATGGCGAGCGACGACACGGCGATGATGACGACGAAGATGGGGAAGGTCCGGGTCCATTTAAAGGTAACGGACGACAGGTCTTTCAAGACGAGGTGTCAGCTAGGAGAACTCAGGCAGGGAAGGTGTGTCGCGACTCACCTGGGAGCTCGCGGTCTGCTCGGCGTTCCAGCAGCGGACCCTGACCGGGCCTCGGGGCAGCCGTGCGCCATCGCTGTTGGAAGACGGGGAGGCCGGTTCTGGAGCACCGCAGAACGCTGGACGGCGCTGTCGTCGCCGCGCCGCTCTTGATGAGGGCGAGAGCTCTCCGATTGACTGTTCTCGGGATCATGGCGCTCGAGGCTCTGTGTCGTAGTATGTTGATTGTGCCTCGGAGAACGAATCACGAGAATCAGGCGATGCGTTTTCTCCAAGTCGACTTTCTGCCCCACTGGCAGCGGACTGGTCCGTGCGAGAGGTGCGTTCAGGGACACGGTGTGACTGTTGGCGCTGGACAAATACACACTGTCGGTTTTTGAGCTCCCTCTGTCGTCATCCGAGAGCTTCCCATCCCGACACCGTGACACCCCGACGTCCACCTGGTCACACCCCAAAGGCCACGAGGCGAGAACACCGACACCGCTGACGACCCTCAAACATCGTCAACTCGAACAGACACGACACCATGTCCGGCAGGGACGGCGCATCCACCCGTCTGCGCAAGACATTTCACTACCCCGCCGACGACGATTCGGATTCACAGCCAGATGCCATCGACGAGCAAGGTACTTCCAAATCTCCCCTCCCCAGGCGCCTCCCAGGACTGACCATTTCCGTCAGAACAAGAATCCCTTATCCGCCGCCTCTCCGAAGAAAACACCTCCCGCAACGCGACCTTCCGCCTCGCCCTCCTCCCCGTCCCGATCCTCACAATCATCCCCTACCTGCTCAGAGGAACCCTCTCCTCTCGGACCCTCCTCGCCCTCACCTCCCTACTGGCAACCTTCTACCTCGTCTACTCGCAGCCTCCCGAGAACACCGGATTCCCATTTCTCGACCGTCTCGTACAGCCTGCGCGCTCCCGCTCCGAAGCCACCCTCCGCGCCCAACGGCAGAAAGCCGCCCCCTTCCTCCCGGCCGAAGACTCGCCTCTGGCCCAATACCTGCCATACCTCAACCTCCTCCTCTGCGCGTTTGTCATGCTTGCCGGTTGGGCGGCAGGGAGCACAGATGCCCACTATGGCTGGATAGGACTCGGAAATCTTCCCGCACTGATATACGCCATCGTCACCGGGGCCAAGATGATCATGGGTAGTGTAGATCCGGAGGGCGAGCTTGGGGGGTTGCAGTACGACTACAAGGGTGCCTAGACTTTTGCACACCACGATATGAATTGCTATGATGACACGAAATAACGTTAACAAACAAACGTGGACACCCACTATCCTCGCCTTGTAATATGCAACCCTCGACACCGCGAAATGCAACTGGGAGACCAACAAATGCCCGGGATATACCGTCTCTCCATTTGCATATTGAAAATTCCCACGCCGCCCTTATCCATGTCTAATACTCATCAAGCGCGTTACCCACCAATGTTTCCCCCTTTCCCTAATGCCCAAACAGATTACACGTCTATGGACTCGTTAAAGCGCAATACGCCGTGATTCTTCAGCACGCCGTCCACTCCCTTGGGCAAACGCGGGAAAGGATCCGCCAGAGACGCCGTTGTGGTAT
This sequence comes from Plectosphaerella sp. P0831, assembly GCA_014635975.1. NCBI lineage: Eukaryota > Fungi > Ascomycota > Sordariomycetes > Glomerellales > Plectosphaerellaceae > Plectosphaerella > Plectosphaerella sp. P0831. The sequence continues at coordinate 313,251 of JACAFV010000009.1, forward strand.
CCCCAGACTTGTCTGTCACCAGCGCCAGGCCATGCGACTTGATCGAATCGACCAGCGCAGGGACCATCTCCTACATGTCGTTAGTAGATGATTTCGAGGGAGACAAGGTCTGCCATGAGGGAGCCACTCACCAGAAGCCGAGAGCAGCACATCAAACCCATGAAGTTGTTGCTTTGCGCAATCCGCACCACCTCCTTGATCGACCTCGACCGCCTGCCGTGGCTCTGGACAGCGTCCGGAGCCAACATGGCGTCTTCCTTTCCAAGATCGTTGGACAGGAAAACAGGGAAGTTGGGCTGCTTCCAGTTGACGGCTGTGCAGAGAGTTGGGTTGTAAGAGCTGAAGACGACGGAGCGTACAGACTCGAGGGACTGAGCGCGCTGTCTGCGGGCGTGGTCAAAGACAACCGTCAGGATCGCATCCACAAACGCGTTCATATCCTGGGTAGGCCCAATGGCGAAACCCTTTTCGTCATCTGCCGTCGGGTAGAGGACCTGGACGTTCACATGCATGCCCTGCGGAAGAAGGGCAAGCGCATTGTCCAGAGAGACGCCAGCCGTAGCCAGGATGCGGTGGACGTCTGCGATGGCGTCAAGGGATGTCGTGGGTAGCCGGTCCAGTTCACTTCGGCTGGGGCTGTTGGCCGTGACAGTGCAGAACTGTTCGTAAGAGATGCGGGCGAGCGGTAGATCGATGCCTCCGCAAGGGATCGTCCACCTCGGCCAAAGAACCGGCACGCCATCGCTGGTGTGCTGCACGTACAGCCGGACAAAGTCGCCTGACAAACTGGATCCCGTAACGAACGTGCTTGGGCTCCGATCAAACTGGCTGGTGGCCTTCCAATATGTCTCAAAATCGGTAATCTCAAGCGGCTTGCCGTTGAACGGCTTGATAACTTGGACGTGGAAGCTAATCTGCCCAATGGCCCGCAGACGGGGGTCAAACAGGGGTAGACAGCACTTGCCCGAGCTGCTCAGAAGAGCCTTGAAGGTGTTCGGCAGCGCTACCGTCTTGGCGATAATCTTTGCTCCGTAGCTGGGGAACACGTCAAAGTCGAGAGTAAAGGTGTCGAGGCTATCGATCTGGAATGATGCGAGGCGTGTGTCCTCCTGGAACGGCAGCATAATGTTCTTGGGAATGAGATCGGAAACCTTGGACGAGATGGTCAGGCGGGCCGCCGGGTACTTGCTGTTCTGGAAGAAGATCAGGGGCTGCTCCCCATTCTCCTCAAAGGTGATCTGGACTACAGTCTTGGTGTCAAGGAAGTTGTGTCCATATCTCCGAAGGGGAATGATGGGCGGTGGCAGCTCGAGCTCGGGGATCGCGTCGGGATCCAACTCCATCGGATCAGGTCCACTACTCGTGATCATTGGCGGGATGAGTCCGCCTTGGGTGACGAGGGGGCTGGCTCGCGTGCGACTGTTGTATGGGGCAAGAAGCCTCATGCAGCCGAGGTGGCCTTCCCAAGCTGCGTAGTACATTGCTGGCAGATCTTTTTCGTCCAGAATATTCGGATCAGCCCCAACGTCCAGAAGCGCCTGGAGGCACGGCGCATTTCCTTCGCTCGCCGCATGGACGAGCGGTGTCCAGCCGTAGAGCTTGTCGATTTGATCGAGATCTGCGCCGTGTGTCTTGAGGAGCAGAAGAAGCTGGGGGGTCTGCCCAGATCGTGCGACGAGATGCTGAGGGTATAGGCCTTCGGCATCGGGCAGGATACGAGCACCGTGTGTCAGAAGCAGCTCGACTATCTCCAGAGACCCATGCTCGCAGGCCAGATTCAGGGGCACGTGGTCCGTGTCGGATACCGGGTCCACGCGGGCAGACTTCTCCAGCAGGCGTTTGACGCAGTCAAAGTGGCCATGGATGATGGCGTGGATCAGGGGGGTAAAGTTGTCGTGGTCGATCACGTCGCGGGTATCGCCGGCTTCTTCGCGGCTGTCAGCATCGAACAGTCTTCTGCGCCCACCGCAGCGGGTGACTTACCATGCAACAGGGCGTCGAGCATGTCGAGTCGTCCATGCATACATGCATAGTGGAGGGGTACTCGTCCGTACACATCGGTGCGGTTGACCGAAACGCCCTTGGAGAGGCCGTAGAGGAGGACATGATGCTTTCCATAAATGGCGGCCTGGTGCAAGCAATTCCGTTCGTTGATGTCGTCCTCTGACTGAATATCGACAAGTCCAGTCTCCAACAGGAGCTGCAGAGACTCTTTCGGCGCTTCGTGGATGCCTGCAAGGAACGCCCTCGTGGCCCGTTCGAGGAGGGGTAGCTCAACGTCACCGGAACCAGACGCGGCCGTCTTCATCCGCAGCAGTAGATCGTTCAGGGCGTCGAGGTTTCCAGATACTACCGTGTCGAGAAGGAACGTGTCTGCATCTCCTTCGTCCGTTCCCAACAGGTGTTGGCTCGTGACAATATGGTCGGCTCTCGTCTCGAAGGTGACGTGATCTCCTTCAGACCAGGCTCCAAGCTCCTGGAGACTTGTGGTCGCCTGGTCCGAGAGCTCGCTGATGACGGTTGCGTTGAAGAAGGGCTGCACCTCGACAGCCCGCGAGAGGTACAGCTCCTTGGTCCTCGACTTTGAAGTCTTGTCCCATTTTTTCAGGATTTTCGAAAATGCGGTTCCGTTGATCTCGACAAATTGTTGGAGTCTGTTCAGGTCACTGGCAAACTGCTGGAAGCCCTCCTCGAGGGTGGTAAACTTGACAGATCGCCTGGGGATTCCTTGGGCCCTCGACTGCAGGACCTTCTTCTTGTCGAGAAGGGTTTTAAGTCGGACCTTGAGCTATAGGGCGGGTGGCGATGCCGTCAGTGCCGTTTCGGTCGGTTGGAGAGACGGAATACGTGTGGGAAGCAGGGGAGGGAGGGTTGCTCAACATACCTCGGCTTCCTTTTGCAGATAAAAGGCGTTGACTTTCTCGAGTTCTCGTTCCTGGGAGGGAGTCAGTAACTCCGATGGGATGTTCATGAACATGTTGTCGAGTCATGGTGGGCCGCTTACAAGTTGGAAGAAGAAGGTGGCCTTGTTGGCTTGAAGTGCAGCCTGCGAGTCTACGGGTGTGGCCAGGCGGTGAACGTCATTCTGGGCAGCAAGCGTAGGGGTCGCCGAGAGTTTTTTGATCAGCTAGACGGAAACGCATCAGTGGGAAAAAGCTCCGACAGATGGGACGGCCCATCCCCGAGGCCACAAAATCTCGGGCGTGCCGGGTGCGTGCAGGGCCCACGACAAGGCGGGGGGGTGACCGAGCAAGCGGAGGCAAGGCCATATTTGCTTCTGCAGTGGGCAACGTGGGCGTGGCCCGTGGTCCGTGGCCCAATGATGGGGGAGGGATGGGGGAAGCGACTTGCCTTCTTGAGAGCTTTGTAGTTGACAAAGCTGGCGGCATACTCCGGGACCTCTAGCTGGCGCTTCTGGATCTGCTTGCCAAACTTCCTGCGTGGGGTGGGGGTAGTTGTCAGCCTCGACGTGCTATGGCCTGCCTGGGCAAGCGATGAGACAAGAGGAGAAGAGGGGGTTTACATGGCGAGTGATCGTACGGGAGCACCGTGGGCTCCGAGGCGTTGAAGGGGGGCCCTTTGCGGTGGTGGTCAAGGCTGTTGAGGGATGAGACCTTGTTCGAATGGTGAGATATGAGATGGGTAACCAGATGCCACGGGAGACGACGCGGGATGGGCTCGAGTCTTGCTTGGCCTGCGTGTGAGTATCAGAGACGAGCGTGGTGTGAACTGATCATGTACGAGGTGACGTCTGACACTGAAGGACTGCCTTGGAAGGCGAGGTCAGGTGAGATGGCGGGTCGAGAAGAGGGCACGTGGGCTAGGGAGCCGTGGAGCAGTCTCGACGGTTGGTCTAGACAGGCCCTGGGTCTTCAGGTGTGCTTGCTGCAGGCTGGCGCGGGATGAAAGAGTTCAGGGTTCGGGTCCTAAAGTAGGAATGAGGGGTTAGAAAGCGTGTGGATGGAATTTGCTGGCGCGTGGGAGCTGAACGTCGAGTCTTGGGCGAGGCAGAGGGACGACGAAAGCAGGCGTCTCCTCCGACAGGCCGATGGGGGGCTGCAGCCGAGTCCCACCATGATGCCGCCTGCTTGACTCCAGAGTCCAGGGGGTTGTGGTCCGCCCGAGCTTCCGGGCGGGAGGATGAGGGCAAGGTGACCGAGGGAGCACGGCTTCGCGTTCCTCGATGATGGGTGACGGGTGGGGGTCAGGGGTGAGGACGAGTAACAGGGTAGGGATGAGGCATCGATGACATGTGCCGTGTGCTTCGCTGGCAGGTCAAACAACGCGGTTGGTCACCAGTGGTCGTGACCATGTGCAACCACGCGGCCATGAGAAGAAGGTGATGCGATAGAGGGGCCCGGGGGACCCTGGATACTGGGCATTGAGGAGCGGCGGGCGGAGAACGAGCAAGCATACATACCGGACAAGTACGTGAGTCGAGCGGCCTGTGTACCTGAAGGTGGTGGTGGTGTTTTGGTGGCTCTGGATGCCCGATGAGCAGCCAGATGGGATGACTGATGCGGCTCGAAGACGGAGGTGGGAGGCGCCGGTCACCGAGCTCTGAGAGTGTCTCGGTCTAGATTCCTGCGAGGACTGGGGGCCAAGGAGGTGTGTGGGTTGTCATCACCTGGGGGGTGACAAGAAACGAGAGACGTCTGAGTCGAAGAGGCCGGCCGAGAACGAAGACCCCTGGGTATAGTACCTAGGTGGGTAGGTGAAGAAAAGGTACGCGGTCACTTGGCAGGCAGGCACTTGGAGGTCCGACCCGACAAGGCAGGTGGTGGTGGCGGGGTTCAAGTTGTCCGTCCAGGCAGCGCTCGTTCGTCTTAAGCTGTAGGTGAAGTAAGGTAGACAACCGGGAGGGCCTCGTCTCGGTCTGTCTGGTCTGGCTGCGTGTTCGGCCCTCGAGTGGTGCGTAAATAGGTACCGGGCAGGGCCGGCTGATGGAGCCGAAAGGCAGGTCGCGGCGGTGGTGGACGGGGCGCCCAGGGGGGTGGTGGTTGAGGGACGCGGGATGCGGGAGGGCACTCGGAGTCGGAAGTCAGGTTGCGGTCGCCTGTCTGCCCTGTCCTGCCCTTGGTAGCAAAAGTGAAAAGCGGCACCGATGTGCCCCTGCTAGCGTTGTCGATGCGGGGTACCAGAGGCGCGCCTGGAGACGCTGTTCGTTCATTGCCCGCCTAACCAACCGGCTCGTTCCTGCCCTGGGAGCGTATTTTTACCTGTTCCCGGCCATCTACCGCCTGATGACTCAGTACAACCGTCCCTTCGGAATTCAAAGGCTTGGAAGGTTGTCTCAATGATTCAAGTCAGTATATCCAGGCACCGACAATATCGATGAGCGAGCTTGAATCCAGTTCTATTTCCGACATCTTCCATTTGCCCCTCTTTTAGGTGCTCCGCGCTCATACCTCGCAGAACTTGACGCAAGCCAGCCAGTCAACCCCTCGGCGGTACGTTGTCACTAGCCAGCAAAAGCCCGGGGACCACTCGATCTTCCAAGCCAAGACCTGGATCTCCGTCCAATGAGCGCCCCGGATCTGACCACGTTTTCCGCCAAGCACGAGGCTGAAAGCTCCCCCCAAGTCCCCTCCCTTCGACGTTGGGACCCAGAGCCAGAGCTACGGCAATCCACAGGCCCGCCCAAAAGGCTCCCCCAGTCCCCAACTGCAAGTATCAAACCTCTTCTACATACCTAGTAGTATCACGCCTGCCTGCACCGGACTACCTACACAAGCGGGTGACAAAACGAATGAGACGCTAATACCTGGTAGTCGCCCAGTAAGGAGTCTTTCTTGTCACCCGCTTGCTACAGCACCTCGGCCCTGCGCTTATACATGCAGGGCTTCTCGTTGCGGCTTCATCTCACGCCACGTTGTTCAGGTTCGGCACGGGAACAGGAACATGCCGACCTTCTCCGCGGCCTCCTGCACTGTCGACGTAATATGCACATTCATTCACGGACGACCCTCTCTGGCGGCCATACGAGCATATCCACTTACGACTCGCATCCCTCTCACAAGCTTCTGAGAACCCATCATTTTGGGCACGTGCTCTCTCTCGGGAGAAGAAAAAAAAGACTCGCTGCCGCATCCGTCTTCCGTCTTCCGCGCAAGAGGTATCTTGATGTCGTTCTGCAGGCTAATGGGTTCTCCTCGCGTTTGGAGCAGAGAAACAAAAAGAAGAAAACGAGGGAATCTTCCACAATGCCCCTTGGACCCTAGGGGCTCGCCCGAGTTCATCCGCCTTCCTTCGCATGGCATTCATGGCCTTCGATTCTATCAGTCCTTCTTGGTGCCCGCTGCCTCACCCGGCTTCGTCTTAGAGTCGACCAGGCTGTCAGCCATAGCCTCGGCGGCCGCCTGCTTTAGACGCTCATTGTCATCCAGCTTGATCTCCTTGGCACCCGTCTTATCCTTGGTCTCCCGCTCATCCTCGCTGTCGCCGAGGCTGAAGGGGTCGTTGTCGCTGATGGGGTTCGGGTCCACGCTCGACAGCGGCTGCCACTTGCTCGACTTTGTCTTGGAGGCGCTGTCCTCAGGGCCAAGCTTGGGCGACGCTCCGTACACGTCGATCTGCTCGGCGCTGTCCCGGAATGCGACCTTCCTGCCCTCGGAGGAGCGCGGCGACTTGGACGGGGGCGGCGGCCGGAACATGTCCGGGCTGTTGACGCCTCTCTCGCGCACCGGGGCTTCTGCCGCGTCAGTCGCCTGTCGCATCGAGCTACTGCGCGCCGGGAACTTACTGCCATCGGGATTGAACCTCATGCCGGCAAAGTCGTCGCTCAGGACCTGCGGATCGGCGTCGTAGCGCTCGTAGTCGCCGCTGCGTCGGCTCGCCTGGCCGGGACGGGGGCCAGGGAATTGTTCGTGTCCCTGCACCGGCCGCGTCCGGACCTGGTCGTCCTCTTGCTCCGCAAACTCGTCGTCGAAGCGCTTCTTCATCGTTGTGATCCACGAGTTCACCTTGCCCTGTGTCTCCACGAAGCCCTGCTTCAGTTTCTCCTGGATCACCGGCAGGTCGTCATCGAAGAAATTGTGTTCCTTGTCCTGCTCCCCCTGCTGCGGCTGGCGAGTCCGCGCGCTGCCCTGTCCGCGGTTGGAAGTCCGCTGCTCGTAGGCGCCCACGTTCTCCCAGTGTTCCGCCAGCTGGCGTGCGTAGAGCTCGTCGGCCTCGAGTTGCGAGATTTGCGCGGGCGCGGAAGGTCGGGGCGGCCTAGGCGGCGGCGCTTCTTCCCGGGCAGGTTCGTTCTTTACGGCATCGGGGTCGGTCATTTCTGGTGACCGGCAATCAGCTACACACTGCCTGCATGGCATAGGTTCATGTACGTACCAAGCAGCGCGTTGAAGGCCGGGTCGATGCGGCCCGCGCTGGCAGAAAGAACTGCCTTGATAACGCCAGCGTCGACCGTGGGGAAGGCCTCCTTCAAGATGGCCTCGTTCTTCTGCGCCTCGGTCAGGGGGCGGGGAGGCTTGGCGGGAGCGGGCTCGTCGGCCGTCGCAGCAGAAGCCGCGGGCGCAGTAGCAGTGGTGTTCTTGTTGGTGGAATCATCGCCGCCGATGATACCGGTGTCCTGAACATCGTCGTCGTCCATCTCGAGAGGTCGGGCAGTGGTAGGGGACTCGGCGCCGCTAGGTGAGGAAGGGGTAGGTTTGTCCTAAGAGACGCGAAACCCATGTTAGGTCGGCTGCCTGGCCTCATCAAACCCGCATGGGAGAAGTGGCCCGTCCGAGCATGCGACGACTTACGGTGGTTTTCTCTGGAGCCGTAGCCATGATTGCCTCGTCCAGTTGCTTGTGCTGTCTGGGGAGGAGGGCGAGCCTTTGTTTCTTTCGTATTTGGGCCGAGGGAGTCGCAGCGGTTGCTTTATGCGCACGACGGTCCTTCAGGGTTTCGGGTCCGCTAAGAGGGGTCAGGGTTGCTGGGTGCTTGATGCGAGAGGTGGGCCGCGAAGCTGATGACGCCGCAGGTCATTTGACGGGAACCTGGAGAGCTCAGGAAGCGGGCGAGCCACCTTCATGCAAGCCGAGTGGTGAGGTGGCGTCACCCCACCTCCAGGAGGCGTGTCCGGGTTTCGTCATATCGCCTCAGCCACGCCTGGGCTGAAGGTGCAGTGCAGTGGCAGCCAGCTGCAACCAACTGAATTGTTCCACGGCGATACCAGGCAACTTCCTGTCACCTAGGTACTTTACAACATCAAACTGAACGTTATGACCCTTGGGTGAGAATCACAACGACTAAAAGCTTTACCTGGACTACCATGCTGTGAAGGAAGGCAGATTTCTTTCAGGCAGTTGGATGGTACCTTTTTTTTCCTGCGTCACATCAAGCTCCGCCAACGCATCTGACTTGTCGGGACATTTCAAACTGCAGGCAAAATGGCGGATTTCGACCTCAACTCGTCTTTCATACCAGCCCTTCACAAGCCGGCCGCTCTGCTTCCCATTGCAAAACACCGAGAATCACTTCTATACGTGATTGAAACGACTCCCGTGACAATAGTTGTCGGCCAGACAGGCTCCGGAAAAACAACACAGATCCCCCAGTTTCTGGAAGCAGCGGGATGGGCAGAGGATGGCAAGGTCATCGGAGTGACCCAGGTATGTTTCACGTACGCACCAGACAGAGAAGCTCCATGCTAACACCCCATAGCCGCGTCGCGTCGCTGCAACTACCGTAGCCATCCGCGTGGCGGAAGAGGTTGGGTGTGAGATTGGCAAAGAAGTTGGATACACCATTCGATTCGACGATGTGTCCTCGGCAGCCACGCGGATTAAGTTCCTCACCGACGGTCTCCTCATCAGAGAAGCGCTGATGGACCCTCTGCTCTCGAAATACTCGGTTATCATGGTCGACGAAGCCCACGAGAGATCCATCAGCACCGACATCTTGCTGGGGCTGCTGAGGAAGATCATGAAGCGACGGCCAGAGTTGCGAATCATCATCAGCAGTGCGACGCTCCAGGCAGAGGAGTTTTTGAGGTTCTTCAACACGAGCCTGGACGCCGCCCCCCAAGCTCCTGCCGACGAAGGCAAGAAACAGGCGGCCATCGTTACACTCGAGGGCAGAACGTATCCCATTGAGATCCAGTACCTCCTCAACCCAGCCGACGACTACCTGGAGACCGCCATTGATACGGTGTTTGATATTTACACAATGGAGGGCCCAGGAGATATTCTAGTCTTCCTGACTGGTCGGGAAGAGATCGACAAAGCAGTCCAGGCCGTCGCAGACCGATTGCTCGACATGCCTCCACAGAAGCAGAAACTGCAACCCATGCCGCTCTACGCCGGCCTGTCGACGGAGCAGCAGATGTATGTCTTTGACAAGCCTCCAGACGGGACCAGGAAGGTCGTCTTCTCCACAAACATTGCCGAGGCGTCGGTCACCATCGACGGCATCGTCTTCGTTGTGGACTGTGGGTTCGTCAAACTACGTGCCTTTGACGCCAGGACAAGCATCGACTCTCTCATGACCATGCCCATCTCCAAGGCATCAGCATCCCAACGGGCGGGCCGGGCAGGCCGGACGAGACCAGGCAAATGTTTCCGCCTGTACCCAGAAGAGGCATATGCCGCTTTGGCCGACGTCAACGTCCCAGAGATCCAGCGAACCAACCTGGCGCCGTTCATCCTGCAGCTCAAGGCCCTGGGCATCGACAATGTCGTCCGCTTCCCGTTCCTCAGCCCTCCACCAGCGGAGCTGATGGCCAAGGCGTTGGAGCTGCTCTACTCGCTGGGCGCGCTGGACGAGTACGCAAAGCTGACCAGGCCGCTCGGTCTTCGGATGGCCGAGCTGGCTCTGGAGCCGATGATGGGCAAGACGCTTCTGAGTGCCGAGTCGTTCGGGTGCCTCAGCGAGATCCTGACGATCGCTGCCATGACGAGCGTGGCAGGAGGCGTGTGGTTTGAGGGCGACGGCGGGAGGACAGAGATGGAGATGTCCCGTCGCAAGTTTGCGGCCGACGAGGGAGATCACCTGACCCTACTCAACGTCTACCAGGCGTTTGTGACCAGGGGCAAGAAGGAGAGCCGGTTCTGCCACGAGCACAACCTCAACTTCAAGACGATGACACAGGCCGTGAGCATCCGCGCACAGCTGAAACGCAGCCTTGAGCGGTTTGGAATCACCGCCGTGGACGAGACCCTGGCGCAGGGCGGGCCGAAGCGACATCAACAACAAGAATCATCACAAGCGAGACAGGACCCAGCTGGCAAGGCCGAGAGCATTCGGCGATGCTTGACGGGGGGCTACTTTGCGCACGCGGCCAGAATGCAGCCCGATGGGACGTTCCTGAACGTCGGAGGGGATGTTGTGCTGCACGCACATCCCAGCTCGCTCATGTTCACCCGCAAGGCGGACTGGGTCATCTTCCACGAGATCCTCGAGACCGGGAGCAAAACGTTCATCCGCGACGTCACCAAGATTGAAAAAGCGTGGCTCCTGGAGGCGGCACCGGAGTTTTACAAGGTCGCGGCACCGGCAGATGGGCAGGGGTGGAAACCGGACGGCCGGTAGAATAAACGAAATGAGTGTCATCTTGCGACTTCAAGCAGGGCCAAGGGGGACCCGGCCGGCCCAGGCCCAGCGCATTTTTTCCTCGGTGACACCCGCAGAGGAAGCATGGAAGGCCCCCGCCGGGGAGAGACTCGGAGGGGGGCCGCAAAGTCGAGAGGATGGCGGCGAATGAGGGTCCGTTGTTGGGGCAGCGCAGCGCAGCCGGCCGTGCTGCGAGATGAACCGGGATACAGGCTGATTTCTTGGCGGAGGGATACGGATGGTTGCACAAAGCACAGGAAGATTGTCAATTGTGGTGGTCTGTGGTGGGCAATGAGCTTGATTGGCGGCAATGCTCGCGATGGAGAAGAAGGAGGGCGACCAATCATGCGTTCGCGAGAGCGATCTGCGCTGGCAGGCTGGCAGCTAACGACTTGCGATCCTCCACTCGGTGCAGGCGTGACCCCTGAGCACGAGACGTCGCGAAAGCGAGGGAAACTCTTCTCGCCCAGTTCAAGCGTAGTACAGTATGTACACGGGGACATGTTCCCGTGCGCGCCTCCAAGAGTCCAAGTGCATATGCGGGTGCACGGAGGACCAGGTCAATCTTGGACGTAGCGGGCGGCTTCAATTGGGGGCCAAGCGAAGCTGGCAGGAAACAACCTGAAATTGAATAAGGAATTGAACAGACGAGATGCCGGTGGAGGACCAGCCGCGATCTGACAAAGCACTGAGGCGCGGCTGATTCAATCCCATCCCAGGGTGTGTGCCAGAGACAGTGTGCCGGTGGTGCTGTGCGGGAAAAAGGGGGCGCTTCGAACGGATGTCTCAAAAGAGTTGTCATCCCCGTGCCCGGCGTCAGCGCAATATCGAAGGTCGAGTCGAGCAAGGCAGTAGTCGCTGCGCCGATCGTCGAGTCGCACGGCATCGGGCGCGTGGTTTTTGTGCAGCACCCACCCCCTCATCATCATCCCGTCTGGCATCCAGCGAGCAAGCTTGCCGGACATTTCGCATTCGACTGGTGACATACGAACTTGAAGCCGACCGGTCCAGGGCAAGGGTTGTTGAAACTCCCGGGGATGGGCCGGGAGATCTTGGCGACAGCCTCCCTTGTCGACAGAGGTCAGTGGTCGCGCGAGCAAGACCCGGCTTTCGTTTCCGTCTCTTCTCAAACTCGTCATTTCTCCGGGCTGCCAGTGGGAGAAGAAGAAAGATGAGGGCGAGATGGGACGGAGGGACGAGACGATTGGGGGCCCGTTGCGATCCCTGGGACGGGGGATGGACGGGGGATGGAAACGGGAACGGCGAAGATATGGAAGACAGTGCCACAAGGAGTTGGGATGGCATGTTCATGCGTCGCCGGTGGGACATTCCACAGTCCGTTGCCTGTCCTCCGTCTTCTGCCCGTCGCACAGGACAGTGACCGTCTGCTGAAGGGCCTCGCCCCCTTCCCCCTGTCGTGGCGAGATGGAGGGGGCACACTGTATCTTTGTGCAGTAGTAGGTGAGCAGAGAGGCAGTTTTTATCCCATCCAGCTTGCAAGCCAGCCTATCGTCACTTCTGAGTCCTGAGTCCTGCTCCCTGCTCCCTGCTCCCTGCCCGGCCAGTGCAGCAATCATTGATGCTTGTCCTGTGCCTGCGTTAGCGCGCCCGTCCTAGCCTGTCAGCGTGCGAGGGTGCCTGACTTGTGCAGGGGAAGGTGGGGCGGGAAAAGGCGCGAAGCCCCCCCCAGCTCATTTGCTGAAATTAATCCTTCATTCGACCAGTTCCACTGCCCTGTCCTGCCCTCGCCCAGCTGGTCGCCCAGGGGGTTGCCCGCGCTACGTGGTCCCTGCCAGTGGAAGGGCACGCACGCACAGTTGGCTGACCGCCCGGTCTCAGGGTTCCAACTGAACGCCGTGCACCGTTGCGCCAACGCCAACGCCAACGCCAGCGCCAGCGCCTCCTGCCGTCCTCTAGACCAGTGCCAGGGGGCGGCCCACCCACTACCACTCCATGCTGGCTCGGCTCGACTCGACTCGACTCCTCCTCCCACTCCTCCTCCATCCACCTCACGGTCCAGCCCAGTCCCCTCCCCTCCTCTCCTCCTGCACCGGCCTGGGCGAACGGGGGGCGGATTGGCCAGCCTTTGATCGACGCTCGACTCGGACTGGACTCCCGCACGCTCCTCCTCTTTTCCCTCCTTTCTGTTCATCGTCAGTTCCTCTCGAGGCTCCCGGCTGTCGACCTACCTCCTCTTCCTCACCTCCCTCACCCACAACAGCCTTGCCTACGGGCCCGTCATTCTTTTAACAGCTGTCTGGTCGCGATCCTTGCGATCACACCGACGAGTCGTTCATTCTCTGCCGCTTCGAATCGCTTGATTCCGCGGACGACACTCCTTATACACCCACCCGTTTAGGCTCAGGCGTTGTTCTCTCTCCCACCCCCCCCTTTCTCCTCGACGACCATATTGCGACTCGTTTCGATAACGACCAGCGCATTTCTCGATCAACCATCTATCGCTTATATATACATCCAAATCGCTCGCTCCATCCGATCTCGACGTTGTTACGCATCTCTTTCGAACCTAATTCCCATTAATTGCCGGACGACACACCCAGGATTGCTTCGACGCCGACCACCAGACACTCCTTGAATACCACCGAAGACGCAGACGCTTTGCTTTTCGACACACGACCTCCGGCATGGCTCCTGCACCGCCCGGCCTGGAGGCCGCCCCGGCTGTGAGCCCCTCCTTCAGCATCCGTAGCCTGCTGGCCTCCAGAGACGACAAGGGCTGCGAAGATGGCACCAAGGCCGCCAACCTGTGCGAGAAGCCTGTCGGCAACTCCATGACTATTCCGATTGTTGTGGGAGTAATGTAGGTCCAACATTCAGGACTCCACGTGTGTTGATGGCCCGACTAACAGAAACTCAAAGTGTGCCACTGGTCATCGCCGTATCGCTTGTTTACTACTTCCACCGTAAAGGCATGAAGAGGCGGGCGAGGGAAGAGGCTTCCGACCCCAACCAGGACCTCGACTTCGGACTGGACGGCCCCCCCGGTGGTGCTGGCGGCGGCAAGCGGAAGAGCATGTTCCGCGAGAAGATGATGAACATTGATCCCCGACACCGTGCCCAGATTTCCATGGATATGAACCTCCAGAGCCCCTACCTTCTGCCACCCGCCCTCCAGGGCTCCAAAGAGTCTCTCCACTCCCTGGCCCGCAACATCAACGGCAACGAGGATCCCTACCGCCCCGTTCACCAGCAGTACGGCAGCGAAGTCGGCTCTATCCGCTCTTTCCGTCCCGACAAGGAGACCATGGGCGGATCCTCCATCTACACAAGGTCGACCGAACGCCGTGATACCGCCAACAGCAGAGACCTCCCCCCTAGGGGCAACTCGCTCTCCCACCGCCAGATTCCTACATCGCCCGTAGAGCACCTCCCGATGCCCCCGCCTCCCGTTGCCGATCCCTTTGGAACCCCCAGGTCCGGCTCCATGACGCCGCGAAGCGACATGGACATGGCTTCCCCCATCAGCCCGCGCGGCGTTGTGCCCGAGATGAGCACGATCGAGTTCCCTCAGGCCAACTACCACGAGCTCGATAGGGACACGAACAACGTGCCTACCGGAAACCAGAACATCGCCCCGGGCACGGCCAGGTCATCCTGGGGCGAGCCGGGCATGGCTGTGTCCGACCGCGCTCTCCCCGGACAGGCACAGACCACGGATGACCGACACGAGTCCCTGGCCCTCCCTGAGCTTGGTGTTGGTCTCGGACTCGACAACATGCAATTCCAAGACACATCCGCCAACGCCAGGTCCGTCCCGACCCTCGGCCTTCCTTCCAGCCCTCGCCCGCCTCCCCAGGCGCAAAACTCGCCCCTTCCTACCATCATCTCCGAAGACACGCAAACGCACGACGCACATGAAGCCACTTATCATGAAGACGTATACGAGGAGCGCGGCCGCTCGGCCCTGAGGCGCTCCATGGACGGAAACTACCGGGACTCACAGGTCCTTGGTGTCCCGCAGCAGGACAACAAGAGGCTATCTGTCGGCCAACGGCCCCTGCCGCCAGATGAGGTCATGGAATTCGAAGACCCTGAGGAGAGGGCCAACCGCATTCGCTCTTTCTACAAGGAATACTTTGACGATTCGGTCAGGCCTGACCAGCAGCAGCAGCGCGGTCCTCCCCAGGGCGGCGGCGTTGCTTACTACGAAGACTACGATGCCGGCTACTCGGGCAACAACGGCAACAACAACAACAACGACGGCGCCTACTACGACCCAAGGTCCAACGCCTTTGTCATGCCGTACGCTCAGCCTGTCACCCGTCGTGCCATGACACCGCCTCCTGGTGCCTCTCGCCAGAGGGGCCCGCCTCAGAACAGGCCCAGGAACGGCTCCATGGGTGGTATGAGCATGCCGGGCGGCCGACGACCTCCCCCTCCCCGCACCGGCAGCGCCATGTCCAGCAACTGGGGCCAGCCCCGGCCAGGATCCTCCGTCTCCAACAGGTCCGCAAGGCAGCCGCCCAAGCCCCGCGGCCCCCCGCCGGCGGCCCTCACGACCCTCCCGACGCCGTCCAAGCTCAAGGATGACTCGTTTGCCCTGCTCGGCGCCATCGACTTCGCCCCTCCTGAGACCTATGAAGACCGCACCAGGGGTCGCTCCCAGAGCCCGATCGGCGAGAGGCGCCCCTACAAGCCGAAGGTGCCCGTCGCATCTCCGCTCATCAGCAGCTACGATGAGATGGGTGCCATTCCCAGCCCGTGAGTTTTGGTCCCTACTTCTCTTCCGCTGTATCTCTAACCCCGTCTTCAGGCATCTGCTCAGGAAGTCGAGCACATTCACCGGCCTCGACTTTGCCCCTCCCCGTAGGTTCGGCAACGGCGACGACACCATGAGCGACGCCGGCAGCATTCGCAGCAACAAGAGTGGCATCTCGGCCGCCCAGGCTCATGCCATTCGCAGCGGCGCCGGCCGTGTCAGCCGCCTGCCGGAAGACACCGTTTTCACCACTGCCAAGCTCGAGCAGACACTCAAGCCCTCCTGGAGCATGAGGGACCTGTAATTCATTCGGCGTACCGCATAGACTCATTCATCAGCAAGCAAGCCACGAGCTCTCACGACTTCCTTTGGCGACGGCGCAGGCGTACGAAGTTGTCGCCCTGCACATACGCATCATCACTGGGGACATGCCACCTGATCATGCCGGCAGTGGGATACGAGCCGACCGGCTCGCCCTACTGCCTAGCCAGACGGATCCGCATTTGAATTCTTTTTGCACGCGCGCATCTCTGCCCGCGTCGTGGGGCGGCTCCGCCTCGAAGCGGTAATGTCTTGTTTTTATTTCTAAATGTGCTCTGGCTGCCGTTCCACGGCGTCTGCCAACACACCATACAACATGGGCATCGGAGTATTGGATCACACATATGATGACACTCTGTCTGGGGTTATCCACTAGGGCCTCCCTCGGAATTTCCCTCTGCATATAGAACGGACAGGAAGAGCGCACACACCAGTCGGTTAGATCAAGCATATACTGCATATCGCGCTACTTGGCGTCGGTATCTGACTGAAATACGGGCCACATGACCAGCTGTGATGTGATGGTGATCCGGAGGGGAATGTCAGGATGCTATTTTTATAGTGTGGCTGTCGAATCAAGCTGGAGCTAGACCAGTTTCCAGAAGGTCCCTGCAGAAGCGTGCTGGACACGAGACCAAAACGGCGTCGCTCTGCTGCTTGGGGCTGTCGCTGTTAGCTTGGTGTTTCCGCCGCATAGCCACACGCCGCGGATGGACGTGGTGTGTGTTTGTGGGGTCATCGACTTCGACTTGGGCGTTTCGAGGTCTGGGACTCGGCCATCCATCCATCTACGAATGAAACATGTTCAGCGACAGGCAGTGATGAAGACGGACCTAATGTTGCCGAGGTAATTGTGAAGAGCGCCCATAATTGATTACCCAATGTGCGATGGAGAGAAGAAGCGACACAGAAAAAGACAAAAAGCTATGCGGCATCGACAGGGTTCGAACCTGCGCGGGCGAACCCAACAGATATCTATGGAATGAGGAGATCCCATTCGTTCAAGTCTGTCGCCTTAACCACTCGGCCACGATACCAGTTGATATTTGTTGAGCTTTTAATCTGCATTGATATCGCACGATCTTACGTAATGGTCGTCGCCCTCACGATCGTGATTTTCCAGCACGACCAGATGCTGGTGGCATGCTTCGGGCACTGGTTACTTCTTCGGCTTTGTCTTCTGAATGGAAAATAAAATAAAATCTTTACTTTCTTGCGGCTCCTGTGGCCAGAGTTGGCCATAGACAACGTATCAGTCACATGGATGAACCCTTCTATGTCGTGATGTGAGTAAGTACCCCAAAGCCACTTCAGACTTGATGTTCTTTGAGTGGCTGAGTTGAAGGAATGGCTTCATGTTGCTGTCTTCATAATTGGACTAACAAATAATTTGCTACCACCTTTGATTGTAGATACTGTGATCACTTGCACGCGGGAGGCTCAAGTCTACAATTGGGCTACCATCTCATAGAAGAAGCCTACTTGGCACGCTGTGAGAAGCTGGTCTAGCTGCACTACAGCATCGAGTACTTGGAGGGAGGAGATCTCCACAAAACAACACCGATCGGCGACAAACACGAGTTCCGCCAGCAAGGAATGCGGACAGACTCAGGAAGAGACTCGGGGGTGGCAATGAGGTCACTGGTGGGCACGGTTGGGAATGCCGATGACTCGGCTCGAGGTCGCCACGATTTTGACTTCAACCGTTCGTCAGGAACCAAGACAATATAAGTGACACGTCTAATGATCGATGTACGCGGTCATAAGCACCTGCCAGCCGACCGTGACGGCAGTTATGAAGCCATCCCGACCATGTGACGGGCCCGGAAAACAAGGACGGGTGTGTGTATCATGATAGGCGATCTGATACAGGCGGGTATATCACCCACCTTATTGACTATGACGCCTCAGGAGAATTGACCCCGGCGGCAGGCAATCTGGATGTCAGTCGACTCTGGAGATTGAAATCCACGAGGGGAAATGGAAGCCGACGCGAGACAGCCCTGGTCGGCAGGGCTGCCGCCAGCGCAGAGCTTAACGTCCGGGGTGAGCGGGCATGCCGTCAATAGTGTTGAACTGAAGGAACCTAGCTTCCAATTTCCGCCAAATCGCGACCTGCGAGACTTTGCTAGGGGGGTGGCCGAGCGGCGGGCAGCTGGGCGGACGCATGAGCTCACGCACGGACTTGGGGTGGTCTGGACGCCTGTATCGCCTGGCGGTCAGTGGCCCTTCAGGTTGGCCTGCCAGTGCCACAGCATCAGGTCGAGACGGACAATAGCGTAGGTACGAATAGGCGGTTGGAGGGCCATTTTCGGACGACGAGCGACGAGGAGCGACGAAGACGAGATGGGGGAATGGCGAGACATTTCGGACGGGACGCATGGGGGTTTGCCGCTCTGGGCGAGACTTTGGGGGACTTGATGCATTCCAAGGGAGTGCCGCGCCACGAGGCAATCCTTTCAGATGTGTTTCTCATGGGTTGGCAGTGGGATTTGGATGTTATTTATGGTGCGCTGCATCCGTAAAAAAAAAAAGTGCCCGTACGAGATGCCGGCCATGCTGCTTGAGGTTGCCTGTCGAATAGCGACGGGAAGTGGTGCCGGGTGGCTTCTGTCACTGAACCTCCTGACGCGGATGCCAAGAGGTCGCCCCGAAAAGCCCGGACCCCACCGCGGATCAACCACCTTCAGGGCAACAGACGGACTTTTTCGCACATGCAGACGGCACCAAACACCCGTAGAAACCGCTGCGGACGGCCACCGCGACGGGTTTAGCGGCACAAGCTATACCCACAAGGTTGGGTTCTTCGCCTTCCTCTTTGGCTGCAAGTCTGCGAACCTGGAAGGAACCAGTCCGCTCCGCTTCGCTGCAGGGCCTGGCCGTGGAAGGAGCAACCCAGTCCGCCGCCGCCGTGGTTCGTTCACAGCCCACCTCACAGCCCAACCCGTCTCCCGTCCCCGTCCACACACAACACTCGCTGTGAGGCGTAGCACCCACACCTCTCGTGTTCCCTCCAGTGTTCCCCCCCTGCACATCCCCTTCTCCACGCAACTCGTGTGCCTTCTCGTCCCCTCACCCACCCGTTTCCTCCTTTCAATCCCCCCTCGCTCACAGCTCAACACCTTCAGTCTCGGGAGACCGTCCATACGCCTGAGCGAGAAAAGAAACAGGACGACAGGACCCGCCCGAGGAGACCAACAGCATCCTCCCGTCAGTCAGACGGACCTGACTCAGCTCTCATCTCAATCCTCCGAGTCTCCGTCCGCCCGCCTTCCGCTGCAGTGCCCGCGACCCAGATCAGGTTGTCCCCCGGGCCCGCTGCCCACACACGCCTGACCATCAATCACCACCGCCCACTCATTCGTTTGAGGATCCCTCTTCCTCAAACCACACAACAGCAAACCCCCGGCGGCTCGCCATCACTCGTTCTGTCGCCAGACATTGTCGCTCTTTAGCCATCTCTTCTTCAATTTCCTATCCCCTTCGCCCCGGTACCGTCATCTTCGCGCCTGCCCCGGGCCCATACCACTGGGAAACCCGTCCTTCCGGGCGAGAAAAAAAAGGTACGTTGCATATTGCCGCATCTTGTACCCCCAATGGCTGTCTGCCACCGCGGCGTACGACATTCGGTGGATTGCCACCTCGGACGCAGACCTCTCCGCGTCCTTTTTTCTCTTTTTCATTTCAACCCACCACTTGTGCCAAGCGCAATTCGCTGTCGTCTTTGTTTTGACGTCGGCATCTTGATGCCGCCGATGCCGAACGCGACCCTCGAGAGATCGATTTGCCTAACATCCTCTTCTCATACAGCACGCGACATTAACTGCACACGCAGCATAACCTAGATCATCATGTCTGACCAGTCGGTCTCGCCGCCGCCCGTCACCACGCCGGCTGACGAGCCTACGGTTGCGCCCACGTCGACTCCCGCCGCCGACCCTTCCACGCCTGCCCCCGAGCCCTCTACGTCTCCATCGTCTGTGGCTCCTCCTCCTCCCGCGACCACCTCCTCCGAGCAGCCGAGCACGCCGCCAGCACCCAGTTCTACACCCCAGCCAACGACAAGTGATCCAGCTCCAGTGCCAACCACGTCCTCGCAACCGCCAGTAGTAGAGACCACTCCCTCCACGACACTCATCACAACTACCAGCCCCGACCCCACAACCTCAACGCCCCAGGTCGTCACCGAATCATCTGTAGATTCAAGCAACGGTCGCACCACCGTCATCGTTCGCACCATCACTACCACCAACCCCCAGGAAACGACGCCCACGTCCGCCTCGGGAGCACCTGCAAGCACCGCGAGCAATGGTGCCATCAACAGCGGCGGCAGCAGCAGCGGCAGTCTAAGCAACACAGGTCGCATCGCAGTCGCCGTGGTGGTCCCCATCGTTGCGGTCGCTCTCATCGTCCTTGCCGGACTCTACTTCTGGAGGAAGCGCAAGGCCAAGCGCCACGCCGAGGAGGAGCGCCGGAAGGAGGTCGAGGACTACTCCTACAACCCCAACGCGGATCCCACCATTCCTGCCGTCGCCGGTGCTGCCGGCGCTGGTGGTAGCGATGGATACGAGATGAGGGAGGATGCGTCGTCTGGGTACCGCGGCTGGGGCTCCACGACCCTGGCTGGCTCGACCGGCCGCAAGGCTTCCACCACCATGTCCGGAGGTCACACCAACAACACAGGTATGCCCAATGCAATCTTCGAATTTACCACGGCAAACAGCTTGCTAACATGCTCAACTAGGCGAGGCTCTTCTCAACGACGGCTCCATCTCCCCCGAGGGTGAGATCCTCGGTGCCATGGGGCCTTCGGCCGCCCTGAACCGCGGCAATGGCGTGCAGCGTGGCCCCTCGAACGCTTCATCGTCGTACAGTGCTGGCGCCCGCTCCGAGGGCTCTACCGCAGATGGCGGCATCGGCGTCGCCTACGGCAGCGGCAATGCAACCAACAACTACTACGACGGCTACCAGAACAACCCCTATGCCGAAAACAGCTACGACCGCCCTACGGAGCTCCCTGGCCAGCCCATCATTCGCGACAACCCCGCGCGCCGCAACACCCGCATTGAGAACCCCAGCCACTACCCGCAACAAAGCGCGGGTATCTCGCAGAACTTCTAGAGCGCGTCGTCCGTCCCCTGGCACAGCAACCAACAAGACAGATGCCATCTCCTACCACCGCGCGCTTCTTGGGCTCTTCTTTGTCGAATGAACGATACCCGTCCCCTCCGCCCGAGCCGCTGGCGCGGACCTCTCCTTGATCCGATCGCCCAGCCTACCGTGGCGGTCCGAGGTCTTCTCGCAACACCCCTTTGGGCTTCTCCAAAACATGGGAGGAATTACACTTTACGCCCATTTCTCCCGCTCTCTTAACTCTTTTCTTCCCACCCCCTCGACGACGACACATCCAGAAACGTAATTAATTCCCGCCGCTTCCGGCCAATCCGACATGCCACCTCACGTGCACCCTTTCTTACCTCTTGTTTCTCTTTCCTTCCGACGCAGAACCCCCGCGTCGGTGTCGATGCATTTGCGACGAGCCGAGCGAGGAGGATGACTTGAAATGCTGAGAGCGACGATTTCGTCCTCTCCACCCCAGACAACACAGAAAAAAAACAGACATGGAAATCTGCCCAGGAGACATGTGGGTGAGATGGTTTGGTTGTATATAGGCTGTCGAGGCACACAATGTATACAGAGCTGGAAACGACGTCTGTCGACCCTCTCAAGGAGTAGTTGGGCTGGCGCCTTCACGTGTTTGGTGAAGACGTAGTCGTATGATGTCGGCAAAATGATGGTATGTAGGAAAATCAATATTCTCTACTGTTGGCTTCCGGTGCGTAGCTCGTGTTCCTGACTTTGTGATGTGCCGCACGTTCCTCGAGGACTTCGGCCGTATTCAGTCTAGCCCCACCGTGATAAGTAATCTCGGACCTCAGTCCTTGCGCGCCGTGCCAAGCCGGACCTTTAAGACGTGCTCATTAACCCAGGGATTTTATACCTACTCATCAATACCTGTAACTGCCATATTCACAAACCAACAAAACTAACAGCCATGGCCGAACATCCCGCTTTCACACTGGCAGGCCTCCGTAAGTTTAAACCCTCAAGCTTTTCGGTCATTGCTTACCCTTCTATAGTGGCCGCCGGTGGCACTTTCGGCTTCGTCAAGACACGCTCTAAGCCGTCTCTCATCGCAGGTCTCGGTCTCGGCGCCAGCTTTGCCTTTGCAGGTCAGTAGTGGTTTCTTGCCACGCGAACGAGTGCATTCTTACATTTTTTTCTCTAGGATATCTCCTCAAGAAGAACAAGGACTACGGCGCGGAGCTCGCCCTGGGCAGCAGTGTCGTGCTCCTCGGTGCCGGCGCGCAGAGGCTGATCGCGACGCAGGCCAAGTCGCGCCCGGCCATTGGCTTGACTGCCGCTGGCGCGCTGTCGACATTTTACTACCAGAAGAAGTTCCGGGAGTTCCGCTTCGGTGTTTGAGCGGGGGGTTGTCGGATCTCCGAGGTGTTCTGGGGGGGGGGATCCGTACGATGCGGTTCTTGTAGAGATACCTGGACGTCGAGCATGTATTATATGTAAAATTTATCTCGAGACTATCCCGCAGCAGGTGACTTGCGTCAAACAACACATTGTTGGCCTTGGAGCAAGCCTCATCATGCAGGTGAGGTCAGTGCAAACCCGGGATCGAAATGCAACCTGGTTGTGGTGCACGACATGACGACTAAGCTGGAGAGTACTCCAAACTGCTTGATGTGCAAATCACGCTGGACAGTCGAGACAACACAAGCCGAGTCAACGAAAGAGTCAATTGACGGGGGTATCATCGCAGTGCCGTCCATCCAGCTCCATAGCAATGCAGAATATCGTACAGCATACCAACTCCTTAGAGCTGCCGGCACCATGCCCGGCAGATCAGAGGAGAAAGGGAGAACCAAATTTCAATGTCTTGCACACAAGCACATATCGCTGCTGTGAAGAGCTACCGAAACCAGGCCCGACCAAGTTGGCTCCTATCCTGCCGCAGCGGGTCTCTGCCAGCTATACAACCGCCACAGTATAGCTATTTTTCCGCACCTGAAGAGTCCGCACTGTGATACTAAAAAGCAGGACCGCCGAGGTTGTCGCCAGCTAAGCCATTTAGACTCTCCTCGTTGTAGTCGACGCGTGTCTTCCAGGCCTTGGCCTCCATCTCAAGCTTGTCCCAGGCCATCAGACCCTGTCTGAGCTTGTCCTGCTTAATCTCGAGATCCGAGCGGACCTTCTCCTCCTCGAGTCGGAGCTTGCGGTAGTGTGGCTCGAGATCCCTCGTCACGCCCAGAGTAGTCGCGAGGGACGACGGGTCCAGCTTACCGCCCGGGACCACGAGAGGCATCGAAGCGATGACGTTCTGAGCGAGTGTAGGCCTTGTTGCGTGCGACGCGGGTCCTGTCGGTGGGTTGAAGGGCTTGGGAGCGACTGATGGAGTTGTCGGGACAGAGCCAACCGAGCCTGCGCGCGGACCCGTAGGTATGGCGTTGGCGCCGGCAGCGACAGATGGCGAGGGTGAAGGTCCAGGGGCGTGACGTGAGGGCCCTCCGCCCCATCCTCCCCTACCACCGCGAGAACTGAAGCCTCCTCTCGGGGTAGACACGTAGCCCCGAGGGCCGGAGGGCGGAATGGTAGGGCTGGTGACTTCTGTCCGAGGAGGTGGAACGCTGGGGGTTTGAGGGTTCCTGGGAGGCTGTGGTGTCGAGGACGTGATGGGAACGGTGAAGTTGCGACCTGCCGAGGGGCCAGTGGGTGGTGCCCGCAGCGCCGCAGGGCCCCGAGGAGGTGTCTTGGATGATGCTGCAGGCACTTCTGGTGCGGCTGCTTGGGGAGGGGGGTCCCGTGCCGGCGGCTGCGGTGTAAGGACGGTCCTGGCGGGTGTAGGGTCGCGCGATGGCTGTTTCGAGCGCGCGCGCAGGGGCGGTGGATGAGGTGATGATTTGCCCGAAGCTGAGCGGGAGGTTATGGCTGAGGAGATGATGGAATCGCGTGGAGGCGACGGCCGGCGATATGGTGGAGGCTGGTATCTCTCTCCGCCTCGACGACTCGTGCTACGAGACCGAGGACGGAAGTTACCACGCGTCGCCGGGGATCTCCGTGGAGAGCGGTCGGGAAACGGCCTGTCTCGTACAAACGGCGATCGTGATCGTCTCCTGTAATGTTGTCAGTATGGCCTCAGAAGATACTGCTCCATGAAGCTTACCTGTCATCTCGGCGGACAAAGGGTCCGTCCCTCTCACGCGGCGGAGGAGACCTTGCGCGCCGGTCGTCTCTCCACGCCGGAGACCGTCCAAATGGCGATCGTCTGCCGATAGAGCCCCGTCTGGGGGAGCCTCTTCGCGAAGTTCCTCGTCGGGAGACACCTCGTCGAGGAGAGGGCCGGCGTGGGGAGGGTCGTCGAGGGGAGGGTCGTCGAGGGGATGGCCGCCGAGGCGATGGACGACGGGGAGGCGAGCGGCTCCTGTCTCTGCGTCGCCAAGTGTCTGCGCCTCGTGACCTCTCGCGTCGGAACCGATCACCGCTTCTCGACCGGCGCCTCGGAGATCTATTTGGTACGTAGCTGTCGGAGGCGATTGGTGGTGGGCTTCGAGGGCGTTCGCGTTCCCTGGGCCGGTCCCTCTCACGGTCTCTATCCCTGGGAGGGCTCCTCTGGCGTCGCGGGGACCTATCCCGCGGAAACGGCCTCCAGGACTCTCCGGCACCGTAACGGGTCACCTCGCCATCATCAAATCTGTCCGTGTTAGCTGCCATGCCGACAGAAAGCAAAACCATTCTACGTGTCCTGGTCCAGCTCTCATGATGTGTTGGTCCGTTGGACGACGGGGGAGCCGTCTTCCAGGTGTCTTCGGTCGATAAGTTTCTGGGTGTCCTGAGCTCCAGCGCATCGCTCGATTCGGCAGTTGTGTAAGGGGATTGCGCTTTCGTGCTTCGGTGCCGCACAGCTTGTCGCCGTGTCTCCAAGAGGTGCGCGAGGTGTGTGGACCGTCAGGCTGGCGTCATGTCCTTCCTCGCTGTGGAGGACGTCGTGCAGTCTGAGAGGGAGTCTGTATAATTTCGTTTCCTCAAGGAGTATTTCAACGCCTCCATCGACAGACTGGCCAGCGGGTCTCTCGGGCATTCGTGTCGGCTTTGGTGGTGGATGCGACGCTTGGCTGTTGCAAACGATAGCTGCCACAAGCCGAGCGTGGCCACAGCCGAATGTCACCGGGCATCGTCCAGAGAGACGAGACTTGTATTGTAGAAGCCGGAGCCATCGATCGAGTTTCTGCCAATGCCCAATGGCGGTATTCGTCGCAACATTGTCGGGATGTTTGTCGGTTGAGAGCTGGACCTGGAGCTGGACGCACGGCGGGGAAAGCAACGGGGAGCAAGGAGTCGACTGACCTGTTCCGACGATCGCGCTCCATGACTTCGTCAAAGGGCCGTCAGAGAGGCGCCTGTACGTCTGGTGAAGTCTTGGCGACTGTTGGGGGGAAACTTGCTGCTGATCCAAAAAATCAATGATGGAGGCGTGATTGACGATGCGGTAGCGGGCGTTGGAGAAGCGCGTTTGGCAGGGGTTCCGCCCAGGCACCAATTACGTCAGCAATAAACACGATAAGATAAGATATGCAAGTTGCCTCACAGGTTGCCAGCCAGGTACGGGTCAAACAAATGCACACAAACACAAGACAGACTCATCATGGAAACGAACAGTGAATGGCCTGTATGAAACGGACAAGGCAGTGGGATAGACTCCCGATAGCTCCTCCAAACGCCAGCAGCTGAACACTCTTCTACGCCTGCTCCTGGTCCGGCCTGCGCAGGGCAAGCGACTCTATCGTCGTATACCTCCCATCTCCGTCGTGATGCCTTCCCCCTACTCGTTCTCTGTGGTATCGCCGCTCCTTGTGCTCTCGACCAGGTCCATAATCCATTTCTGGACGTCGGTGGCGTGCGTCTGCATCATCTGACTGAGGCTGTGCGCCGGACTGCGCAGCACGGTGCCAAACCGCCGCTTTTGGATCTTGCGCATGAGCCCTTCATCCCTCCAGCAGATGTGGTCTCCCGAGATGTACACCTGGGAGTGGTTCTTGTACCACGTCGAAAGCTCCGGGTCCACGTCCGACTTGACGTGGCGCAGTGTGCCCGAGACAAAGCTGACGATGCCGGCGATGCGCTCCTTGCTCTCGCTGCGGCCCATCAGGAGCATCTTGACTCCGAGATAGGCATTGCCAACGCCCATCAGGAAGATCTCGGTTGGCTCCTCGTTGGGCTGGATATAGTTGTCCCAAAGGTAGCACACGAGCTCCTGAAGCTGCGCCTCGAGGATCCTCTCCGGTGAGCGCGTCACGAAGGGGTCGGTGTCCTAGCAGCAGGTGTTAGCACTTGTCCTGAGTTCGAGTGAGACGTGTCGTATTACTTCTTCGTGCGGAAGCGCCGCGGGAACGTTGACGTCCATGACTGCGAAACCATTGCTGTTTGCCCAATCGACATACTCAACAACGCTATCGACCTAGAAAGAAAAAAAGTTAGTGACAAACCAGTGCGTGGTTAGCGACAGGCAAACATACCATCCAGGCGTTGTGGCTCTCCAGGATGTTATCGCCGGCATCGGGCTGGGCATACACCTGTGGCCTATGGTTCGCTTGTCAGCTTTTGTGTAATCTTAATAGAGGGTAAATCGATACTCACGGGTCATGAATGACGATGAGTATCCGGCGGGCACGGTGCCAGTTGGGTGTCACCAGCACCTGGTTCTCGTAGGCTTTGAACAGTGTGTCCCGGTGAATGTACAGAGGGAACATCTGGTGCTTCGTCGCCATGAGTTGTCTCTGGCCATGTCGGATATGGTCGTGAAGACGAGTGGCGCGCAGGTCCTGGAGGTCGGGGATGGTGATGATGCCGGGCCGCATGCAGTCCCAGTATGGAGCATGGAAGGCCTGAACCTGGGCCAGATCTTGGGCGGCCTTCTTGTTGATCATAGGCAGCTTGAGCTTTGGCGGCGGCTCGCCCATCAGGGTCCGTGCCACGGCCACTGCCGAGGTTGAAATGGCTTTCAGGTTGTAACCACCCTCAAGACACACGGCCACCTTGCCTTCGGCGAGGGACATGAGCATGTGCGTCATGTGGGCGTAGCAAGCCGGCGAAACGAAGCAGCCACCCAGTTCGTCGCCGTCGGCGGCATCGAAGCCGGCCGAGATGACGACAAAATCGGGACCAAACTCTTGCGCGATGGGCATGACCACCTTTTGGAAGGCGGCCATGTACTCGCCATCACCCATGCCCTGGTCGTGCCACGCAATGTTGACATTCTTGCCGAGGCCAGCGTCACGGCCGCACTGCTGGGGGCCGCCGTCAGGTGTCATCTCGTTCTCGGGCTTGCCGGGGTAGAAAGTGCCGTCTTTGTAGACGTGGATGGAGATGTAGAGGACGTTGGGATCGTCGTAAAAGATATTCTGGATGCCGTTGCCGTGATGGACGTCCCAGTCGAGGATGAGCACCTTTCGGCAGGTCTCTGGGTACTCCTGCTGACACACGCGCACGGCAACAGGTACGTTGTTGAAAAAGCAGAAACCCATAGGCGCGTCGTACTCGGCATGGTGTCCTGGCGGGCGGATGACAGCGAATGCGTTTTTGACGTTGCCTTCGACAACATGCTTGCACGTGTCGATGGCGCCGCCACAGGAAAGCAAGGCTGCGATGGTGGTCAGGCTGCCGACGTAGAGTGAGGCGCGGCCGTTGTCCAGCTCGTGACTCATGACGCGCAGCGCAGGATAGTCCATGTTCGCAAGGCCTTCGACCCATTTAAGATGGTCCTGGGTGTGGGTGGTGAGGATCTCTTCCTTTGTGGCCTCGCGAGCAGCGATCCGCCACATGTACCGCGTGGGGTTGGACTGGACAATTTTGGCGACGTTGGCTTCGTCGCCAGAGTACACCAGGCCGGCCTTCTTGAAAGCCTTGAAGATCTCCTCGATGCGACGGGGGTCTTCAGGATGGTGCGGATGCGAACTGAAGTCGGCGTTGCAATGCAGCTTCATTCGGTCGTCGTAGCAACAGCCAGTGGGCAGGAGGCCGCGGCGGCGCAGGTCGACCACGACCTTCTGGTCCTCGTAGTCTGTGTCGTTGTCATCCTCGTCTTCATCGTCACCAGCGGCGTCGGCGTCAAGTTCGGCATCGGAGGCTGTGTTGTCGTTTGACGAGGGGTCCTGAGCTAGGCTTCCGGCGTGGGTGACCCCGTTTGAGCCAGGCACATCATGCATGTGCCAATCCTCGCCATCGATGAAGGCTAGCTTGTCCATAGCTGACAACGGCAGCCCGCTCAGCTTGGGAAAGGACGTTGGTCCGACAGAGATGATGGAAACCCCCAAGTACAGATGAGTCTTGAGCTTCAAGAATGTTAGTCCAGAATCCTGATAGACTTGTATTGGTGATATTGGTAGGGTGGTAGAGGGACAAGGCAGGTTGTGGTTGAGAGAGAAGGAGCCCAAAAGGAACAAAGAAGGAAGAGACACGATGTTTGAAGGCCTTGATTTCCACGAGGCAGCCATGGCAAGTACCTCGTCTCACTTCTCGCAACAGCTGTTCGGCCACAAGGGACAAGGGAGGCAGGCTCGCAGAATGAGATGCGCGGTTGTTCAGTGTATTGTCACTTACCTGGAAAAGACTCGGGCAGCTGCCTTGCCCACTGGAGGAGGTATGCGTGCGGCGATGGTGGTGTTCTGATGAGTCGGGGGTGTGAGGGTGTGAAGGTGAACAGCTACCAAAGGCACCGGGTCGCGATTCCCATGGCCAGATCGAGGCGCTGCTGGGATTGGGTGGAATCGATTGCCGATTTGGCAGACGCTGCGGCCCCTGCAGGCCCCGACAAAAGCAATCGAGTACCTGTTGCGAAATGCAAGCGCTGCGCTTTGGGACGTGGTATAGCAAGAAGGGACGTATACAGGATGGTGAGCTTTGGGGCAAGGATTCGGCGAGTAAGTACACGGGCGCTGGCACCAGCACGGCTGAGGTCTGGGTCACGGTAGCGCGAGGCCATGCCTTTGTGCTATAGGCTGGCCCAATTCCCCGAGTGACCACCCGCCGACCCGCCTGCAGCAGCAAAGCAGCAAAGCACCGAACGAGGGCACGTGCCATCAACAACTCGGACCCCTGACCCCCTCGACCAGGACGACTGTACCATCTGTCCTTGCTTTGAAGTTGGCCTGGCATCATGCAACCATTCTGTCAGGAACAACACCAAGAAGACACGGGAACTAGGATAGGGGGAGACCTGTTGTCGCTCTGGCATCCCCAGTCTAAATACAGGACCAACAGCTCTATCTAGTCTTGCATGCTGCAGCCGAGTCTCATCTATGAATTCTCCATGCCACGTTCAGCCAAGGCCAGCCCATCATCACCTGGGGGAGACCAGTCTTCCTGCGGCCGACGCGCAACGCCAGGGGCCGGAATCGTCGCGTCAGGACTGCCATCCCTGTTGAGTCGATCGTCATGAAGGGTAACCGATCCAACAATCTGACCGATATCCTCCAATGCTTCCACGCTCTGCAGCCATGGTCGCTCGTCCGTGGCCGCGCGAATAGCCGCATGGAGGGACTCTTGGTCGTTCGCAAAGGTCGGGTGCCGCATATTGACGTCGCTGACGAGGCGCTTGCGGGGGAAGCTGTAAAGGTTCTCAAAGTAGTACATGAGTTCCTTCGGATCCAGCTTGGCATACGTGTCCACGATCGTCTCCTGCAACCGAAGCTCCATCATTTGCGTCATCAGAGAAATGGGCGCCTATCAAAAGAGTTTAGTGTTGGAGCTCGCCGGGAACATGGTTAAGCAACTCACGTCGTCAAGCTTCTGCTCAAGATTGGGGAAGATGTAATGACGAACGAGTGACTTGACAGCAGACATGAGTGCCGACAGCTCCATCAAGTCGCTTGTCGAGTGCACCCTCATCGAACAGGTTCGAGGATCTTCCACAAAGGGTTCGGGAAAACCACGGCGCGGCCGGGGCCTATCTCCATGGAAATGACGCGCATGTAGCCACCAGCGATACAGGGCGCGACGAAGCTTCTCCTTCTCCGAAGCCGTGAGAGTCCTGCAGTTCTCCGGCTCGGACAACCAGTGGATCTGCGGGTAGATATCCTCCCACTTACGGACTACTTTGCAATGGTCCAGCAAAGGGCGAAGGTCTTGCTCCGTCAGGGCGACAGAGCGAGGAGGAGGCAGCAGCTTGGCCATATTCGGCCTGCCGCCACCCAGGATAGACAAGAACGCTCCGACGAGAGGGTTCGCGTCTGCAGCCGTTGACAGACCGCCTCGGCAGAGGGTGATGCCCACGACATCGCCCGGGTAACGTCGGTAGATGACCTTCCGTGGCTGGTATGTGCCAGCGGGCTCATACAGATCCTCATCCGAAGCGGTGTAGACCTGAACGAGTTCGTCGAACGGGCTGAACTCGGCGCGGAGAGCCGGCAGTAGGATTTGGGCCTTGTTCCTCTTGAAAAGACCGTAGAACAAGGTGGTTGTCTGGGCGAGAATGTGGATACTTTCGACATCGAGATGTTGATAGATGTCGAGGATGATCTCAGCGGGCAATCCTTCAAGCCCCTCCAGAGTGCCACTGACAGGCTCGAGCTGCAAGCCTGTAGCGGTGTCTACGGCTTGACCAGCCGTGTGCGCATATGTTGAAACCATGATTGACATTGTAGGATGGGGACTTGGCGTAAATGTTATGAGGGTTGGGGGAGAAGTTGGATGGAATGAAGAACGACTCTGCGGTCGTATGTCGAGCTTGATATAGAAGTCCACTTGAGTCAAGCGTCGAATGTGTTCCCAGAGGCAAGGTGGCCTGGTGTCTGAGTTTGCTGAATCGACAGATGACAGCCAAGTGATGCTGCAAGCTGTAGTCACAGCCTGCAAAGAAGGTTCCAGGTACCTGGGAGGAAGCCCAAAACGTGCACCCAAAGACAAGAAGCGATGCCTTCTTCTTCAGCTGTGGACCGAACCTAGACGTGTGTTAGTGTCATGGAAGACCAGGTCTCACCCAGGCGCCATACCTGAACAATGGATCATACTGTATGGGATGTGTCTCTCGACGTTGATTCTCTCCTTCTGTAGGATTCGCAAGTACAGGTACCTGCGGGGAGGGGATGGGAATTGGGGAGTGAGACCCGAAAAGGAACGCCGGTGGCTAGAAGGCCAACGGCTAAGAAATGTCGAATTGAGAGCTGTTTGAAGCCCTCGAATGCCTCACGATGATGTAGAATCACCTGCGAGGACGGTTCTCCAACGCCTATTGCTTAGCCACCCCGGCACTGGGGCTATCAGAGAATCGGAGACCAAAGAGGCCAGATGAGGTCATGGTGTTTTGGATGGGGCACGAGGGCCACGCCGCGAGGGCGGTTGATTTCTGGTCTTGCAGCTGAGGCATGCTGCGTTGCAGATCGAGAGGTTGCGATGCAGAATGCACACTCCCTGGATGACTGATGATGGAAAAGCTCGACGCGGGAAAAGAAAGAGGTCAGGGAGACGCGACGGGATGACTGGAAGCCAAGGCGACACGCTGAGATGACTCGGTCCGGGGTTGGCTTATGTAAGGCGTGCTAGTCGGGGGGTTGGGCTGGAGCCAAATGAAGCCGACTGAACTGGAGCACGCACTCCACGCACGGTTGCCAGCTTCAAGATGAGCACGCTACGTCTCCTTGACCGTCTTTCTGCTTTGGGATCTCGGAAGCCGAGCCTCGGTAAGGCGTTGATGAACATTTGAAACTCGTCACATTCGGTTCTACTTGTAGTCGACGACGTAGGCCTCACGTACCTCCGAGTCTCAACACATCAGAGCCAAACAGCATCTCTGCGACATAGACGAACATGAACCCGCGGAGAAAATTGTACATCCTTTTCTGGACCAAAACGCGGCCCACCCAGAAAACTCCTTGCGACTCGAGAACCCCTCCAACGCGACACTGCTGATATCCAACACGTCCGTCTATGCAAACAGCATCTTGGTGTCCAGGTCGTCCTTCTTCGCCTTGACGCCGCCCTCCGTCCGCAGGCCCAGGTTGCCCTTCTTCGCGAGGCGGCCCACCGTCTGTTCGGCCCTGGCGTGGTGTCGCGTGGCCGCCTTCCTCCGGAGCTCCGCGCGAACCTGGTTGGGCGACACGAATTGCCGGTCGTGGTAGATGAGGGGTCCGCCCATGGAGCCCTCCTGGATGAGGATTATCGACAGGACCGCGCGCGGGCCAATCTCCTGCAGGGAGACGTCTGTGTTCTTGAGACCCATGGCCCTGGTGGCGGTCTTCTTGCTGCTCGACTTGGCCGCGGCGCCAGCCTCGTCCTCGTCCTCCGCCTGGTCCTCCGTCGCCTCGACCTCCTTGATCTCGTAGTTCCTGATCCAGATCTTGCCTGTGCGCCCGGGGATGCATGTCAGCGCTGTCGACCACTCTGCTTACTATCGCAAGCAGCGATTGGGGAAGAGACCTACCGTCGGCAAAGGAGAAACCCATGACCCTGTCGATGAAGGGCTTCGAGCGCCGGCTGCCGGGGGGCACGCCAAAGATCTGTGTGAACAGCGACTTGATGAGCTGCAGGTGCGGCTCGGTGTCGAACGCCGCATCGAAGGAGAGGATGGGTCGCGAGCCCTTGAGGCAGTTGCCGGTGAAGTTCAGCTCGTCCATAGTGTGCACTGGGTCGCGGGGTCAGCCGTGAATGTCGCGGGGCGGACTGTAACATCCATTCTGGGGAATTGGGAGTACATACGGTTCTGGACGTGGAACTTGACGGTAGGACCACTAAAGCCATGTTGTTAGCCTACTTCTTTCAACTGGCGATATCCCCCTCGGCTGCACTGACTTGGGTGCCCTGGCCATCCACAGGTAAAGATCGGTGTGCTTTCGCGATTCTGCGAACAGAATGTTGTTTGTGTTGTACATCTCCGCGAGCTCGTTCAGCTCCCACAGCTTGCTCTTGCTATCGAACTTGGCATCCTTGCGCCCATGGGGCATAAGCGCCGCGAGGTCGTTGAGGAAGTGCCTCTGTCGGTAGGTAACGCCGCGAGACGACAGGATGAGGACCCTCTGCTTGTTCTTGCGCACGGTCGGTGCCTCCTCCTTCTGGCCGGTGGCCTTGCTGATCGACTTGTAGACGGCAGCCATTTCGACAGTCTGCTTGGTCGGCTCGGATCGTCGGGTGTGCTTCGTTGGGTGGCGTCCTTGTTGTCCTGATATCGGGTTCTCTCTGTGCAAGATCGTGGTGTTTTCTGCGCTTGGAGAATCTGCCACCCGATTTTTTTGGTGGAGCTGGGCTTATCGGACGGCAGATAAGAGCGGACAGAGTGGCGGTTGAGCGCTAGCACTGTCCCGGACTAGCACAGCAGAAACATAGTGGTGGACCGTGCACTAACCCTTGTTTTGGGCATGTGTTTCAAGCTTGACACTGGGGCGAGCTGCATCTTCTCGAGGGCATTCAGCTCCAAGAGGAGAGGAAGCAGGAGGAGCGGGATGCACGCGCTGTTTGGGTGTTTCGAAAAGAAAGGCCGAGTACACGGAAATACACCACTGGACAGTGTTCTGATAAAGGCAGCCAACAATTACACCCTCAGGGCTAACATGTATCGGGCTTATACTTGGCGTATCAGCAGGAAACCTGCGAGGTACTACACTGAAGACCCAGGACACGGCCAGGGACGTTGGGTGTCACCAAATGTCACTAAATCAAGGCCGCATTTGGGGCCGCGGGACATGTCAGGGTGGACATTAAGAACGACTTCATTCAACCGTTTAGAGTGTGGGTACGTAAAAGCATGCCTAACTGAAGTGATCGTCGAAGATGCGTCAGGCGCCTGGTGGGAAGGCTGACGCGTGCCGAAGCGCGAGGGGGATGGGGAACAAAGAGAAGGTCGAGGTCATATCCGCCCCCGTCGGCAAACATGGAAATAGACTCGTGTGTTCCTTTGGTCATTCCTCGGATGCAAAGGCCCCCCCAGTTCACCAAGAGACAATATTCCGGAACATATGTGAGACGCCATGATATCGTGTCGAACCCATGCCAGCCCAAGAACCTCGCCAAAGCTCGCGATTAACCCCGGCCTTCGTGGCCTGTAAGCAGGCGGGCAGGCAGGCATAAAACAGATGGACAGAAAGACTCCCTGGCAGGTGACCGGCCAGGCTTAGCAGCACTTGCCGCCCTTGTCTGCGCCCTCGTCGGCAGGCTTGCTGAGTGAGAGGGAAGTGCCGGCACTAATGTTGGCTTGGGCGCCGTCGCCCGAGTCGAGGGCCTTGCTCGAAACGATGCGGTAGATCTCTGTCGAGGAGGAAAAGGCAGACGTTAGCGCATGATGCAGACAGGGGAGGGGGGTTGGCCGTCATGTTCGCCTGACATCACCAGCAGGTTTGCGGCTGGGAGGGCGAGGATCGGAGGCGGGGGCCACCACGTACCGGTCAAGATGTTCTGGAAGGCAAGCTCGACGTTGCTGGCATCAAGGGCAGACGTCTCGATGAAGGAAAGGTGGTTCTCGCCTGCAGGGAATGGTCAGTCAGCCAATGGGGCGGCACAGGGGCGCCTTCACCGCAACGACGACATACTGGCAAAAGCCTTGGCCTCCTCAGTGGGCACGGCGCGCAGGTGGCGCAGATCGCTCTTGTTTCCGACAAGCATGATGACAATGTTGGCGTCGGCGTGGTCACGAAGTTCCTTGAGCCATCTCGTGACGTTTTCGTAGGTCTGGTGCTTGCTGATGTCGTAGACGAGCAGAGCGCCGACGGCGCCACGGTAGTAGGCCGAGGTGATGGCGCGGTAGCGCTCCTGGCCGGCCGTGTCCCAAATCTGAGCCTTGATCGTCTTGGAGTCGACCTGGATGGACCTGGTGGCAAACTCGACGCCGATGGTGGACTTTGAGTCGAGGTTGAACTCGTTGCGAGTGAATCGGCTAAGCAGGTTGGACTTTCCGACACCCGAGTCTCCGATCAACACCACTAGTCGCCGGTATGGTCAGTCATCGATCGATCGACGGGTGCAAGATGAGAACATGGGGAGGCAAGGGTCGTTCATGTCGAGGTATCGGGGTCGCGGGGAGTGCAGCACACCTTTGAAGAGGAACTGCGCGAAGCTTCAGGTCAGCACACGAAGAGGGGCGGGCGTCAAGTCAAGCCTGGTGGGGGACAAGGGTCGCGGGATGGACACGGCGGTCGGAGCGATCACTCACATCATACTCGTCGTTGGCCATGGCGATTGTTGTCCGTCAAAAAGGTAGGAAAAGGGTTGGTTCGGGTTTTCGGTGTGGGCGGGCGACGGACGGTTCGTGGCGATGGCGGATTGAGTCGTGCGCGGCGTGGCCTTGGGGGATGCAAGATAAAAGGGCAAGGGAGGTGATGGGGTGTGGATGTCTGGGTGCAGGTGCGGTGCCTCGAACTGGGGTGGAGGTTCAAGTTGTCGCTCGCCCAGGCGGCGACCTAACGAGTGATCCGCTAGAACAGCCCTGGAGTACCTAGGTACACTTTAGGGTGACCCCGTGCCCAATCTTTGGCGTCCCATCTGGTACCGGCGGTACGCGTCTACTAGCCCTAATGCTGATAGTGTCCAAAGTACCTCCCAGCCGAGGAACCAGGTACCATCCAACCGACTCACCCAGAGGAGGCTGTGCACCTCGTTGACGCGGCTTCTTAATGCCGACTTGGTGTTGCTGACTTGATATTGAGTCGATGTGAATGTGCCTCGAATAACCAAGAACTACTAATGATACTGTCCCACGATCTGTTGCCATCTTGCTCGCTACCGTTTGCGACGGGGATCTTGCCATCGAGCCTCACGACCAGCACGGTCCAAGCGCAGGTACCTGGTCATCTAGCCGGGCGGTTGGTACCCGCGACGACCCTGAGCAGGGATTGCCCCAATGTCCTTCCAGCGTGTTTCAGCGCCCCTCTGTTCTCGGTCGGGGCAGCCGGGGGTCCGCCACACGCTGAACCTCCTGAGGTGGTCAGCG
Source organism: Plectosphaerella sp. P0831 (assembly GCA_014635975.1). Lineage (NCBI taxonomy): Eukaryota > Fungi > Ascomycota > Sordariomycetes > Glomerellales > Plectosphaerellaceae > Plectosphaerella > Plectosphaerella sp. P0831. The sequence goes on from JACAFV010000009.1 coordinate 348,809, forward strand.
CAACGGCACCAGGCAGAGTGAACGGAAGGAACAGCCTGAAGTGAAGGACGCTCTGCCTTCACCCCACCCCGCGCTTTGGCCATCCAGTCACGTGGGCTGGTTCTCTAACCCGCGATGGAGTCTCCCGCGGCCTACCGAAATCCGACTGAGAGACGATACGCCTGCCAGGGCACCTGCCCATTTGGTTGAGACTTCATTTTCGGACGGTGCACTAGAAGTCTCCAAAATTCGGTGCAGGAGTCTTAGGGATCTACCTAGCCGCCCAGTTTTTGACATTGCCGCACCTTCCCTGCGTGATCAGCTTTGGGGCACTTCGTCACATTCGCGCCTGACTCTCTTCTTGACATGCCCGCCCAGTTGACGCGGGCGTGTCACTCACAAACACACATGCCTCACTGCTGCGGAATCCAATTCGACTCTTGAGCACCTGCACAGCACCGACCGCCGCCCGCCTGTAAGTATCTAGCACTTTCTTTTCTGCGACTGTGTGACTCTGGCGCGCAATCGAAACAAAGTGTGTATTTCGGACTCAATCAGACATACTTCATCCCACACGCGGCAAACGCGTTTCATACCTCCAGCGCCAATTCAAGATGGGCCTGGCCTATTGACTCACTGCAAGCCTCCACCAAATAAATCGACCTCATACTAACACAACACCAGGGTATTGCCCAGAGCGGGACGATGAGCGGCTTCGGCCAAAGTGCCTCGGGGGGCGACGCCCCCCGGGACGGCAGCAACATACCCGACGATATTTCGCTCACCTCGACCATGGAAAGCCAACACGACTCCGAGCACGAATTCGAGGTCGAAGAGATCCACGCCGAGGATGCTGATCCCGCCGACCCAACGAGCTCCCGTTACTTGATCGAGTGGACCGGGTACCTCATGGATCGTTGGACCTGGGAACCCGCACATCACGTCGGGAACACAGCCCTGGACGAATGGAAGGAGAAGAAGGCTCGCCACGCTTCGGGTGAACAGGAGCCTTTCGATGTTGCCCGGTTTAACGAAGCCGTGGAAGTCGCCGAAACCGCCAAATTTCAGCGACATCAACGACGTAACTTGCGGCGGCAACGAGAAGGTCTCCCCCTGGTCTTTTACCCTGGCGAATCCGAGGGCGACTACTTTGAGATTGTCGAAGACAGCGACGAGGAGATGCCTGATCTGCCTCCTCCAAAACCCGCCAAGCGTCAGAACAGCCTCGATACTTCCGGTGGCTCGTCGAAGAGCCTGAGAAAGTTGCCGGCATCGTCACCTAAAATGACAAACGCAACAAAGAGCAAGTCTCAGCCAGACCTGAGCCTGCCTCCCGAACCACCTCCTCCATCCAAACCGAAACCTGCGACAACGACCGGCTACCAGGGAACTGCCCGACGACCATCCATGACACTGCCGGGCAAGCCTCGTCCTGTCGTCAAGGCTGTCGAAACCAAGAACAAGGTTGCTACAGTTGTGTCTTCTCAAAAAGGGAAAAAGTCCAACGTCAAGCCGCCGGTCCGATCTACCAACGTCTTCATAGGCGGGAAGCCCCCTCGTACCCGGATTAACCTTGGAACTGCCATGGTCAACGCGAGCAAGGAGCCAAAGACGTTCAGCAACATGAGGATTCTGAATAAGGCCAGCAAGTACTCTCGCGAGAAAGCTGACCTGGCGCCGCCCGACCCTCACCTACTTGGCCTCCAAAGCCTTGGCACCATTAGCGATGAAGCTGCCAAAAGTCGCCAAATTGGGTCTGATATCATCATGTCAGCCTCGGACGTCGATCCTCCACCAGCGGTCGGTACCGCGATTGAGAACGAGTCCATGGGGTCGACTTCCCGCCCAAAGCGCGATAGTCTCTCCATCGAGGGGCAAACTCAGCCGCCTATCAAGAAGTCAGCCCTTCGCAAGGCAGGTGATGTCGCCTCTCTTGATGGGCAAGACCAGCCTCCAGCCAAGAAGCCGCGGTCGGTTCGCTTTACTGGAGACGACGCCGCGGTCTCCAAACCCCTGGTGACCACCCGGATCTTGGAAGATGTCGAAATGGTAGACGAGCCAGAGATCATCGTTATTGACGATGATGATGACGAAGAAGACGAAGGTCTCTTTGTTGGCGACCTTCCGACTCCCAGCTTCTCCAAAGAGGCCAGTTTGCGGCCGCCGACACCTCCCCTTCCATCTCTGGGACCTGACACACGCGACCGGCCGAAGGTGGGACACAATCAACAGAAGGAGACATCGGCTACCCTGCAGCCCCAACCACAGGGTGTAAATGGTGCCGTCGTGTTCGGTCCGAGCGGCTCCCACTCGGTTGATGTCACTTTTGAAGGCATACCATCGGAGACGAGCCTGTGGCAGGACAAGTTGCGCCACAGCTCAATACTTCGCTTTACGCACACCTGCACAGCGTATGCCCTTCAGACGAGACTCTCGCATGCACTTGAAACTCCTCTTGCATGCGGCAACCTTTTACCACGGTCCACGTGTGGCAACCTCGACGCCGCCGCAGAGCAGATGAGGCTTGGGCCGTTTGCCGTAGTCTACCATGCCCAAGGCTTCACCATCATCGTGTATCCTGCCAAATGTGACGAATGGAAATCGATCATGCCAGTTTCAGAAAGCACCAGCTCCGGGAGCAGCGCTGCTCTGAAATACGTCGTCTTCAACGCAGGCAAGGCAGGCATGTTTCTGCCCACTTCGACAGTCCCACTGCAGAAAACACAGGGCACTGACTCCGTGTCTGCTGATTTTATTCGTCAAGTCTATGGCCTCGACTATGATCAACTCCTGCCAGATAAGTTGCGCGGGGATCCAGACCGTCACAGTTTCTTTTTGGCGTTTCCTCCCTCCAGAGGGTCAGTCCTACAGATGATGTGCGCCTGGCTGCGTTCGGTCAACTCGAAGTGTCGTCTATTCGTCTCGGACATTCCGGGAGACTGGACCGCATTTGTTGCAGCAGCTGAGTCGGAAGGCGGCACATTCATCATCCATGGCAGGGCACTCCCGACTATACGGTTCTTCGCCGGTATTCAGACACTGCTACAGGCCAAGAGCAGCCACATGTTGTTCTGGAAGTTCGAGGAGAGATTCGAGTATCTCAAGTCAAGGCCGCTGAGCCGCCATTCCGTCGAAGGACACGCTCCATTTGGCCTGTCCTGTATATTCCCCCATGGGGACGCAGTATTTCTGACGCCCAGCTTCTTCGTCTCTCATCCCAACGAGGCCTATCACCTACTATCGTGGTACAAGTCTCAGCATCGTCGCTCCGCAGCACACATCCAACTGATCGTCAGTTCGGAGATTGTCAAATTTCTTCGCAATCTCGCCATAGACAAGATGGCGGAGAAGACTCGGATGATCACAATTGACCCCCGACGCAATCTTGCGAGCTGTGCGCTCACTGAGAAGGACTGCAAGGCTAGGTTTGATGTTTGGCAGCTCGTTTCGGACCTCACCAGCGCCACAACTGCTGCTTCCGTCCCTGGAAGTATATTTGTGAATGCCGATGAAAACATTCATTCCTGCGATGAACAGAGCCTTGTGAATTGGTTCGCATTCTGGTCAAGCATCAATCTTCACCGATACCGCAACTTCCGCGTCATCGGATCCACCGAAGTTGCCAGCAGACGGACAAGCATACAAATCGATGTGCCGTCCTTCATGCAAGACACGTTGGCGAATCCAGATCATACACGAATGCCACGGGCTGCAATGCCGACAACGAGGAGCCATGAGACGAGTCTTCTAGACAGGAACGGAGCGGTGGACTTTATGCACTATCTCGGCGGCCCCAACATGCAGGGCCATTTCATCAAGACCTTCAGGTACCCCGTCTCGTATCTCCAGGACCCATCGAGAATGGCGCAGAGCTTTGGAGATCTCGAAATGAAGTTTTCCACCGCGACAAGCTGGCTAGCTTTCGTGCGGAATTTCAAGGACAGAGAATACAAGCAAAGGTACAGCACACACCTCTGCTTCTTCTACACCATCAAGGAAGACTGGAATGCATGGGATCAGAACCACCGGTACGGAACGTTTCCTCCCCGGCATGCCTGGCTTGGCATCCTTCGACCGGTCAATCCACATCATGTCCCGCAAGAGGAGATGGAGCTGATCATCTGGGACATCGCCGCCCGCGACATGGCCCCTGCGCAACACGATGAAGTTTACGAGTCCGACCTCCTGCCTGCCCAGCAGGAGCTCATCAAGCTCGTACGAAACGAGGGGCTTTCGAAAGTCATCCTGCCTCTGAAAAATGTCTGGGTCGGCGACGACCAACCAGCTTGGCTTGGTAACCCGTCTGCCATCGATCGAACCCTCAAGATCATGGAGCACATGGTGGACAAATTTAAGGTCTGGCTTCCACCACCAGCAACGGCCTTGCAGGCGCGCGGCTACAGGAAGGTGGTGCAGGGCAGTCGTGCGCCGCCGGAGCAGCCAGATCCGTCAACGCCCCTCTATGCAGTGTTTCTGCCACCGTCGGCTCCAGGGCCATACCCGCCGCCAGACACCAGGAAGCCGGAAAAGTACCTCTCTGTCAATAACTTCCACCAGAAGGTCAAGAAGGCTCCAGTAGGGAACAAACGGATGGAATATCAGTATACCGCCACAACGTCATGGTACGACATCCAGAGAGCCGAGGGCCGCCACTTTGAACATATTCAGGTCGGCGGGGCAAACCAGCGCATGCTCGATGCGCTAGGAGTTCCCCGGAACGCGAACAGCTAGTGGCGACAACTGGGGGTGCGAACGTTGGTGTATGTGCTGAGAGCCGGGATGGGGCTGTTGTGGTGGTGGATGGTCTGGGGAGGACTGATTCGAGAGGATGACGTGGTCCTGTGAAGGAACAGCAACAGCCTTGACTTTACTGTGTATGAGACTAGGCAGACAGCGAGTGTAACAAAAAAAAAGATGTATCATGACTGGGGCAAGGGTATGTGTGTTTAGTAACGCTCAGACAAGATGGAGCCGTAGTGAAATCATTGCTTTATTCTCAACGCCGCGGGTATCAGTCAACTATCCTGTTCATGTCTCTACCTTGTCCCTGCCTGGATTGGTAAACTTCTCCAGGCTCCCCTTTAGCGTGCAGAAGCGGGAAAGTTTCTAGTGCTAAGCATGACGCCCTTGACCCTCCGGATGTTGTCACGGGCCTTTTTGATCTCGTCCTCGGGCTCGTTCTTCTTTCCGCCGTAGAGAGAGAAGCCGCCAACAAAGTCGCCGGTGGGACCGGGGAAGGTCATGGTGCCAAGGTCATCCTTGAAGAGGTCCATAACAGCTTTGACGTCGGCGAGCTCCTCGCTCTGGGAGACGGAGGCGTCCTGGAGATCTTTGAGGGAGGCAGAGAGCTTGGCGAGCTTGGCGGCATGTTGTTCGGCGGGGGACGAGGCGACGGCTGAGTCGGGGGAGGGGTCGGCAGGGCTGGCTGGGAGGGACGTCTGGACACCAATGTCGCGGTGGAATAGCTCTGTAGGGTCCTCGGCGTCGCTCGAGGTAGTCGAGTCGGCATCGTCCCGGAATGGTTCGGGGCGGGTGGAGGCTGTTGGGGGGATCTCGGAGACGGTGGACTCGAGGAGGCGGGTGAGGGCGGAGAGCTTGTCGGCGGTGGTCTGGTGGAAATCGTAACGAGCCTCGGTCAGGCTCTCGACCATGGGGGCGACGGCATATTTTGAGGTGCCGTAGAGGAGGGTGGTGAGGCCGGCACAGGCGTAGAGGGTGTTGAGGAGGGCGGTGCCGGTGACGAGTGGCGGGGGGCGAGTGGGCTTGGTGAGAAACTCGGGGTAGGTGATGATGGGTGGGTTGTCGGACTGTGCTCTGAGAGGGGGGGTGTCGTCGTGTGTTTCTGTTGCTGGAGGCTCGTATTGGTCTGGCGGCTGGGTTTGCGACTCGGGAGTCTGTGTCTGTGTCTGTGTCTGTGTCTAGGCCGAGGTCAGCTACTGGGGTGCGCTGGAAGGAACATGGGCGGCGCAGGCGTACCTCTTCCGTGAAACTCTCGGACTCTTCAAGCAAAGCATTGACATCATCCTCTTTCAGACCCTTCTCCTTAAGGTACTCGACCTTTCGCTCGCGTGTGGTGCCTTTGACGGCTTCGTCGCGGAGGAACCGACGGGCGACATCGTGAAGGTCTGGGGCGTCGGTCGTGTCGGGCGCAGGCGCATCGTGCTGGTCGGCCGGTGGCGGCTTGGTGTCGTTCTCGGAGTCACCCATTGGGAAAGGCAGCGTGGGAGTGTCCTAGGAGTTTGGTTGGACTGTCTTGAGAGGAAGGATTGATGTCTCGAGCAGAGGTTGTAGCCGGCGATGCTTGATAGCCTAGACACATGCCTCGGCTTGGGATGTCGGCAAGACGGTGCGCAGCCGGAAGACCAAACGTCGTTAGCTGTGACGGTAATGGAAATGTTCCCAAGTAGGATTAGTCTTAAATAAACGGATCTCTGAGTGGGCGACGTGTTGAAGGAAACGGACGCTAGCCGCGGCTGCCGTTTGGTAGGAGCGCGCGTGAACGGACCCGAGCCGGCCGCTCAGAGATCTCCAGTCGACAGACACCTTGAAGCGATCTCGCGACCATATTCGGAGCAAGGGATAGACGGTCGGACTCTGGCGCTCAGCATATATCTCTTCACAGCTTTCCATATCTACAGCCATCTTTGGACGCCACATATCAGTATCGACAACTTCAGCGCCGGTCGGGGGCTCAGCCTTTACCCACCGTTGTCCCGAGTGGACGACAAACGTTGCAGCTTGAGGCCATCACAACTCCAGCACCTCACCTCAGTCTCGGGAGACACAGAGAACGACGGCGCGGCTTCAGTTGCGCCCTTCAAGCCTAATCATCACGGCGGCCTCGCAAAGTCGGCCATCCCAGCAGCCAAGCAAAGCCAGCCAACCACTGGCATATTCGATTCGCTCCGCGCGTATCCATCCATCGCAACGACCGTCCCGCGTTCCCAGTGAGTCGCGAGTTGCACAGTCATCTGGCAACCATCAGAGAGGTATGTCACCATGGAATTGAAGGAAACATGCCAGGGCCAGCCCGTTTCCCATGCTGTGCGCTGCGCGAGCGCCCTCTGCGCAATGCACCCCAGGCAGTAGCCCTCACCACCACGCCGATCATCGCATCTTTCTGGGATGCCCTCGCAGTTCCCACCCATCCAATGCAGATCGGCGCGCTCGAGTGAACGCGCACGATCGGGGGCGGGATGAGGCAAGTCGCTGCTGCGCCCCGGGACGGGATCGCGCTGGCTCAAGTTTGCTCGCCCGCTCCGGATGCCGCCAAGCGGTGGAAAGGCCCGATCTCAGCCTGTTGCTCCGGCCGCCTGTTCTGGCCTCGCTCGCCTCATCCGCCCGCAGGCGCGACCGTACAAGAGGTACTTGCGGACGGGCCACGGGGAGTGGCGCTTCCATCCAAGTTTCGGTCAACGAGCCAATCGACCCCGTCCATTGCAACGACGGGGACCCTACCCTATCACTGGAACTCCAAGACACCACTGGCACCCAGGACACGTGCAGTCCAGCCCAGTGCTGAGGCATCATCAAACGAGCCTGTCCACTCCGACTGTGCCTCCTCAACATCATCACCCGCCACCGCTGCACCTCTCCCACAAACTCTCACCTCCACCTATCCATCCCACGTCCAGCCCCCGCCTCCCGCCACGAAGAAATCCCCCATCTCTTCTCACCTTGAACCCGACCGCACATATCGCCTCGAGGGCGGCTGTATCCGAGCGTGCGACCTCACTACTGCCTCTCCAACCCTATCCCAGCTTGATCCCAACCTCAATCGGGTCGTTGACCGAGCCTGGGCCCCCCACTGCCCTTTGGCACCAAGTCCACGGCCGATCCCGCCCATCCTGACCTGGTCATCATTTGCCTCATCCCATCCGTCATCACCATCACCATCCACCCGGCTTGCCCTCCTCCCCCCGCAAATCGCACAGCATGGCGTCCCGGCCACGTCGCTCAGCGGCTCAAAAGGCCCATGAAGCAATCACTGACCTAGCCGACAGCGAGCGAGCGACCACCATGTCTACACGCCCTCGACGCTCCGACGGCCGCCCCTCGGGTGTCTCCGTCACGCGTGGCCCCCCTTCATCACCCGGCCATGACCACCTCAATCTGACGGTCAAGGTGTCGTCAAACAAGCTCCGCGACGCAACCTCGGGCAGGAACCGCGCCTCCAACGGCGGCAGTATCGCCGTGGGCGGCCGCAACTCGCTCGGCCGCGCCGAGATTGTCACGGGCAAGCGCAACAGGGTCACCAAGAGGAGCTACGTCGAGTCTGACAGCCTCGACGACGACGACGATGACGACGACGAGATGGTGGATCTGGGTGACGATGATGCCGACGGCAACGACGACGACATGGAGGCCGATGCCGACGGTGACGAAGATGATGAGGACGACGCCGACGGCGATGTTGACATGGACGGCCCTACCGCAAACCCCAAGAGGATCAAACTCCACAACCCAAAGGCGAGCAAGCCCGCGCCCCCGCGCCGGGCGGCTGCCACGAGGGTGGTCGAAGATGACGACGACGACGATGAGGACGAGCTCAGCGAGATTGAAGTCAGTGATCCAGAGAACGCCGGTGATATGAGTATCAACGTCGGCGGCGGCCAGGACGACGACGATGACGACGAAGATGAAGAAGAGGATGACGAGGAAGCGGACGAGGAGGAAGATGCCGAGGGCGAGGACGACGAACTGGAGCAGGGCCAAGATGAGGAGGTCGAGGACGACGACGCAGAGGGCGAAATGGACACCACGATTGTCGATGGCCCCGGTGGCCTCGGACTGGACAGCGACGATGATGGCGGCAGCCGAGGACAGTCACCGGACCTCAACAAGATGACCAGACGCCAGCGGGCACGCTTCGAGGAGGAACCGCAGAGCTACATGAAGCTCTCCGACGGTATGAGGCCCCCTATCCATCGTGGGATGCCGACAAGAAAACAGTAACTGACTGACAATGCAACAACAGAGGTCCAGGCTAAGAAGGTCTTTACGGCGGAGGAGCTTTCCATGAGGCGCCAGGAGATGGCACGTCGTAGGCGCAACCTCAGTGACAAGCGCAATGAGGAAGTCAAGGTATGTCGACCCCCATCCGAGGTCCGAGGACATGTGGCTGACCAGTGAACCTTTCCCTGCCCGCAGATGGAGACTATCAACAAGCTGCTGAAGAAGCAAGCGCCCAAGACAACCAAGAAGAACGCCGCCGGTGGTGAGGATGGCGAGGGCGGCGGCCCTGACCCCACCATGATCCGCTGGGTCAGCACAAAGCAGGGCAGTCTCCTGGGCGTACCAGGCGAGATGGTCGGTGGGCCTGCGGGAAAGATGTTCACGGGCGGCCTTGCGCCTGGCAAGATGTTGGAGGAGGTTAAGTGAGCTCCAACTTGAGTTGACCGGTCGGTGATCGGAAGAAGGGTTGTTGGATTCTGGTTAACCCTGGCGTCGGAGTAGAAATGTGCCCTTTTACGGACTGTATTCATAGGTAGTTGCACGATGGGCGGGAGGTCAAGTACCGGTAGATATATACGCCTCGAACGCTCTGCAATTGTGTCGTCTGTCTGTCTGGTATGTGTAGTCTGTCTCGTCATCGTAAACTGGTAAACTTGTATGCTTCGAAACGTAATATTTTCCATCCCATCGAGGGATGACGGCCCAAATTCAGAACTACAAGTCGTCTGCCCATGAAGCCGAGGCAATTACCTCCCCTCAATGGGATATCGCGGCTGCGGAGTTGTAGGCGCCATGGCTGGACCCTCACTCGAATGTCAATGGAGGGGAGGGCCGGGCCAGACGGCGAGTCACCCGAGCTGAGCTGTGCTGCATGTGTGCGGGGTTGGTGGGCTCCATCTTCCCCCAACCCGAGGCAGCCAGGGTCAACGGTGCATGAGGTGTGCATCCTGTCTGGTGCTGCTGGTTGCTCACTGCTCCGCGGGCAACACCAACACCAGCAACATATGGGGTGGATGCGTCACGGCGGGCTGCAATGCGACTGTACCCCGGTCGCGGAGTGGTCAAGGCTGTCTTGGAATCGCCTGATGAGACCGAGCCAGGTTGCATCCGCCGGCATGTCGATGCCAGGCCGTCTTGGAAACCCCTGGCCGCGGGGGCGTCTGGTGATACTCGAGCTGCACGTCGCCCGTCGCCGTCATTCCTACGGACCTATATTCTCGTCATACCTAGGAGCCATCCAAGAGCCGTTGCGTACCTTTTTCGTTGCCTTCCTGGCAGATGGATACGAAGGCAGGCGCGGTGAATTTGGCAGGGTGGTTCCTTCCTCCAAGCACTTGCATCCCGTCTAAAGGTACCTAGTAAATAAGCAGCTAGGTCGGTATCCGGGTACCTAAATCTCCAATTACTGGCAGACAGTCAGGAATGAATTAATTATGAACTTCCAGGGGAGCAGGCAAGACCTCCGACCAAAGAAGTGATCGCCACATTGGCTCCATCCCTCCATCAACACCATCCCACAGGTGCCTCCGAATCCCCCTACGTCTGCACCACCACAACAGCAGCAACAGCCGGGGTGGGCCCCTGCCAAAAGCCTCCCACTGCAAGCTCACCTGCAATCGTCACACGACCATCCTTGCCCAATCTGTTCTCCCCACCATCGACCTCACCCTGGCCACCACCCGACATTGGGTCTCTTGTCTTGCCTCGCCTCGTCCTGCCTTGCATTGCCTGGTCTGGTCTGGCCCTACTTTGTGCATCCCGGGCCCCCATCTGACTGACCGAGCAGAGTGGCCACGGGTGCGTGGGCGACATCAGATCAGAATAGCGAGCCCGGGCCACATGCTGGCGGGGTTGCGCCGGCCCCGCCCGATCATCGACCTAAGCTCCAAACTCCAAGCATCCCAAGCCTAGATCCGACTCATCACTCGGACTCTGCCGGCATCAAATCAACAGGCCATCACAATCATATCTGCCAGGCAAGCCAGAGTCGAACAACAGGAGATCATCACCCTCCAAAATCCGAACCGGCAGTCTTGGTGGTACTTCCCCCAGCCCTGGAACAGTATCCCGACCACGGAATCGCCCGCTCGGCACCCCTGACAAACTTCGTCGACGGCGCCCCGGGCTACTGACCCTCGGCCACCCACGGCCCGCACACTATTCATGCGCCTGCACCTGCAACCCAGGCAGGCTTGACTTGTCGCCACGCCGAGTCAGCAGGCTGATCCCCCAGTTCCTCACCGAGAGCTTGATACAAGTAATTCTCCTGGTGATCCCTCGGACCACTCGTCACCCTCCGCCAAGAGACCTCGCCGCTTCGGCCTCCATCATCGGCATCACCTTTCGTCTTCTCCTCACATCGCACACACACTTATTCAGCACATACCTAGTGTACGAAGGAACAATCCATCCCGGCACATGACCTGGGCCTCCTCGCCTCCTTCCAGTGTTGCCACCCAGGCGCTTCCCCCCCTCCAACCACCTATCTACTTCCGGCCACGAACAGGCAAGGCCCGCTTCCGCTTGGCAGCCGACTAGGTCAAAACTTGGTCCCCCCTGTGCGATGCCCGCTGCAGCGCTGCACAGAGGGCTAGACCCAGACCAGACCCAAAACCAGGGCTACTGCAGCTTTGTTCCTCCGCAAACGAACCAGAACCCGCTCCTCGACCTTGGACTGACTCCAGTTCAGTGTTCCGCCATCAGCCACCCTGACACCGCCAGACCCGCCTGACACCACCATCCCATCCCCCACCCCGCATTTCTATCTCAGGTCTTCTTCTCTCTCACCGCTGTGGCGAGCGCCAGAGAAAAAGACCCAAGCAAGTCCCAAGCCGGCGCAAGTTGCAAGGGGACCGACGCACGCACGCACTCACTGGGCGCTGCCAACTGTTTCTCCAACCCCAGCCTCGATCCCCGAACCCCCGTCTGTCGACCGACCGGCCGCGCCGCGCCGCGCCCTGTGCCGCAACTTGCCTACCACCACCTGCTTCAAGCGCCGCCGTCCGCGCGCGTGCCTCCTTCTCCTTAAAGAGCCCATCCCCGCCTCATCTGCGCCTGCCGGCCGGCTTCACGACGTCCGACGGTCGTCACTTTGCTGTGCGCCCCCATGTCCTCCAATCCAACAACTACCAAGCCGGCACCCTCCATCACTACAAAGATGCAGTTCTCAGACCTCTACAAGTCGCCGCGCTCACCTCTCGCCAAGTTTCGTCACTCGGCCATTCCCCCACTGTCCATACCCCCAGCCGACTATGACTCCGACCTCTTGAGCAAGGACAAGACCAAGCAAAAGGAGGCCGTCAAGAGGCATCTACAGGAAAAGGTCCGCAATGATTGGGACTTCAACTGGCCACCTCCTGCCACCACGCCCACCGCCACCGTCGCCGCAACTGCTGCGGCAACTGCTCCGGCACCGGAACCCGCCCAAAACGGTCACACCTCGCACGATGCCATCGCAGAGGCGTCTGCTCCCGAACATGACAACGCCACCGCCCCTACTACCACCGCCACAGTCGACTCATCACACAACGGCCTCACTACCACTCCGACAGTAGACGACACACTCGCGTCGACAGACGAAGACTCAGAAGCGGAAGATGGCAACAACAGCGACGCCGAGTCGGTATATAGCTCCATGTCGGAAGACCTGGCGCATTACAAACCCCGCATCGAATGGCTGTCTGATCTTTCCGACGACGAGCCTGCGCATCCGTCCCTTTCGCCCTTCCGATTCGACTCGCCCGAGTCCGTCGGGACTGCTGTGAGGCAGTCGGCCGCGGAGAAGCAGGCCCGGCGGAGGAGGGCAGTGCGCGAGGAGTCTGAATGGAACGAGGGTCTGGCATGCTTCGAAGCTCGGCGCAATGCCTGGACGTCTGCGAAAACAATGCGCGTACGACCGAAACCCTCGTCACCTTCACTCTCCCTCTCGTCGCTGTCACCGCGCCGCCTCTTCTCCCGCAACTCGCCGCCCGTCGGTGCATCCCCTCTTCAGCAGAGACAGAGTCACGACGCCAGTGCGATGGCGGCTGTTGCGTCAGACGGGTCAGAGAACCCCAAGGATGTGCGCCCAGAGCTCTCAGCGCAGCGCTCTAAAGAGTCGACCCATTCGGCGGCGTCGGGCGCCAGCGCGAGGCCCCACCGGATCCAGACCGTTCTCCCGATCCCGCCGCCCCTATTGCCCCCCAACAACCCGATGCGAGCGTCCATCACGCCGTCGGTGTACATTTCCCTTTACGAAAAGGTCATCCTACACAACCTGACGCCCTCGTGCCCCGTCAACCTCTCCGATATGATGCGCGCCTGTGTTGCGGGGTGGAAGCGCGACGGCGAGTGGCCGCCACGACCCAGTGCTCCCGAGCCGACCCTTGTTGCCATTCGCAAGAAGAAGCGCGCTTCGGTCGGCGGCGAGGGTGCCCGTCGCATGAGCATCCCTTTCCTCGGCAGGAGCGAGCGCGCCGAGGGCGACGACGGCGGCCGCAGGGGTATTAGGAACAGCCTGCAACGTGTCTTCGGCATGGGAGGCCACGGAATAGCCTCGCCAACGGCCGCCTACGGGCCGAGTGCAATGGGCTGAGCGACTATCTTTCGGGCTATTTATCCCACTTGCATAATGGAGCCCGAACATCACAGCACATACGCATGGATTCCTCGTGCTGAATATGCCGGGACACTGCCGGCGTCGGAGCTAAGCGTGGCTGGCCTACGGGCACTGCAGGAAGCAGCATCTCGACTACGACATCTCTGGGAAGGGGGCACGCGGTATGAAAAGGCGCCATTCTGAATTACGACTCGGAGGGACTACTCGGGGACTGGCTACTAATGAGGCGTAGCTACGCGTGGCCTCGGGAGAGAAACGTGATGGACATCTCCATGGTTTGATGCGGCCACGCCCAAAGCTCCAAGCCCAGATCTTCTTCCATTTAGCTTCAGCGTCCCATCGCTGCACTTCTACAGTTAAATAAGTACTAATGATTGGTTATTGCTACCTTCGTTCGGGACGGCCCTTGTTACCTTCTCTGTCTGTCGTGTACTAAGTTCAAGCGGTGTGGGCTGGACACGCGATTTGAGCGCCTGAACACCGACGGACACCGTTGGATGCATTTATTTTTCGAGCCGTTTCTATGTTTATTTCAGCTAAGCTTCACAATATCGAAGCTTCGGATTTTTACATCGCCCTGGCGACTTTGATTATCTCGATATCCCCCACGACTGTCAACACCACGATGCCAAGCCTTTACAATCCGAATCCCCGGTTATTATCACTTCGCCGACGAGCAACGGAGACTGCCGTTTATCCCATTGAGCTGGGCCAGGCCATCGATCAACCCGAAACATTGTCTCGGCCGTTGCGAGACACCCCACCAGCTACGAGCGTAGCTTGAGAGCTCTCTCGAAGACGTCAAAGAAGATGAACCGATGAACCCTCCAGACTAGACGAAGTCCGGCCGCGGTCCCGGCTGGCGGGCCTCCCCTCGCAGGTCTCCGAAGACCGAGCCAGGTCGGGGCCCTTTGGACTCCCCTGGAGCTACCCGCTGCAGCTCTCCCAGTTCCCGACCCGGCGCCTTGGGTTGACGGCGTCAAAGAGCTCAACTGCCCCGCGTCGCCGCAATCTGTTGCCACGCCGCCCACCACCCGGGACGAGTCCCGTTCCGGGCGGGATCTAGACCCTTACTCGTCGTCTTTGTTGCTTTCTTTATCCCATGGAAGCTCTAGAGCTTCTTCGCGGCTTGGGAGGCACTAGGGCTCTTCCTATAACTATCCTCGTCTTGCCTCGACTATCCAACTCCATTCTTCTCATCATCAGCATCAACAACATCAACAGCATCTGTTTCCTACAGTCTCGCCTTTACACTCACTTTTACAGGCCAAAATGCATTCTTCCATCTTCATTTCTCTTCTTGGCATGCTGGGCTCGGTTGTTGCTGCCCCCGCGCCTCAGGCCAGCACCGCCCCTTCCACAACAACAACAACAACCCCCAAGATCACACAGATTGATAACAAGGTTCTTGTTATTGCCCGCGACATTGACGGCGCCAACGCCGCTTCTGCCGGCCTTCAGGGATACGGTATTCCTTGGGACAACTTCATCGTTCCCAAGGAGGGTGCCACCCTGCCTATTCTCAACTCCACTGCCACTACCGGTCGTTACTCTGCTATTATCGTCATCGATGCTCTCGCCTACGAGTACTCTGATGGCTGGCGCTCT
This sequence comes from Plectosphaerella sp. P0831, assembly GCA_014635975.1. Taxonomy (NCBI): domain Eukaryota; kingdom Fungi; phylum Ascomycota; class Sordariomycetes; order Glomerellales; family Plectosphaerellaceae; genus Plectosphaerella; species Plectosphaerella sp. P0831. The sequence continues at coordinate 363,948 of JACAFV010000009.1, forward strand.
GCCGTTACTGAGGCCCAGTGGAACACCCTCTGGAGCTATCAGACTTCCTTCCGCGTCCGCATGGTTCGCATCAACGAGTTCCCGGGTCCTGCGTTTGGCTCGACTGTCGCCGGTGCTGGCGGCTGCTGCGATACCGGTGTCGAGCAGCTCATCAGCTTCACCAACAACACTGGCTTCCCCACCGCCAACCTCAAGATGAACGCTGGTATCTCCAGCCAAGGCCTGTGGCACTACCCTGCCAAGATTACCGATCCCTCGACCACCTTCGAGGTCGCCAAGTTCGGTGCTGGTGGCGGCTACGATGCCTCGACCGCTGCTGTTATCAACCAGTTCCCCGATGGCCGCGAGCAGTTCGTCTGGTTCACTAGCTGGGCGCCTTCCTGGTCCGCTACCTCCAACTACCTTCAGCACGCCCACATCCACTGGATCACCCGCGGTGTCTTCCTCGGAAAGCGCAAGACGCACCTCAGCGCCCAGATCGACGATGTTCAGCTTCCTACCGATCTCTACTACCCTGCCGGTTCTTCCTTCAAGACCCGCGTCTCTGACCTCACCGGTCACGTTTCTTGTTAGTCCTCCCACTTCCATCTGACAAAAGGTTTCTTACTGACACTGTTTAAAAGGGATGACCGATCTCAACAAGCGCCTGCCCGCCGGCTCCAACTTCAAGCTTGAGCTCGCCCACAACGGCAACGGTGATATCTACGCCGCTACCAGCACCGCGAACACCGTTTGCTCCCCCGACTACCACGTTCAGCCCGCCGATGAGCCCGGTACTGAGCTCGAGTTCCAGAAGCCCCTTGGTACCGGTGTCGACCGCTGGCCTACCGAGTTCAACGCTCCCTACCCCTGGTCTGTCCAGTGCGCCAAGCGCGACGAGTTCGCCGCCTGGTTCATGAAGCCTTCCAACGCCAACAACTTCCTCCACCTCTCCCACACCTTCTCCCACATGTCTCTCAACAACGCCACTTACAACGACGCTAAGAAGGAGATCGAGTACAACCAGGCCTGGATGACCCAGATGGGCATCGCCAACCAGACTGGTGTCTTCTCCGCCAAGGGTCTTGTTCCTCCTGCGATTACTGGCCTCCACAACGGTGATGTCATCCGCGCCTGGATGGACGCTGGCCTCACCAGCGTTGTGGGCGACAACACCCGTGCGCCCCTCAAGAACAAGGCGGGCAACAAGTACCATCCCCTTACCACCACGGTCGAGTCCAACGGCTACGACGGCCTGACGGTTGTTCCTCGCTACGCCACGACTATCTACTACAACTGCGATACCCCCGAGTGTACTACCAAGGAGTGGATCGATACCTCTGCTGGAAAGGGTGGCTTCAACGACCTCCTCAACCTCGCTCGCACTGATAACACCCGCTACCTGTTCGCGCTCCAGTCGGATCCCTACATGTTCCACCAGGCCAACCTGCGCCAGTCGGACATGAACACGACTACGATCGGTACCCAAACCGGCAAGATGTCGCTTGTCATGTCCTGGACCGAGACCGTCACCCAGGAGATGACCCGCCTTACCAACTGGCCCATCATCTCCCTGAAGCACGACGATATCGCCCAGTACTTCCTCGACCGTCGCACCCTGGATGGCTGCAGCCCTACCATGTCCTACGGCTTCTCCGATGACGGTGCCTCCATCACCTCCGTCACCGTTGGCTCCAGCACCGACAACAAGTGCGACGTTCCCGTCCCCGTCACCGTTCCCAAGGGCACCATTGCCGCCGACGGCGCCATCGTCAAGACCGACCAGGTCGGCAGCGAGCCCCCCATTCACTGGGTCAGCCTCACCGGCTCCCCCATCACCCTCACCCTCTCCTCTGCCGTCAAGCTCTAAGCGGCTTTCTCATTTGCATATACATTTGGCTCTTTTCTGGCGCAACCGGCGGGTATAGACTCCGTTCGGCGCACATTTGTTTCCTTTAGACTCTTTGATACCCTAGCATTCATTGCTGGAAGACGCATCCATGGCATTGGGAAGCATTGGCTGGTCTTCATAAAAATCGGTGGCTGTAATCTGATAGAATAATTTATCTTCCTACAAGCAAAACCCTCCAGAGTCTGAACAGTGATGCAAAAAGTGCCTTGACTACATTCTCTCTTTTACTGACTTGACAAGCATCGCATGGCCTACCTCCCCAACTCAGCATCTCTGAATTTTCAATCTTGATTCAAAAATGGTCTGCAATACTGGCACGCACTTTAATAATGTGATCACATTGGACAACACAGCAGGTAAACAATTGCTTCGGTGGAGCAAGGTAGATGAATTTTGGGGCCAACGTAGCTGTCTCAAGATTGTCCAGAAACAAGACGTACACACTCACAGTACGAGTCGCGAGCAGGTGGCAAGGATATCCTTATTCATGTTCATGAACAAAATGGTATTATTTCGCGAAACAAGACAGATCAAATCAGACGGAATACACGACCAAACAAACAAACAAACAAACAAACCGAAAATCCCGGACCAAAATGACCAAAATGACCAAAATGAAGCTGTCTAAACCAGGGGGAAAAAAAAAATCACTCTTCAAAGAGAACCGCTCCTGGCTGGGTGACCAACAGGGTCATGGAGTCGACAATATCATCAAGCAGCGCTCTTGCCTCGGCCTCCCAGCTCTGGAAGGTGACAACCTCAATAGTGAGGGTGTCACCAGCAGGGAAGGCCTGGATCTTCCACTCCCTGAGCGGCTCGGAGTGGGGGTAGATGGTCTCCATGCTCGTGGTGCTGGCGGCCTCGAAGGGCAGCGAGGCGACGTGCTCGACGTCCTGGTGGACGACCGTGTCGAACCAGTCGTACGTTCCGGGGGCCCAGTGCGGGCAACAGAGCGCGGCAATCTCGGGCAGGCCAAGGGACTCGTGGGCCGCGCTGGCGATGTGCTGCTCTTGGACCTGGGCGAGGAGGGAGGCGGCTGTGGTGCCGGGCGGGAAGAGTGCGCGGAAGGGGATGTACTGCCAGCAGGGACCGACAACAGCCGAGGAGGAGGGGAAGGAGGTGTTGCGACCGCTGACGACCTCGCCGAAAACAACGTCGCGGCGGTTGAGGCGGCGAGCGAGAGTCAAGGCCCAGGCGGCCGTGGGCAAGGTCGCAGTGGTCATATCCTTGGAACGGTGGGAGATATCGATGGCGCGCTCAACAGCAAAGTGGGCACGGTCAACAACGGGAGTATCGATCTTGAGGACCGATGTGGCGAGGGACGAGCCAGCCAGCAGGTCGCGCCAGTATCCGACGCTGGAGGGAATGGCCGTGCCAAGAACGTGTCCAACAAAAGCAGAGAAAGGGACCGACGGCGGCAGAGGCTTGTTCTCGTAAAGGGCGGAGAGCTGTCGAAGCATGAGGGGGAGGCAGATCTCGTCGTACTGCGCGTGCGAGACGCGGAAGACGAGTGCCGAGGTGCCACTGGTGCTCGAGACGAAGAACCATTTGACAAAGGCAGAGCCAGGACCCATGCGTGTCTGGACATCGAGGGCGGTCAAGGCGTGCACGAAGGAGGTAACGTCGCCGTCAGTCTCGTACTCGACAACAGGCGTGGGCAGGTCCTCGAGCACGGCGGCAAGGAAGGTGTCGCCGTGCGGGACGAAGACCGTGCGGAGAATCTCATTGCCCGAGACGAGGCCCTGGCACGCCTTGAAAAGACGAGCGCGGTCAACGGGCCCATCAAAGTACATGGCCTCGTACCGAGCTGAGAAGCGGGGGAGCTGCGTCGTGCCGCGGATGGCGACCTCTTGAAGAGGTCTGACGGGGATCACGTCGAGGACCTTCCAAGACTGATCGGCCAGGGCGGGCTGGATGGCCGAGGCCACAAATGCGGCGGCCGCCTGCTTCTGGATGAGCTCAAAGGGCGACGGGGGCTTGACGGTAGCCTTGGAGGAAGACTCGGGCTTAAGGTCTTCCAGAACGCTGGACATGTCGTACAGAGACCTGTTCTGGAAAATTTGTGTGACGCCCAGCAGGAAGCCGTCGTTCCGAGCCTCCGAGACGAGCTTCATAGCCGTGATGGAGTCACCGCCAAGACGGAAGAAGTTGTCGTTGAGACCAATGCCGCCCTCAGGAAGCTTCAAAACCTTGCTCCAGAGCGCGCGGAGGCGGCGCTGCTTTGCCGACGTGGCCGAGATGCGCTTCGTGGGCGCAGCCGGTGCCTGGCCCACCTTGCGGCTGTCGGCGATCTTGAGCACGCCATCAGGGCCGAAGCGAGCGTGGCGGCCAGTCTTGTAGAAGCGCAGAGGAGGGGCAGACTCGAGGTGTCCGTTGGCGAAGACGAGCCAGCCAGGTTCTTCGAGAACAGGGTGAGGGAGGTCGGCGGTGCTGGCGATGACAAGCTCGCCAGATGCTCCCAGGGGAGCCAGCTGGGTCTGCTCGAGATGGTCAAGGATCCAGACCGAGTGGGCGTTGGGGTATTCCTTGGCCACAACGTTCTTGTTGGATGTGCTCAGGGGCAGGAGCTTGGCCTTCTCCTTGGTGTCACTGACGTGGAGTTCGCTCAGGGGCTCGTCAACCATGGCGCAAAGACGTTGAGCAACGTCAGAGAAGCGTGCCAGAACCTTCTCCATTAGTGCCTTGTCGACGGTCTTGGAGTCGAAGCTGGCCATGACGAGGAAGCCGTCTGCCTCCAGGGAGCAGACGAGCATGAGCGCGTACGTGTTGAACTTGAGAGCCTCCTGAGCTGCCTCGGCATCGCCGGCAGGTACTAGATGGTTGGCAGGGTACTTGTCCGAAGGCTTCTCCTCGTCGTCTGTGCTGGGATGCAGGACAAGGCCGGTTCGCAGCTCGCAGGCCTCGTATGCGTCGGGGCCAAGGCGACGGATGTGCTGCAGGCCGGTATGCTCGTAGGGAATTTGCTCTACCGTCTGGTCGTGGACGGACTGGAGATAGTCGACAGCGCTCATCTCCTTTGTAACCTGTACCCTGAGAGGCACGGTGGTGATCATGGGGCCCTCAATTTCTTCGGCGCCCCTGATGGGCGCGTTTCGACCTGTCAGCGTCTCGCCAAAGACGACGTCGCTCGTAGCACTGTATGTTGATGCTACATACGCCCATGCTCCTCTGATGAGGGTCGCGACGGTCGTCTTGGAAGCCGGCCGGCCTGGGAGCGGCACGCGGACCTCCAACAGCGAGTCGGCTCGCGTCTGGTACCCGGGGTAAGGAAGGGGCGGGTACTGAGGGCTGTTGGCTCCGTTAAGCTTCTCGCGCCAGAACGTTTCAGCCTCCTCGCGAGGTGTTGAGGCAAGATACTTGATGAAGTGCTTGAACTCGGCGGGGCGTTGTAGCCTCTTGCTGTCAAACGCCTTGTTCATCCTGTCAACGGTCAGAGGCATCGACCAGCCGTCGTATACAGCGTGGTGCAGCGAGAGGACGAAGGATGTCTTGCCCGAGATGTTGTCGGTGATGAGGGCAAACCGTGCCAGGGCCTTGCCGAGATCCATGGGCTCATCCCGATCATCAGCCAGGTATTTCTGCAGGTCGGTTCCGATATGCCAGGGGATGGCGCCCTTGACAACCACCTGAACCAGCCCATGCTCCGAGGCTTGGACAATCCTGGTTCGGAGAATTGAGCTGTCGGCCGAGGCCACGTCAAGTGCCGCACGGAAGCGGTCCGCCGTTGCAGTATCGGCAAGTTCGACAACTCTCTGGGCAACATATGCCTCCTTGACCTTGGCGGACAAGGCCATGAGCGCCTCTTGCAGCGGCGTGCATTGGTAGACATCTTCAATGTCGGACGCCTCGAGGTTGCAGAGTGCGGCGACATCGGCGCGGGCTGCAGCTGGCGTCCAGTCGGCGCCAAGGAGGGAAAAGGGGGCCACACTGTGATCCTCGTCTCCTTCAATTTTGGTTGCATGCTTGGCCATGTCCTTCAGCGTAGGGTTGTTGAAGACGTTTGCGACAGTCAGTGACAAGCCGGTCTCTCGTGCAGCGGCGACGAGCTTCATCGCCCGTAGCGAATCACCACCGAGTCCGAAGAAGCTGTCGTTGCGACCAACGCCCTGAACACCTCCACCCAGGACCTTGATCCAGACTGGCTGCAGGGCCTTCTCCAGCTCCGTTTTGGGCTCCGTCGACTCTCCACTGTACGCTCCCATGCGGGCTACGGCCTCCCGGGACAGGGCAGAGCCAAGCTCGCGCAGGCGCTTGCGGTCGATCTTGCCCGAGACGAGGGATGGCATCTTGTCCAGGGGAATGTACGCCGACGGCACCATGTAGCGCGGGATCTCAGCGCCAAGTGCCTCGTCAAGCTGTGCGATTGTTCGGCTCAACTCGGGAGAAAGCTGCGTCAAGCCATTCTCTCCCGAGGAGGGTATAGGAGTCTGCTCAGTGATGAAGGCGACCAGGCTTGGCTCTCCACCGCCCGGCTTGATCACTTCGGCGACGACCTTAACGCTAGCGGGCAGCTTGCCCCTGAGGTGGTGTTCAACCTCAGCCAGCTCTATCCTCTGGCCGCGCAGCTTGACCTGCTGGTCCTTCCTGCCCACAAAGGCAATGGCGCCGGTGCCGTCGGCATCATAGCGGATGAGGTCACCGGTCTTGTACAGCCGGCCGTGGCGGCCAGGGCTGGCACCACCCCCAGCCAAAAGCCAGGCGGGATCTTCGATGAAGACCTCTGCCGTCTTGACAGGATCGTTGAGGTAGCCAAGTCCGACGACAGGTCCCTCTACCAGGAGCTCTCCAACGGCACCGACGGGCATCAGGCGGTCGTGGTCATCTGGATCGACAACCCACAAGAGACATCCCGTACCCTTGCCAATGTTCTGAGATGCCGCGGCGTTTCCGTTGATGGTGCAGCCAACAGTGCACTCAGAGGGTCCGTAGGCGATAATGACCTTTGTCGTCTTGCTCCATGCGGAGGCGTCTCCTGCCGAGACGGCCTCGCCTCCAAGACCCAGAACCTCTTGGGCCTGAATGATGTCGTCGTCCAAGACCCGAGCCACCGACGGTGTCATGTGGACCATGTTGACCTTGCTCTTGCGGATGGCGCCACTCAGATCGTTCATCCTGTCCTCGTCCGATGGGATGCAGAGGCATCCGCCGTTGACGAGGGTGCACAGCATCAAGTCAATGCTGACATCGAAAGCGTACGAGGCAAAGTCGAAGACGCGGGAGTGCGGACGGTAGCCGATGATGTCTGCGCGGGGAATGGAACCACTGGCGTAGTTGGCGTGTGAGCACAGAACACCCTTGGGCTTTCCAGTGCTACCAGAGGTGAACTGAATGTAGAGCGGTAGGTCCTTGGAGAACTGCGGGAGGCTGACGTTCGGTCCGGGGGCTAGTCCCTGTACCAGCTGTTCGGTCAAGACGATGTGTGTGGCAGCTGGACCGGCAATCTTGCGACCCAGCTCGCTTTGAATCTGAGAGGTGATGATGAACTTGGCCTCTGTCTGCTCGTAGATGGTACGCAGGCGGGCCTCGGGCTGGCTGGGATCCGTCAGGGCGAATGCGGCGCCGGCTTTCATGACAGCCAAAAGAGCCACGGCCGTCCAGCGCGACTTCTCGAAGCAGAGGGGTATCGTGGAGCCGATGGCAACGCCAAGCGACACAAGGTGCAGAGCGAGGCGATTCGAGTATGTCTCGATCTGCGCATATGTTAAACTTCCGTCCCAGGACTCGATGGCGAGAGTTTCCGGTCGGGAGGCAGCGTTATCGGCAACATATTCATGCAGGCCTCGGTCAATCTTTGGAGGAAGGTCGGCGTTCCATGACCAGATCTGGCCGAGATCCGCGCGAGTTGGACCGATGGCGTCGGCAATGCTTCTTGATGGGTATTCGAGAATGGTGTTGAATATTTCCAGGAAAGACTCGAGGCGATTTGTCGCAATCCTTTGCGAGAACGAAGCGTTGTCCCATTGCGCGCGCGCCTCAAGTTGCTGGTTGTCGAGTATTGTGACTTGAATCTGGTATGTCCACTTGACGGCTGGTCAGTCACAGCTCATACCATTGCACAGGGGGTCTCTGGCTCACATTGTTGGACCTCTGTTGTGTTGACTTTTGCTTGGGCGCATTGACATCTGTGGAGCCGTTGTTGAAGAAGAGGGTTTTGCTGTGCGCCTGCTCGGCAGTGATGGGGTGGCTCAACCGCCTAGTAGCTTCCAGGACCTCTGAAAGGGAGTCGGTCTTTACAAGCGGCACAGACTTGATGTCCAAGGCGTTGGCCGACTCTGGTGTCGAGGATCGGGCCTCTTGTGTGTATCCCCAGTTCACGTTGCCGAGACTGTCGTCATTATCCCGGTACAGGACGAGTATCCATGCCAGCAGAAACTCTGCCGAGGACTGATGTGAGATGTCGGCAGACTTGAAGTGAATTGTCCTTGAGGACGAGGGATCAGCTCCTCTTCCGTAGCTGTATGATCCGGTACCGGGCGCCGCTTCGTAGGCAGCACCGCCGCTCTCGGAGTCTCTGAGATGCATGGCTTGTATGTGGGAAGCTGAGCAAGAGTGGTATCAGAGATCAAGGGGCAGACAGAACGGATGAATGGTTTACAGAGGGTATTGATGAAGGTTATGACGATGAATGGGGAAAAAAGCAAAGCAAACGAGCAAGGCGCGATTCTCACGGGCAACGCGCGAGGCGCAACACACATGCCAGGTCATGGGGACCCATCACATCCCATCCATCCCGCGCTCCGAGCCCACCACAACGTCCCTGGTCCCTTGGCGGGCTGCTGGTCGGGCATCTCGCGAAAGGCTGCCCATTCTCGCGAACGAAGCTCTCTGTGGCATCACGGCGGTCCCACCATGAAGCACGGCCAGGGGTGTTGCTATGGGCCAGCCAGCACAGCAAGCGTTTCGAACGGCGTCGACCTCGACATGGCTGGAGCCCGTGCCAGGGTTGCATCGTGGTTGTGGAGAGTGGAAAGTGGGATAAGTGCGTGACGGTCCACGCCACGACCCTGATGGAGGCGTGTGTGAGGTGTGAGGTCCGTCTCCGAGGCCGAAGCACAGTGGCATCCTTGTCAAGTACCTCTACAAGTAGAGTGGGAGGCCAGGGGGTGAGGCGGGTCCGAAGCGGGATGATCAAGGCCAAGACGGGTCGTGATGCGGGCCCCAGACAAGCTCCCCTCCACGGGGAGAGCGATCTGGCAGTGATCAGCGACACCGTCGGCTTTGATCGGGGGGATCTTGGTAAATAGGGCGAGGGGCTAAGAAGCGCGATGTCCGCCAGAGTAGCCGCCGTCTCTTGGATGAAGTCATCTTGGTTGTGAGCCTGCCAGCAACAACAATGATGTATCAAGAGCATCGCTTTCGGCTCGACTTGACTTGGGTCATCTGGTCTCGCTCGACCCGTGTCGTCCGGAATGGCATGATGTGGATTCACGGCCCCTGGAAGTGGCTGAATGAGTTCATGTCGGCTGGAGTCTCGCTTGGCCCAGGCCGGCAATGGTGTGTCCCAGTGGGGAAGGTCGCCCGCCGAGGGGCGCAAGTTGCAACGGTCTGTGTCGGTCAGTGGCTGCGGTGTATGTTCTCGGTTAGCACGAGGTGGGTGGGCGGGCGAGTGAGTGTGTGCTCCGGTGCGGTTCACTCTACCCAGACGCTTGTTGTCATGGCACATTGTACGTGTGTAAGGACCCTGAGGGGTTTTCCCGCAAGGTTTAGTCACGGCGTCGTTGATCCTTGACTATAGCAAGCCGCACGTAGGTGGCGTGAGGCGGACCATGAGACGGTCTTCTCGAAGACGCCCCAAGGGGTTGACCCTGCATACTGGTTGCCATCGATCGAGTGAGTCGTGGCCCATGAGGTTGGTCGAAGGTTGCTTCTTCTCGAGATGCACAGCAGACCGGCTTGCGGGGATCGTCGTGCTCCTTGAGGCTGACGCGGGACCGGGGCAGAAAAAAAGGAAGAATGGATGGAAGTCGAGGCGGGCGCGGCAAGCACATCCGCTATCCCTGTCGTTCTTCAAGGTGAGTCCCGAGTCCTTCGGACATCGGACCCCATGTCGTGCATGGCCAGACGTGAAGGAGCAGGGTCCGGGTTGGGACAGGCCTGCAGGCAGGGTGGTGATGGTGTGTGAGGAGCCTCGGTGATCCGTCGTCACTCGTCAGAAAGCAATGGTTGGGTGCCATTGAGTTTGAAGGAGGGGGGGCGAAAGGGGAGGAGCGATCAGCATGTGACGAAGCCGACGACCATCGCGTCTGTGCTAGGGGAGGGCTAGAGCTTGAGTTAGACCCCCCCGACGTCGGAGTGGGTCAACCACCGAGCTATTGGACATTCTGGTTGGTCGAGAAATTTTCCAGTGGGTGGGCTGGAGTGGATAATCTTATCTGATGATCAGATTAGATGATCCAATCCCGAGCTCCTTCCCGCTCTTGGTGCTTTCCGTCCCCCTCTCCAGTGCCGGTGCCCCTGTGGAAGGTGAAGCCGTTGTTCCTGCCCTGCCCTGAGTGCGCTGTGCCGTCCGGCCGCACCCGACCCGCTCACTATTCCCACCCCTGAAGCCCGGCTGGGCTGGACTGTCTGGGCACCTGGATTCTGCAGTGCTTCAAGCAAATTAGGTCATCCTCCGAGACCTCGGCCTACCGTGTCCCCAGACAACAACCATCGCCGGTGACCTGCCTTTGCCTTGCCTGCCCTGCCTCGCTTGCACCCTCGCAGATCTTCCCACCCTCCACTCCACTCGTGCGAGTACGAGACACACCCACGACACGCCCAATCCTGGTCCCCAGACCACACCCCCGTTAATCCCTCATCCTTCGCTTCGGCACTCGAGGGCGTCTCCGGTCTTGGCCCAAGGCTTGGTGGAGGCCGTTTTGGTCTGTGGATCGACGTCCATCTCCTTCTCCACGGCCAGCAGAGCAGAGCCCGCAGCCATCATGAGAAACACGCCCTCACCTTCGGTACTATTGCCCATATGACGTGCGAGCGCCGATACAGCAGCTCACCTGGCCCGCTCGTTTGGACTTGCCCTCCACGCCAACACGCCTCGGGGCAGCCGTCCCTTTTTTTCTTTCCCAACCGGGCCGGAACACACTGTCACTGCGCGACCCCGATGAATATGCGCCAGGGCAGAATGTTGCCCGAGATGCGCCGTTGGACCCCTGCGTCCTGGCTGCCACCAGCTCAGGTTTTATCACAGGGGTCTGCCATCACGCCGCAGGCCTCCTCATTTCTGACATGGTGACACTGTCTTGTCTTGACATCGTGACTTGCAGCAAACACTGAACACCGAGTCCTGCAGAGACGCCCGACTCTTCATGTGATTCTCAACTTTGTTACTGCTCTCGACTACTCACCCACCCCGTACAACACAGCCAAGAATACTCCCCCCGCCATGGCCTCGTCACCCACCATCGCTCCCTCGAACGAGCCCTTCGAGCCCGAGCAGAAGCTCTCGCTCCTTAATGGGCCCGCAGACCCTCCCCTCGTCGACCTTAGTCTCGGCGAGCTGCTCGAGCTTCAAACCTACCAGCACGGCACGAGGGAGTGCATCACCATTCCCTGGACTGGCACAAGATGGACTTACAACGAGCTCAACCAGCAGAGTCTGCTGCTGGCCCAGGCCCTGTTGAACAAGGGCATTGGCGTCGGTGACAGAGTCGGCATCATGGCTGGCAACTGTGAGCAGTACGCCGCCGTCTTCTTCGCCGTCACTCGGATCGGTGCCATTCTCGTCATCCTGAACAACACCTACACACCAACAGAGGCCATGTACGCCATCAACTTTTCTGGTAAGCCCCTTCTTCACCCTCCTTTTGTCATCACAAGCTCTGACAAGTAGATTGCAGATTGCAAGATCCTCTTCACCACACAACGTATCGGTCGTACCGACAATGCTCGCCTCCTGACCCAGCTCAAAAGCGAGGTCAAGGGGCCACAAGTCATCATCCTGAGGGGCGATGCTGGTTCATACGAGACATACGACGACCTCATCAGGTCGGCCAACCGCCAGAGCGCCGATGAACTGCGCCGGGCCACGAGCAAAGTTGTGCCCCATCAGGTCTGCAACCTTCAGTTCACCAGCGGCACAACAGGCCTGCCCAAGGCTGCTATGCTCACCCACCAGTACGTCACCAAAAGCCTCTTTCCACTATGACCAAGATATTCTCTGACCAGATAGTTCTCTCGTCAACAACGCCCGCTTCATCGGCGACCGCATGCGCCTGACCCCCGACGATGTCCTCTGCTGCCCTCCACCTCTGTTCCACTGCTTCGGCCTTGTTCTCGGCCTTCTCTCTGTCGTCACACATGGCGCGCGCATCGTGTATCCCGCCGAGGTATTCGACGTGCCCTCCACCCTCTCCGCGATCCTCGATGAGAATTGTACCGCCCTCCACGGCGTCCCCGCCATGTTCGACTCTCTCTTCCAAGCCGCACCCGATGATTTCCGCTCCTCCCGTATCCGCACCGGCATTGTCGCTGGCGCGCCCGTTCCGCGGTATCTCATGGAGCTAATGGTTGATCGCCTCGGAATGAGTGAGTTCACCAGCAGTTACGGCCTCACCGAGGCTTCGCCGACTTGCTTCAACGCTTTTACGGACGACGCACTCGGCAAGCGCCTGACCACCGTCGGCACTCTCATGCCTCACGCTCAGGCCAAGATTGTGGACCGTGAGGGCAACCTCGTCCCAGTCGGCGAGCGCGGCGAGCTCTGCATCGCTGGCTACCAGCTGCAAGCCGGTTACTGGAACAACTCGGAGAAGACAAACGAGGTCATGGTCCGTGATTCCGCTGGCGTCCTGTGGCTCCACACAGGAGATGAGGCCATGTTTGACGACGAAGGCTACTGCACCATCACGGGACGCTTCAAGGACATTATCATCAGGGGTAGGTTTTAGCACCCCAATCCGTAAACTTGCTTTGTACTAACGACTTACAGGTGGCGAGAACATCTACCCCTTGGAGATCGAGGAACGCCTCGTCACGCACCCTTCAATCTCGCGTGCTGTTGTCGTTGGCCTCAAGGACACCCATTACGGCGAGGTTGTCGGTGCTTTTCTCGAGAAGGCCGAAGGTGGCGCCAAACCCAATGACCGCGAAGTCCGCGAGTGGGTGCGCCAGCAGCTCGGCGGGCACAAGTCACCTGCTCATCTCTTCTGGCTCGGCGAGGACGGCGTCCCTGCCGACGTGCCTCTGACGGGCAGTGGCAAGGTACGCAAGTTTGAGATGGCAAAGACGGGCGATGATATTCTGAAGAAGAGGACCGTGTCTGCGAAGCTGTAATGGGCTGGTTGGAAGACAAAAGCAGGATAAATGATTTGGGTAAATTATGAGGCGTTTTCGAGTTTAGATGTGTTTAGTTCATTATACCTGAGAAATTGATTGTACTGCAACTAGAGAACCATGGTCCCTTAGGCACGTCACCAGCATTGATCATCAGAGTCGTCTTCCCGAAATGCATTGATACATCACTACGTCGCTACAACCCCAGTCATTGAAAAGTATTAAAAAGGGGGGAAAGTATCATTTGGGAATCATCTACAGCTTCGGAACCAGGCCAATGCGCATGCCGCCCACAACCTTCTCATTATCACCCAGCGGGCAGAGCTGGAAGAAGCGCTCCCTCGACAGACGCACAAATGCACTCCTCTTATGGGGCAGGTCGACGAACTTGTCGAGGCCGAAGCCGTGCATGAAATCGTACATCAGGACGGTATCATTTGTCTTCTTGGGCTCGCCAACGACCCACGAGGTGCGCGGGTCGTCGAGGAAGAGGTAGTGGACGAGCGAAGACCACCAAGCGCTGACGCGGTGGGGACCGCGGAAGCGCACGTCACCGACGAGGGAGTGGCGGCCACGATCCCAGTCCTGGGCGTCGTAGTAGCCGCCCAGCTTGTCCTCCTTTGCCCAGTAGACCTCAAAGTATGCGAAGAAGGTGCCGTCCCAGGCGGCGAGGAGGGCGACCTGGTGGGGGTCCTCGTGGATGCGGCGGAGGTACTCGCGGTGCTGGTCGAGAGTGCCAGTCTCGTTCCAGCCCTGGGAGACACGGGGGTCGTTCTGCCACTCGTGGAAGAGGCGCAGATGCTCGGCGTTTGTGTAGTCAAGGGCGACCATGGAGAAGGTCTCCTTGAGGTGCGGGATCCAGCGGCTGTAGACAACGGCGCCGGGGGCGGGCTTGGCCGGGCGGACGGGATGCCATGCCTGCTGGACGAGGCCGGGGTTCGCGGGGTCGCTGGCCGAGGTGAGGGTCATGGTGTGGTGGAGAGGAGTCAGAGGGTATGAGGACAGCGGCCGCGAAGCGGGAAGGGAGGCGGGCGACTCGGCGGGCAGCCAGGCGGCGCGAGCGCCAAAGGGCGAGCCAGCGCCCTGGAAGAAGGAGCTGCGCAGGAGGACGACTGTGGCCTTGTTCTCAGCGGTGGGAGGAACCTGCTGGCCGTTCTGGACGGGGTGGGCGATGGCCAGGAAGACGTCCCTCAGCTGCGAGGCGACGAGAGCGGCATTTCTGCCACGGACCTCGAGGCGGATGAGCTCCTCGTCAAGGCGCAGGGTGAAAAGAGCGTATACGACGAGCCAGGCCTGGGCGAGTGTGGGTTGAGCGTCACCCTCCCACGACAGAACGGCACTCGGAGAGCGGCGAGCCCGAGCCCAGGCACTGTTGTTGGCGTCGGGCGGCAGCTCGCTCGACTTGAGGGCGGTGGGCTCGGTGAAGTAGATGTTGGCGCCGTGGAGGGGCTCGGACAGCTTCGAGGGGGCAGCGGCGTTCGGGGAGGGGGCAGCATCGCGGGCATTCAGCTGGTAGAACTGCAGGCCACCGTCGGTGCTCTTGCCCTGGAAGTCATCGTGGTTGAAGGCCCTCCGAACGGTGTACTCTGTGAAGTAGGGGTGGGGGAGCTTGATCAGCGCGTCCTCCGAGGGGAACGTCGCAAGAGAGATGGTTCCCGACATTGCGAGGGAAGAAGTAAGGCTTGAGGATAGATGGTCAGGTCTGAGTGACACGAAGCCGAGGAGATGGTTCTGGGTGATGCTGCGAAAGGGAAAACTGCGAACAAACGCGAGATTCAGCTGCTCGGCCAGGGCGTCATGGTCCTCGTTGGTAGCCGCTCGCCTTGCCTCGGGATAATCAGATCAGAGCTCTTGCATGGCTGGACCAGAAATTCTCAGCCCGGGCCCCCTTCTCCCCGATGGCTGCAACGTCGGCTCGACATGCCCAGCGCAATGAATGATGCGACGCCGCCTCGCGAGCGAGTGCAATGACACCCCTCCCGATGTCGCCCTCGTGGGGCTGCAGCAAGGGCGTATTCGCACGCCGCCATGGTAGTCCAGGATGGGAGCGTCATGCCGCTGCACGCCTTGCACACAGCTGCACGCCTCCAGGTGCAACCCACCCCGTCGTGCATCGACGCGACGCCTCCCAATTTCGCAATGGGCTCCGCGCCGGCGAGGCCCTTGGTCGACCTTTTTTCCTTCGAGAGCTTCGGGTGGCGCCCAAGGGGGAAAAGCCGAGGCTGATCCCTGCGCGGACTGGAGAAGCCGCCCGCGCTTCGGCATCACGGGTGGGGAGCAGAGGCGGGCCCCTTGATGATCCCCTGGTTTCGGCATTTGTGAGATGGAGAGGAAATTGGGGGGCGGCCATTACGTCGTTGCGCCGACGTGGCAAGGTGGACGGGGGAAGAGTTGAGTCGAATCAAGCTGAGTCGAGTTGAGCGTGTTGTGCGCTGGGACAAATGTGCCCTGGTAGCTCTGTTTCGAGGGCGGACTCGACGTTGGCCGTGGTGGGGGTGGCTCCTGCCTCCTGCTTACGTCCTGCCGCTTCGTCTGAATAGCTCGGGGCAGGGGCCAGATCTGATAACTCTACCCCGGTCTTAGCGCACTTCACTCACCCCCGTGCTTGTCGCACGCCCAGAGGTAGGTACCGGTACTTACTTTGCTGTGGTAACATCATCCACCCCTCGGTGGTCCACCTCTTTCACGTGGACCACCTTTTGTCCGTCCTCGGAGGACCGACGGGACCTCGGAGGGAACTCGAGACCAGGGCGATCGATCCCTGCTTGATCTGATTATTTTTTTCGTCGCCATCTCCACGCACGAGCGTGCCGCGGCGTCGTCATCCGGGTGACGGCACTTTTTGTCGGCGCTTTTTTTGACGATGGTCGGCGATCGTCGCGTTGTCGCGTTGCATCAGGGATCCGATGGGCGGTGTCGCGAGTCAACAGAGAGCGCACTTGCGCGGTTGAAAGAGAAATTGTCGATCAATTGACCGGTCAATGGCACCGTCAAGGTAGTACGCTGTCTGTTCGGTGGGATACTCCCTCCTGATGCGTGCTTCCAAAGTGCCCAGCAATGATCCTCAGCAAACACCCAAACGCCCCGGCCCCTGTAATGTGGTATTATCTTTCCAGATCCTTGTGTCCTCTTCATGCGCGATCGTCAGTCGTCCACCGTCGGCCTTCACGCCTTGACCGCCTCGGCCGCAGCAGCCTCTTCGTCGGCGACCGTCTTGCCGAGGCCCATGTGGTTCCAGCAGACTGTTGAAGATGGGTGGTCAGTGAATTGTTTTGTATCGCACAAGGGAGGTAAACACGTACTGGTGAAACCCAAGTCGTCCCTGAAGTAGGAGTACATCACGTCCTCGCCGCTGATGGTGCCCATGGCCGGTCCGTATGCGACGGCCTTCTTGCCAACAGCCAAGCCGATCATGGCCGGCATGAACTCGAGCTCCTTGAACACAGGCACGTGCCTTTCGCTCTCGGGGCGGTCGGCGGTCAGAATGGCCAACATACGCTGGTGGGCGTTGTAGGCGGCGTACTGGCCTTGATGCATGGCTCCGCCGCACCTCTTGATGCCGGACCACTTGGCTACGTCGCCGACAACGAGATGGCTGTCGGCGTTGTCAATGCCCTCGCTGGGCTCGAGGAAGAGCGAGGGGCGAATCTTGATGTAGCCCTCCTCGTCAAGCATGCCGGCGTCGGCAAAGGCGGTCGAAGGCTTGGGGTTCGAGATGGCCATGATGACCTCGCTGGCCATGACCTTGTGACCGTTTGTGAACTCGACCTCATATCGGGGGCGGGCACCCTCGGCAACAGGGAGCTTCCTGGTCTCGGCAAGACGGTGGCCCATGAGGCACTCGACACCAGCCTCGCGCGTAAGCTCGAGCGCCTTGTCCTTGCACTCATCCGAGAGGTCCTCGGAGGAGAGAAGCTGATCGCGCGAGTGCACGAGGGTGACCTTTGTGCTGGGCCTAACGAGCTTGAGCTCAGCGGCCATCTCAATGCCCACAGCTCCGCCACCGACAACGACGACACCATCCGGAGCGTTGGAGACAGCGTGGATCTGCTCCTCAGCCTCGATCAGCCACTGCTTGCGGAGCAGCGACTGCGGCACGACGGGGTAGGGGCGGCGGAGGCCGGTTGCAGTGACAATAAAGTCATACGACAGCTCCTGTGGCAGTCTGGTCAGGTGGGCGAGCACCGTGGCCGTCTTGGCCTTGTGGTTGATCTTGTTGAGGGAGCCCTGGACGAAGCGAATGTTGGGCCTCTGGAGGGCGGGGATATCCTGGAACTTGATCCATGTCTTGGCGGCATACTCGGTTGAGGCGAAGGCTAGAGGGCCGCCGATGAGGTGGACTGGCATAGAGGGAGACGGCATCAGTCGACGTGGTCAAACGTGGGGGAAGCAGCAGCGATGCCGGAGAGGGCACTAAGGGTAAGGGGTGTACTAACAGAATCCGTCTCTCTCGTCGACAATTGTGATGTCGACGGGGATGTGCTTGAACTCGGGATGGTGGGGGTAGACCTCTGGTGACATGCGCGGGGAGCGCCCATTGCAGATGTCGAGGAGGTTAAGCACGCTAGAGAGGCCGGCGTAGGAGCCGCCAACGACGAGGAACTTGAAGGGGGAGATGGCCTGCACGGAACCCATGGCGACGGTAGTGCCAGCGATGAATGAACAAAAAGTGGTCGAGTGAGGCTGTCGTGGTGACGGGATGTGATATGCTGTCAAACACCGAGACGCGGGATGAGGCTGAAGGGTAGATGAAAGTGAGGAAGGTATACACGAGGGATGCGAGGGGAAGTGGGAGCGGAAGCAGAATCGACGGGACAGCGCAGCTTTTGCATGTTCCTCAGATCGGAGATGCCCTCCTCTACGGGGCCCCCTTGATTCTTCCGACGGCATACGAATGCCCCCATGTCGGGCTTGTCAAACATGGAATCCCCGTCGGAGGATGCGCGGAAACCGGAGGAGCCGACTCGATCTCCTTGGGATGCCTAGGAATGCACCAACAAAACGTGCTCGTTGTCGGGGACTTTGGGGAACCCGGGAGATAGCCAAAGCGTACCGCCGCCATCGGGCACGAAGCGGTGATAGCAAAAAGGGCCCTTTAGGGACCTTTGGAGTTGCTGGCGTGACCAGAGATGGCCAACAGATTTTGGCGATCCCGTCTCACTAGAGAGGCCGGCCCAGATGCCGAACGCGAGGTGACCACTCAGGACCACGCTCGAGGGGTCGCGCAAGAGGGGAAAATGACTTGAAAGGGAGGGAAAGGCGCGGCGATTTGTTTGGAGACAGGGAGAGGTGACGAATCGAGGGGCCGGTGCGGTGGGGTCCGGTGGAGTCGATTAAAGTTATCAGATCCGCAGCCCACCTTCCAACCGGCCGCTAAGGGCTTCCGTGCGAGGCCAACGGCGCGCCCATTGGCCGATGCCGGTCCTCGGCTTCACCTGCCTCATTTCCCCTCATCTGATAAACAGGGAAGCGACAACCCAAAGTCCCAGGCATCACGTAACCGAGTCACCACACGACTGGTGAAGGCTCTGCGACCTCACCGAGACCGGCAGGGGCAAGATGAGGCGACGCAAGCACCTTGGGGGTCGCGTGCACATGCGGTAATTTATCGCGTTGACTTGCCCAACGGTCGTTCGGCCCAAGACCGGGATACGACCAACTCCGGCGACGGAACGAGGTGGATGGGGGAGGGGCCAAGAGAAATTATCTGATGGGTGCCGCCAATTATCCACGCGTTGCGTTGGGGGCTGGGGTGTGTGCTGTGCAGGCCGAGCAAGCTCCAGGCCAGGCCGGGCCGAGCACAAGGGGGGGAGACGTTGACCCCCGTTTTTACGTGTTGGAGGGGCGGATCCGCGGGAAGCCGCCACTTGCTGCACTTGCACTTGCTGTACCCCTGCTGCCCGGGATGGGGACGGTCTCTTCGCTGATGCAGCGATGCTACCGCCCCAAAGCACAGGCATGTGCTGTGTATTTTTTTTTACTGGGGGCCCAGCGGCGGAGCAACCTAGGAATTGATGAAGATGCGCACTCCCGCTCATTCTCCGAGCGATCGGACTGGAGGGACGATCTGAGTATTTTCCATCCTTCCTCTCGCCATTCCCCCCTTCTGGCATTTTCTGAGATGACCGCTTAATCTTGCTCCTTTTCCCGTTCTCAATCCTTCCTTTCCCCCTCCCCCCTCCCCATGCCGAGTCGGAGGTGTGCTTCAGTACTGTCATCGTAGGATTCGCGTCTCGGTGAACGCGCCATGGCAGACCAACCGTCCAAGGAGGCCCTGCCTCAACCACCAGCACCAGTACCAGCTGTAGCAGCTGTGGCTCCAGTAGCTGGTGATGCTCCCGTTGCAAGCAAGGAGAAGAACGATGCTTCGTCGGCTTCAGAGGCCGTGAAGGAGCAGACAGAGGAACCCAAGGTACACACACATCGACAACCTCCCTCACTCCCCGCCTGGCTTAGATGCTAACCTACGACCAGGCCAAGGAGTCTTTCTTCACATACTTCCACCTCCTCTTCTATGCCGATCCGACATGGCTCGACTACGTTCTCATCGTCCTCGGCACCATCGTGGCTGCCGCCGCCGGCACACCATTCCCTCTCATGGGTATTCTCTTCGGTCAGCTCGTCGATGACATGAACGGAGCCACCTGCGCCAACGAGGAGAACACTACCGACCCCGTGGCCGCCCAAAAGGCTGTCAACGACAAGGTCCTCATGCTCGTCTACATCAGCGCCGGCGCTCTCGCTCTCATCTACGCCTACTTCCTCATGTGGAGTGTTGTCAGCCAGCGCCTCGCCCATCGTTTGCGCGAGAAGTACTTCCAGAGCCTCCTCAAGCAGGACGCTACCTTCTTCGACAAGCGCCAGGCTGGCGAGGTCTCCTCCCGCCTCAATGCCGACATCTCCCTTATCCAGTCTGGCACCTCTGAGAAGGTCGGCATCTTCATCGCCACAATCTCTTTCTTCGTCACCGCCTACGTCGTCGGTTTCGTCAAGTACGCCAAGCTCGCCGGCATCCTCGTCTCCCTCGTTCCCGCTTTCCTGGCCATGGCCATCATCTGCGGCGGCTACGTCCAGAAGTACTCAGGCAAGATGTCCGACGGCATCGCCTCGGCGTCCTCCATTGCTTCAGAGGCCCTTTCTCACGTCGCCGTTGTTCAAGCCTTTGGCGCCGGCCCGCGTCTGGAGGCAAAGTTCGCCCTCCACATGCGCGAGGCCCACAGGCAGGGCATCAGGAAGGCCGTCTGGACCGGTACCCAGGCTGGTCTCCTGTACTTCATTGCCTACTCGGCTAACGCCCTCGCCTACTGGCAGGGCAGCAAGGAGATTGCCAAGAACGTTGCCAACCCTATTGCCGGCAGCGGCGTGACCGTTGGTGCTATCTACACCGTCGTGTTCCTGATCGTCGATGGTGAGTCTCGAGTCCCCGTCCCCACGCCTCAAACACTCCTCTCTAACCTGTTGTAGCCTGTGTCATGCTCGGCGCCATCGCTCCCCTTCTGCCTCTCTTCGGATCCGCCTCGGCCGCCTTTGTGAAGCTTCGCAAGGATATCGAGCAGCCCTCCCGCATCAACGGAACCACGGACGACGGCGAGAAGCTTCCCCACAACACCGCCGGCGGCATCGAGTTCCGCAACATCACCTTCAGCTACCCCTCGAGGCCCGACCACCCCGTCCTCAAGAACGTCTCCTTCACCTGCCCGGCCGGCAAGTACACCGCACTGGTCGGTCTCTCCGGAAGTGGAAAGTCAACCATTGCTGGCCTCTCCACCCGTCTGTACGATCCCCACCAGGGCGAGGTCATTATGGACGGACACGACATTCGCGAATTGAATGTTCGCAACCTGCGGAGCTTCATTAGTCTGGTGCAGCAGGAGCCCTCGCTCCTGGACCGTTCCATCGTCGAGAATATTGCCCTTGGCCTTGTCAACTCGCCCAACGAGGCCCACGACTGGCTGAAGCCTACCCTCTACAGTTCTAAGCTCACAAAGCTCGCTCAAGATGTCAAGGGAGGCATGGACCTTGTTGCCGCCGCCCAGTCCTACGGCGACGACGTTGTCGAAATTGCCAAGCTGGTAATGCACGCGGCCAATCTTGCAGACGCCTCCAACTTCATCACCCGTCTCGAGCACGGCTATGGTACCATGGTTGGCAGTGGAGGCAAGCTCGTCAGTGGAGGCCAGAGGCAGCGCATCGCTCTGGCCAGAGCCCTGATTCGCGACCCCAAGATTCTTCTCCTCGACGAGGCCACCGCTTCGCTCGACTCTGCCAGCGAGAGGCGTATCCAGATTGCCGTCGAGAACGCCTCCAAGGGTCGCACCCTTATCTCTATTGCCCACCGCCTGTCTACAATCAAGAACGCCGATAACATCATCGTCATGAACGCCGGAGAAATCGTCGAGCAGGGCAGCCACTTTGAGCTGATTGCCCGCAACGGCGCCTACGCCAACCTTGTGAACCTCCAGAACCTGCGTCCCACCGAAGACGACGATGCCAAGTCCATGCCTAGCGTCAGCAAGATGTCTCTAGACACCATCGACATGGAGAAGTCCGCTCTCGACGCTGATGAAATTGCCAAGCCCGCCTCAGACAAGGCTTCGGACGAAAAGCCCTCCAAGACTGAAGGTTCCACCGAGGCAGCGGTCCCTGAGCTCGACCGCAAGAGGTCTGGCTGGCAGGTCACAAAGAGCATCGGTCGCATGGTCCGCCCGAACCTGCTCTGGATTGTCCTCGCTCTGATTGCCGCCTTCATCGTCGGATGCACCTTTACCGCCTCGGGTGCAATCTTTGGTGTGGCCATTGGCGTTTCCAGCCCCTGCAACGAGCCCAGCTACATCAGGAGCCAGGGTGCCTTCCTCGCGGGCATGTTCTTCATGCTTGCCGTTGTTGAATTCTTCGCCAACGCCATCAGCTGGTCCTCTTTCGGCTACATTGCCGAGAACCTGCTCTACCGCATCCGCGTGCTGTCCTTCCGCTCGCTGTTCCAGCAGGACGTCGAGTGGCACCAGTCCAAGGACCGCAACCCCTCCACGCTGCTCTCAGTCATCACAAAGGACGCCGCCGCCATCGGTGGCTTCAGCGGCTCCATCATGGGCACCGCCCTGGCCGTCATCGTCAACCTCATCGTGGCCATTGTTGTTTCGCACATTATTGCCTGGAAGATTGCCATCGTCTGCCTGGTCCTGCTGCCCATCCTTCTCGGCTCCGGCATCATGCAACTGAGGACCCTCACCAAGTTCGAGGCCAAGCACGCCGAGGCATATGCCTCGGCCGTGGGCATTACCGTCGAGGCCGTCAACTCGATGAAGACCGTCTCGACGCTGTCTCTGGAGCACGAGGTGCTCGGGACCTTTAAGCGCGCGCTGAGCGAGCCTAAGAAGGACATCCTTACCGCCAGCACCTGGGCCAATGTCTGGCTCGCCATCTCCAACGGTGTGGGCAACATGATCTACGCTTTTGCCTACTGGTGGGGATCGAAGCAGATCATCGCTGGAAATAATACCCAGACCGAGTTCCTCATCATCCTCGTGGCCATGATGGTCGGCGCGTCGCTCTGGGGCCAGATGTTCACACTCGCGCCCGAGGTCTCCAAGGCCAAGTCGGCTGCGGTGAGGATCTTCAACCTGCTGGACCTCAGCCCGGCGACAAGCGCCACGGGCCAGACCCCCGTGCTGCCGTCGCCCAAGGACACGGACGTCGAGGCCACGGCCGTCTCCGCACCCAAGCCGGCCGCCGGCCGCGGCGGCGTGAGCGTCACCTTCCGCGACGTGTCGTTCGCCTACCCTGCCCGGCCTGAGCACCAAATCCTGCAGGAGATGTCCCTGACTATCCAGCCGGGCCAGTTCTGCGGCCTCGTGGGCCCGTCGGGCGCGGGCAAGTCCACCATCATGGCGCTTGTCCAGCGGATGTACAGGGCGAGCTCGGGCTCGGTCGAGATCGACGGCCAGGACATTTCCAGGCTGGACGGCACCGAGTTCCGCGACGACATGGCCGTTGTCCCCCAGGACAGCGCGCTGTTCGACGGCAGTGTCAAGTTCAACGTGGGTCTGGGCGCCAGGCCCGGACAGGAGGCCACGCATGAGGAGATTGTCGAGGCCTGCAAGCTTGCCAACATCCACGACACCATCATGGGTCTGCCGGACGGCTACGATACTGAGTGCGGCCCCAACGGCTCCCAGCTGTCAGGCGGCCAGAGACAGCGCGTGGCCATTGCCCGCGCCTTGGTGCGCAAGCCCCGGCTGCTACTTCTGGACGAAAGCACCAGCGCGCTGGACGCCGAGAGCGAAAGGGCGCTGCAGGACGGTCTGGAGAAGGCGGCGCGTGGCATCACTGTCATTGCCATCGCCCACAGGCTGCACACGGTGCGCAAGGCGGACGTCATCTTCATGTGTGAGAACGGTGCCGTTGTGGCCAAGGGTCGCCATGAAGAGCTCATGGAGAAGAGCGAGACGTACCGCGTGAACGCGATGCAGCAGATGCTGGGACACTAGGTGCAGGCGGTGAAGCCTACACCGCTATGAAATCTACCGTTAGTGGATGCGATCGGGATGGTGTTTGGACGGCATATTTATTAGCAAACGTTTTAGACTTGGGTAATACCTCTTGGCATTTTGGAAATTGGACGAGATGAATCCGGTGAACAGATGGAATGTTACGTGAACCGTGGCCTGGCGACAACACTCGAGCCTCCTATCGCCGGCCCTCTGACAACAGGCTGACAGCACAGGGGTTCCACTGTGACAGCAACAAATGCTCCGAGTTGGGCTGTCTACAGGTGTGGCTTGTCTGCGCGCCCCAGCGTTGTCCAACAGCCGGGCGCGTGCTGCGGCCTTGCGGTACAATGGCGTCAGTTCATGAGCGTGTGACCTGCTCATTGGATGAAGGTTGCCAAACGGCGGGCCCTCCGCCAATCCTGCCCCCACGTGTGCCAGAAACCAGCCAAGCCAGCCCCAGGAACACTGGCCGCTTTCCTTTTTTGAGACTGCCCAGAAGGCTGATGCTGCTCCCTCCAGTTCTGCCTCCCGACCCGTCACTCGCACACCATTTTCCCCGTACTGTACTCGATCGAGGTGCCACACCCACACACACAACCCAGCAGACACGACACGCCCCGACAAGAGAACTGCATCTGCTTGCCTGCCCGCTCGCTTACCTTCGTCACTGCCTATACTATTCAGTGGGGATCCCTGGACAAACCCACAAGGCTCACCTGCCTGCCCCCGGACCACCCGCGTGATCAATTGCTATCAACAACCATACCGTCCCACGCAGGACCTCGTCTTCCCTCCTCCTCTCTCACCCAAGCAGACCCCGCGCAACCCCTCGCTCGATACGCCAACTCCAACGCCGACATTGACGACATCTCCACAGGTCATCAGGACAGAGGAGGGGGATCCGAGGACGGCTTCGAACTCGTCGACTACCAACACGTCAAGCGGCGGCAGGATATCGACGCCCGCAACGCCCATCGCCGAGACAAGGAAACACAGAAACGGCGCTGGCTGGAGGAGCAGGACGACATGAAGTTCTCGCATAGCATCCAGTTCAACGCTGTTCCGGACTGGAGCAGCCACTACATTGCCTACAGCAACCTCAAGAAGCTGTTAGTTGCGCTCCTCCACCCTTCCATGCAGAGCAAGACCTGACCACTTTCCCCCACGTCCAGCATCTACCAGCTCGAAAAGACAGCCCATCAGTCCTCTGGTGGTGATGGCGAGTCCCGACCACTGATAGGTGGCGAGGATGCCGAAGAGGTCTTTAGCCGTGCCCTCGGTGTCGAACTCGAGAAGATCTGCTCCTTCTACGTGGCCAAGGAGGGCGAGCTGCTTGAAGAAGTCAGCGATCTCCTGCACGACGTCGGCAACCACTCCGAGGAGGAGGACGGCACGAACGGCCGCCGTCCTTCGCAAAGTGGTAGCGCTGGCGGCCATGGCCCCGGATCCATCGACGTGCCGCTCGACGATAGCGACGACGACGAGGACGATGAGACAACGGGTCTAACGAAGAGTCGGACCAGCGGCGGCGGAGGCAGGCGCAAGACTATGCCCAACCTCATGATCCAGTCGCAGACCGACATGGGCGCGTCGACGGAGCTGACGCGATCCCTGCGCCGGTACAGCACCAACAACGAGGAAACGCTCGAGCAGTCATTCCTCTACTCGTCAGGCATCATGCTCAAGAAGCGCATCATCAGCCTGTACGTGCAGCTATGCGAGCTCAAGTCGTTTGTGCAGCTCAACAAAACGGGCTTCCGCAAGGTGCTTAAGAAGTTTGACAAGATCCTCGACAAGGAGCTTCGACCCAAGTACATGGAGGCGCACGTCGCCACGGCGTACCCGTTCAAGGACGAGGTACTGGCCACTATCGAGGCCAACATCCACAAGATGGAAAACGCCTACGCAGAGGTAGTCACCCAGGGCGACGAGGAGCTGGCCAAGCGCGACCTGCGTTCACACCTGCGCGAGCACGTCGTGTGGGAGCGCAACACGGTGTGGAGAGACATGATCGGCATGGAGCGCCGTGCCGAGGCCGCCAGTCTCGGTCGAACTCTTCTCGGCACCGACTCTCGTGCCGGTGGCCGCCGTCTGCAGGGTGACGACGATGCGCTGCCCGCGACCAAGGAGGTGGTGACACCCTTTGGCCGCTACGCGCTGCCATCTTGGCTGGCCAGCTCGGCCCTGCTGACGCTTGTCGGCTCGCTGGCCATCTTCTTCGCTCTTCTCTTCCTGCCCATCATGGAGAGCCCAGAGCAGCAGAACTGTCTTGCGCTGCTGGTGCTGGTCAGTTTGCTGTGGGCAACCGAGGTGAGTTTCGTATCCCTGGTGGTAATGATGTCGACTGTCGCTGACCAAACCAGGCCATCCCCCTTTTCGTAACATCCCTTGTCATCCCCTTCCTCTGCGTCCTCCTGCGGGTGGTTCGCGCCGAGGAGAAGCCGCATGAGCGACTTGACTCCAAGACGGCGACGGCCTACATCTTTGCGGCCATGTGGACGCCGGTCATCATGCTGCTTCTCGGCGGATTCACACTGGCGGCTGCGCTGTCCAAGTGCAAGATCGACAAGCGACTGGCAACGTTTGTGCTGAGCAAGGCGGGCACGACGCCGCGGACGGTGCTCGTGGCCAATATGCTGGTGGCGGCTTTTGCCAGCATGCTCATTTCCAACGTGGCAGCGCCAGTGCTGTGCTTCTCCATCATCGAGCCCATGCTCCGCACGCTGCCGCCCGACTCGAGCATGTCCAAGGCTGTCATCATGGGCATTGCGCTGGCGTCCAACATTGGCGGCATGCTGTCGCCCATCGCGTCGCCACAGAATGTTGTGGCCATGGGCATCATGAAGCCGGCGCCGACGTGGATCCAGTGGTTCTTCATCGTCATCCCCGTGGGCATCGTGTCCATCGTCATTATTTGGCTGCTGCTGCTCGTGACCTTCCAGCCGGGCAAGGGCACGACGATTGCGCCCATCCGGCCGGTCAAGGAGCGTTTCTCGGGCCTTCAGTGGTTTGTGTCCGTGGTGACAGTGGTGACCATTGGGCTGTGGTGCGCGAGCCACCAGCTCGAGGCGGTGTTTGGCGACATGGGCGTCATCGCCATCATTCCCATCGTTCTCTTCTTCGGTATCGGCATCCTGACCAAGGAGGACTTCAACAACTTCCCCTGGACCATCATCATCCTGGCCGCCGGTGGACTGTCGCTCGGTAAGGCCGTCAAGTCGTCGGGCCTGCTGCACACTGTGGCGGGCGTCGTGTCGACCGGCGTCGAGGGCATGAGCCTGTACGGCGTGCTGGTCGTCTTCTCGTCGCTCATCCTGGTCATCGCCACCTTCATCAGCCACACGGTCGCGGCACTTATCATCCTGCCGCTCGTCTTCGACGTCGGCGCCGCCATGGATGACCCGTCGCCGAACCTTTTGGTCATGGGCGGCGTGCTTATGTGCAGCGCCGCCATGGGTTTGCCTACGAGCGGCTTCCCGAACATGAGTATGTGCATGCCAAAGTCTGTCAAAGGGGATCTATTGCTAACTGTACTTCTCAGCTGCCATTATGAAGGAGGACCCCGCCGGCCAGCGGTACCTGAGAGTCCAGCACTTCATCAGCAGGGGTGTGCCTAGCAGCATACTCACGCTGGTTGTTGTCGTAACGCTTGGCTACGGCTTGATGCGTATTGCCGGCCTGGACTAAATATGCATGAGTGAGCTCTGTGGGTAGGTAATGTTGAGGATGGACTGGTCGTCAGCACACACAGGACGGCCGAGCCCGGTGGTGTTGCATCTAGAATAGCGTTCGTATTGTGTTTCTTAGATCCGATTTATTCATCTTGTGAAGAGGAGGATATCATGAATCGTGCTTTTTTCAATAGGGTTTGGCAGACCGACAGGCGAAGAGACAGACGAGGTGGTTGTTTGCGTTCAGTTATTTCATAACATATCGGGACAGTGCAATGTGAGACAAAGTCACACGGTACATGGGCCCCCTGCGTGACGTCGTCGGCTCGTCTCGGCCTCGCTCGTCTCGTGCCGTCGCTGCCCCAATTAACATCCACGGGACCTCCACGAAACCCCAGCCGCCTCGCATCGCAATCACTCACACGCGCGCGCCGGGCGAGGCATGACTGCCGAGCTACCATAGGCGCCAGCATCCCCCTCAAAACCACCACACACCAGTTCCCGTCTCCCTGGATGCGGGAGAGCATCTCCTGAACCTCGCGCGAATCGCGAGCTGCGAACCGGCGCCATGCTGTCCGCATTCACAGCTCGGCCGATTATAGAGCTGAACCCACGGGTCAAGGCCAAGATCGAGACCATTCTAGCCTATGGTCAGTGGACTTGCAGCAGCTCGGAAGCTGGGGGACGTAGTGCTCGTGTCGAAATGGCTGACTCTTTGCATAGGCGACCGCATCCTCGTCGGCCTCAACAATGGCGCCCTCCGCGTCTACCGACTAAACGAACCTCCTTCCTCGCCCAACCTGAACGGCGGCTCGACGAATAGCAACGGAAATGGCAATGGAAACACCAATGACGACGGGGCCGTTCCCGCGACGCCAGCAAAGAAGCCGACCGATCTCTTGCGCGAGGTAGAGAAGTTCTCGACCCGTGCTATCGAACAGCTCGCCATAATCAAGGAGGCAAATGTTATCGTTTCGCTTTCCAACTATCACGTCTCTCTTCACGACCGTCAGACCTACGAGCATATCGAGACACTGGCCCGGACGAAGAACGCGTCGTGCTTCGCCGTCACTTCCAACATCGTCAAGGACCCGACCACGGGTATCCCCGAGATCACCAGCAGGCTGGCCGTGGCCGTGCGCCGCCGCTTGCTGCTGTGGACATGGAACGAGAGCGAGCTAGGCGAGGAGGTCGTCGAGGTGACGCTCGCAGAGTCAATCCGTTCTGTTACATGGGCCAGCGCCACGAGAATCGTCTGCGGCATGAACGCTGGCTACGTTACCATCAACGTGCTCACCAGCGAGGTTGAGGATATTGTCAGCCCCGGCACGGGCGCATCAGGCGGTCAGGCAAGCCGATTTGGGGCTGTCAGTAGCGCTGGCATGGGCTACATGGGCCTCGGCGGCTACATCCCCAAGCCCCTGGCGGCCAAGCTGGCCGAAGGCGAAATGGTGCTGGCCAAGGATATCAATACTCTGTTTGTCACCGACGAGGGCAAGCCCGTTGAGAAGAGGCAGATTCCATGGCAGTCGGCTCCCGAGTCTATTGGCTACTCGTACCCCTACATCGTCGCCCTCCAGGCACCCGCCAAAGGGTCATTGGAGGTGAGGAACCCGGACACGCTATCACTGCTGCAGACTATCTCGCTGCCTGGCGCCGCACAGCTGCACTTTTCGCCGCCCAACGTCAGCTTGGCGCACGCCGGCAAGGGTTTCCATATTTCTAGCGAGAGGGTGGTTTGGAAGATGGGCGCGACAGACTACGACTCGCAGATCGAGGAGTTGGTTGAGTCCAAGCGCTACGACGAGGCCATCAGCATCCTCAACATGCTCGAAGGCGCACTCCTCAAAGACAAAGCAGACACGCTGCGTCAGGTCAAGATGCTCAAGGCGGAGATGCTGTTTAAGCAGAAGAGTTTCACCGAGTCGATGGACCTGTTCAACGAGGAAGAGGTGCACGCGCCACCTGAGAGAGTGTTGAAGCTGTACCCGCCTTTCATCGCCGGCGAGCTGTCCGGATGGCAGGAGAAGTCGGCGGAGGGCACCGAGCCCGAGGCGGCAGCGCCCGCGACACCGGACGAGGATGAACACCACGAGACGGGCACAAATGACGGTGATCACCCCTCGCCGGATGCCGAATCTGCTGCCGAGGCGGCGCCCACCAAAGGGGGCGGCGGCCGCTTCGCCAGCTTGTGGCGAGGTACTCTTAGGGGCGGCGCGGCACAGTCTGACACGGCGTCCATCTCTTCATCTAGGAAGCAAGACACTGGGGCCGAGGAGACAATGCCGAGCCCGGAAACCAAGCCGGCCGAGGATGGGCCCCTCGACGATAAGGAGCTGAAGGACGCCGTGCACGCGCTGACGGGGTACCTCGTGGGCACGAGAACGCGACTGCAGAGAGTCATCGACCCTGTCACGGCGCGGCTGAAGCGGACCGATACCAACGGGTCGGCTGAGGACATCCTCCGAAACCTCATGTCGACGACCCCCGATGAGTCGGATGCGCAACTCGAGGGCGAGGCGCTGCGAGTGTGCCGGCTCGTGGACACGGCGCTGTTCCGGGCGTACATGTTCTGGCGGCCAACGCTGGCAAGATCACTCTTCCGCATCCCCAACTTTTGCGATCCAGACGTCGTCAACGAGAAGCTGCTTGAACACAGCCAGTTTACACAGCTCGTCGATTTCTTCTACGGCAAGAAGCTGCACTCCCAGGCGCTGGAGCTGCTCCGACGCTTCGGTACGGCGGACGCACCCGACGAGGCCGCGCCCGAACTCCACGGCGCCCAGCGCACCGTTGCCTACCTGCAAAGCCTGCCGCCGTCTGAGATTGACCTTATCATGATGCACTCGGAGTGGGCACTGCGGGCTGACCCGGCGGCGGCCATGGAGATCTTCACGGCCGACACGGAGAACGCCGAGACACTGCCGCGCGATCGTGTGGCCAAGTTCCTGGCCGGCATCGACTCTGACCTCGAGGTCACGTATCTGGAGCACATTATTGGAGAGCTGGACGACTCGACGCCAGAGTTCCATAACCGCCTCGTTGAGTTGTACATCAAGCACCTTCGTGATAAGCCACGGGGTGAAGCGTGGGACCGCGAAATGGAGCGATTTGTGGCCTTCCTCAAGACGAGCAGGCAGTACAGCCTGGGCCGGGCACACGGGCTGATCCCGAGGGAGAGTGAGTCTTCTGGGAGTGCGAAGTTTCTGATATGAAGTATGCTGACTTTGTTGGGGTAGATGCTGCTTTCTACGAAGCGCAAGCCGTCGTATTCAGCAACATGGGGTCTCACAAGCAGGCCCTGGAGATTTATGTCTTCAAGATGAAGGATTACGCCAAGGCGGAAGAGTGAGTCCTCATTTTCTATTATGCCTGACCCATTGCTGACTCTCCCTAGATACTGCAACCGCATTCACCGCGCCGAGGACGCCAGGGCGCCATCGCCGGGCCACAAGCGACAGACATCGACATCGACGGACGATGCCGAGGACGAAAAGCCTTCCATCTACCACACGCTGCTCTCGCTTTACCTGACGCCGCCGCCTCCACACGAACAAGCATTGGGGCCAGCACTCGATCTCCTCTCCAAGCACGGATCGCGACTGCCGGCCGACTCGACCATCTCCCTCATCCCCGACACGCTGCCGGTGCGCGAGCTGGAGTCGTACTTCCGCGGACGCATCCGGTCGGCTAACAGCGTCATCAACGAATCGCGCATCGTGGCAGGGCTGCGTGCGACCGAGTACATCTCAAGCCAGGCGCTGCTGTTGCTGGGTGACGGGGTCCCGGGCGGCCAGGGCGGGCGGAACCGGCGCGTGGCAGTGACGGAGGAGAGGCTGTGCGGCGTATGCCACAAGCGACTTGGCGGAAGTGTCGTGTCTGTGCTGCCGGATAACTCGGTGGTGCACTATGGCTGTCTTGGACGGGCAGGCCAGAAAGGCGAGGCCGCGCGGGCGGGGAGCTGGGCCCGAGTGCGGTCTTAGGCGGCGGTGGTCGTATAATATCCTGTTTTCTACTCCGTTTCTCTGCTGGGAGAAAGATGCATTTGCATATGGGTGGTGGAGGTAGCACAAGCATGAGCAATACCCCTGCTTTTTTCGTCTCTATCCGTCTTTGGTATTCGTAATGGGAGTCGTGCGTGCTTGTAGTGGGAGTGCCTCAGTCATCCTCGGCGACCACCTCTTCGCCGTAGTTCTCCTCTTCCTTCTCGTCGTCGACGGCGGGCTTGCCGGAACTGGCGGCGTCGCGGGCCTTGTCGGCTTCCATATTGGCGGTGAGCTGGCGGTTGATGTCGGCCTGGACCTGGGTGATTGTGGTACGGAGACGAGCGAGGGATGCGGCTCGGTCTGTGGGAGAGGCTGAGGAGGGTGCTGGGACGGGGAGCTCGTAGGTGAATGGGGCGGCGTCCGGGGCGGAGTATGTCGCGCGGAGGGTGTTCTGGGGAGTTTCGGAGGCCATTTTGTAGGTAGATAGCCGAAGACGTGCTGGTGGTTGTGATGGTGCGCCGGTGGTGGTTATGGAGGGGTAAAAATGTCTTGCCCACCAGTCCGTCCGAAGGCAAGTGCGCTCCAGTGGGTGGGCCCGATCCGCGGGGTACCTGCCTTAGGTAAGTCGGGTCACTGGCGCTGGTCTGTTTGCGGCGCACTGATGGTGCTGTGATTTGTTGTCTTGGGCCCTGGAAAACCGGCCGCAAGTAATTACGCCGGCGGGCTGGCGTCAGCAGGGGTCGTGGATGGATGTACACTTGTACCTTGTCTGCGGGCTGAGCTGACTGCCTCGTCACTCAACAGTCCCGGCAATTAATTGACCTTCTTCTTCCTTCAGCTCCTCCTGATTCCGGGCCGTCTTTGACCTCACAACACCACAACAACCGCCGACAACCGCCATCGCCAACATCCCCGTCGATCCCGCACTGCGACAATACACGACGAACAGCGCCCCGCGCACAGCACACACACACGTTGATCTCGTCCTATCGCCCCCCCTCCTCTCATGCGCCGGCGTCGATGATCCCGGCACAAGATGTAACAGACCCTTACGCATAAAGCAACCACGACGACACAATGCAACCAGCACGTCCCCCAGTGCGGGCGCCCGGCAGCTTCAGTCCTCTGCCCGGTTCATCCGCCTCCAATCTGTCCTCCATGGCCCCGCCTCCACGACCTCGTCCGCCACCGCGACTCGACTCGGAAGACGACGACGGGAGCTTGACCCTGAACGTCACCAAACACCGCGCCCACGCCCCAAGCGCCCCCGCACCACCCACTTCGTCCATCTATACCCAACAGCAGCAGCAGCAGCAGTACGGCACCTCACCAAGCCTGAGCTCCCCAAACCTGCAAAACTACTCGCGCCCCTCGGCACAGCGACCTGTCATTAGGACCGACGTCCCCACCGCTTCTGCTGTCAGGACCGCCAGCCCCTTGACCAGAGG
Source organism: Plectosphaerella sp. P0831 (assembly GCA_014635975.1). Lineage (NCBI taxonomy): Eukaryota > Fungi > Ascomycota > Sordariomycetes > Glomerellales > Plectosphaerellaceae > Plectosphaerella > Plectosphaerella sp. P0831. The sequence goes on from JACAFV010000009.1 coordinate 396,702, forward strand.
CCATCACAGGAAGCACAGCACCCAGGGCCTCTTCGAACCTACCCTGCCTTCCACGAGTACCTCGAACCTCTCGCACGTCGGCATGTCCCAGCCTGCCGCCTCGGCCCCCAGCCCCGCCCTCTCCGCCAGCCAGATCGCCGCACAGGCAGCCTTCCAACATGGCAACAACTCCAACAGCAGGCTGCGGTCCCAGACCGTTCCTCCGTCGTCCGACGCCGGTTCTGATGCCGGCTCCAGGAGGGGTAGCGGCGCGAACAATAACCACAAGGGTCCTCTGAGCCCGCCCGCCTTGAGCCTCACGGAAGCGAGTGCTCCCCGCGAGAACGGCTTCGGGCACCAGGGCTACCACAACGGCCTCCTCGGCAACCACTCGGCCGCCGCCGCTTCGGCCGCCAATGCCGCATATCCCAGGTCCGGCCCGACGTCGCCCGCTCTCCCGCCGCCGCCCGCGCCGCATCAGCACCCTCCGAGCCCCGTCCACCAGCTGTCACAGCCCATCCCCGACCTCCGCCCCGCGAAGCCTGAGAAGGAAAAGTCGAAGCACAAGCTATTCTCTCGCCCTGGCAAGATTGGCGTCAAGGGCGAGGCAAAGGAGAAGCCGCTCCCCAGCCCCAGCAAGATAGGATCGGCCCTGGCATCGCTCCAGCGCAGCAACTTCAGCACCAGCAGCCTCGTCGACCCGGGCTCATCCCCATCCATGTACAGCCTCACCAACTCGTCGTCGGCCACCATCCGGCCCTCCGAATCCGCCGCCATCGCAGGTGCCGAGGGCAAGGAGAAGGAGAAGAAGCACAACTTCCTCGCCCGCCAGAAACAGAAGCTCAAGGACGAGTATCACCTGCCCCTCTCCTCGGCCGCTAGCAATTCGAAACCCACGGATCCGAGCGCCCCCTCAAGTCTTTACAGTTTCAACGTGCCCGCCAGCCCCGTCCCCACCTCGTCCTCCTTCAACAAGGTGCGCAAGGACAAAAAGGCCGGCGAGCGCTCCGACAGCCGCCTCGATAGCGACTCCACATACACTCTCAACTCAGAGTGGCCGGGCCCCTCCAGTCTGTCCTCAAGTCATCACACCAACGCCTCGTCCGCCTACCTGCTGGGCGATATGGACCCCTTGGCGCGGCATGGTACCGTGAGCAACGTCTCGCTTGACGATGCCTGGCCTTACCTCCGCGCCAAGATGCTCGTTGTCTTCGAGGGCGAGGACCTCCGCCAGCCTGTCGAGGACTTCAACAGGCTGGTCACCATGCATATCCAGTACTGCATACAGCGCCGTTCGCCCAACATCATCATCGAGGACTTGCGCGACCTACTCACAACCGGGTTCTCCTCCTTAGATCACACCTTGCGCCTCACCCAGGAGGACAAGGTCATCCCCGCTCTTGTGGAGATATGGCTCGTCACCTACACTTCCATCCTGCCCTTTGTCCAGGCCGTCTTTCTGCCGCTCGACCTTGAGTTCTCCGGCTGCGGCTCGCTCATGAACGTCGACCAGGCGCGCGACTTTTGGGGCGGCGTCGCTGCAACCAGCTCCCCCGGCGACGTCAGCCCGGCCTCATCCGTTCTCGATGTTCGTCGCATCGTCCTGGCCGCCTATCGCGACGTCGTCATCTTGCCGCGCTACGACAGCTTGCGCGCTATCTTCTCACGACTTTCGCTTGAGTTTCTACCCTCAAGCTTTGCCAACATGGCTCTCGCGTCGCCCCTGCCTGACCCAGTCTCGGCCCTGTCCAGCAGCCCATCAGACGCCATGGTCCGCCCCGGCACTGCCATGAGTCTCGATCCCTCGGTTGCCAGCTATGGCTCCACCTCGACCACACTCTTGGGCGAAGCGGTCAGCGCCGGCGGGAGCAGCAGCGGCGGAGGAGGAACCAGCCGCAGCAGAGCCATCAGCAATGTCAGCTACGCATCGGGTGGCAGCGAGAGTCTGCGGCCATTCACGCCGTCGTCCCAGCAGCAGCAACAGGTGCTGGGCAGCGTGCGCGAGCAAAACGTCGAGGACTCTAAGCAGGTCACCGAGATGGTCGGGCGCATGCTGCAGTGCATGAGCATCCTAGCGGGCGTCGGCGTTGGCGACGGCAGCGGCGACGATGGGAACAGGAAGATGGAGGAGCTGTGTCGGTTGCTCAAACTCAACTGGCTGGGCCGCGGCCGCACTGGTAGGAACAGACGGGGCATGGTCGGTGGGAGGATCAGGAGGGAGCAGGTCGAGGGCCTGAGGGTGTCGTGATCGAAGGCAGATCACAGGCACACGATGAGAATCTGTTCATCCGGGAATTCATAGCGAGCACAGTTGGCGTTGGGCTAGGTAGGGGATGGCGTTTTGGGTGGGATGGTGGTATATTTGGACACCAGGCCTAGCTGGCTTGACAAAAGGATTGATTTCTCCGGCACTTTCAGCTTCACCCTTTTGCATACCTCGGGGAGTGGCAGATATATATGTGCAAGCTGGATTTTACGGAAAACAACATGCGGTCGATCACCGTACTTACACACGTCAGAGGTAGATGTAGAGCAGGGTCTTACAGCACCATGAGTTTTATATAGACATTGAAACACATCAGACCAGACGGAAACGTACGTAGGATCACTGGGTAAAGATCGAGAGAGATAATGACAATTCATTATTGTCTTGACTGCGCTAACCATCTGCAATCTCGCCCAATCCGAAGCATGATGGGGGGGGTTCCCGATCTGGAGAGTTTGGATGTGTATCATCAGGCTCAACCGATCGGGAAAGCCCAACACAAATAATGCCGGACATGCAAACATTGCGTTGACTGCAAGCACCAACACGCCAACACATGTATCCTCTGACGGTGGCAGGAGAACTGCCTGGATGCTGAGTGAAGCTGGGTGCTCCAACGAAGCAAGACACAGGCTCACCCAGTCCAGGCAGCAACATCTGCCAGTGCGTCCCGTTTGTAAAAGCGGCCATATGGAATGCGAATTTCTATCTTTGAAAACCGGTCAGCGCGAATTCAACACCAAGTCTTCATGAAATGTGTAGTAGAGGGAATCCGTCAGGCATCCAAGGAAGGTTGGACCTCATTTTTCACGACTTAGGCTCGTTGTGAATCGGAGGAAACTGCGAGTGTATCGATGGAAATTTTCATCATGCGGAAGGGTGTGTGTGGGTGTAGAGGAGTTCGGTTGTTGGAGGTACTAACCTGGGATGAGAGAGCTGGGCGCGGGTCGGTGTCAGTCGAGGCCTCGTGAGGCGCAAAATTTTCCTGAAACTTTGGCAGAGTTAGCAAACGGTCCAAGCCAAGATTGCAGTGCCGCCCCGAGGTGCTCGAGGTGATGTGTCAGACAAGATATACTGGCAAGTAACAGACCCCTTTGGAGGGTCCGGATCGACTGTGCTTCATGGCCGATTCAGTCGGGAAAAGAAGACAATGTTTCAAAACGTGTCATCATTCGATGATGGGAGAGAGAGCAGGGAGCGGCGGCGCGTGGAGGGAAGGCTGTACATACCAAAAGGCCTGGTGCCCGCTCGCACCTCTCGCCAAAACTCTTCCTCTGGTTGCGAAGGAGCGTTTGCGCCGTCCTCGATCAAACTGCAGGCACTGAATAAATGCGATCGTTGATCAAGGCGAAAGCGCGTTCGCTGCATCGCAAGGCGAGGAAGAGGATTGGAGAGAAGGCGGCGGGCGGATTGTTGTTGGAATGGCTGAGTGAAGGATGGGAGCAGGAGAAGAAAGTTTTGGGTTGAGGCTCTGGCCGAGAAAAAATAGTAGCGGCGGACAGTGTGCGCGTGGTTTTCTGCGGGTGATCGCACTGTTGAAGTGGATTGATGTCACGTGAGAATGGACGAGAAGCGGGGCCTTTTTGCTGGAGCTGCTCATTCCAGCAAGCCTGAAGGGCCGAGGGGATGGACCGACCGGATGCCGGCGAGGATCTGGCTGGGCTTCCATTTGTTCTAGAGCTCTTGGCAGCAGCCTCGAGTTTTGCTGCTTCGAGGCTACACGAGAAGTTTTCAGTGTTGGACTCGAATTGAGGGTTCTTCCATATTGCCTCACGAACCCTTGCCCACCGGGAAAGACGTAGACTCTCCGTCTCCCTCGCCCGACAAACTCACTCGAGACGTGGATGCAATCTCCGAGTGTTCTCGCGATAAGAGCGGGCTCTGCCAAACCCCCCGAATCAACACCCGGACCCCGTTCCGGAAGCAAAAACCGAGAGTGAAGTCGGCCTTCGGGCGTCCCGATACGCACGTAGGGGAGGTCTGATTTTGGGTTCTGCAGCATGCGAATACCGGGTCTCTCGGGGCTGACGCAGCCAATGGTGCACATCGGAGACCGGCACCTGTCCTGCACGTGTGCGGGCCCACCCCGGGCTAGCATCGCGAATCCCGCCACTTAGCGTCCAGGAACCGGGCAAACCCCGATAGACGCATGCTGAGGTAGGGCCTAGACACATAGCGGAGGTGTCAGAAACCTCGCTAGTGCGGCCGGGCCAATCCCAGCCACCGATCCGGCAGTCTTGCAGCCCCTCCACTTCTCACGTTGGGCAGGCCTTGCCTTTCCGGGTCGGCGGCGCTCCCCCAGCCCCGAGAGGGCAGAATTCCCTTTCCCACTCTGCCCATTTTCTCTGGGTACCGACTTTGCGACCTTGCCGTGCCGTGCTCGCCTTGTCCGGGCCTCACTACCAGTGATCGCCCGCCCCAGCCCTGTGTTCCCGCCTTATCTTGACTGTACCTTGGTACCTACGTTTTTAAGCTTGGTCGGGGAGAGCGAAGTGAGAGAGTACCAGGGGAAAGACGAGAAGAAGAAAAAAATGGTCGTGAGAGTGTAGTGCCTACCTAGATTTGCTGTTGCGGACGGACCTGGAACGCCTATATCGCCTTTCCGGGGCACTTGGTTCGCCATTCCTGCCTGCTGGTCCGATCCGGTCCTGCCACCACAGCGCACCGCACTTCTTTCCATCTTGCTTGTTTCTCTCCCCCGGCTGCCTATCTCTCTGCACCTGCAATCGCCTGTTTGGTCTCTGTAAAACACGAACCACCCAGACTTTGTGGTGAGCATCGTCGGCGTCAAATCACGCAGAGCCACCACAAGCCCCAGAGCACGTCCCTCTGCTGCCAGGAAAACAAAAATTCGCACGCCCGTTTCGAACAGCGAGGTTCCAACGCGCGCTGGGCTACAAGTCGCGCAACAGCAACAGCACCAGAAGGCAGCGCACGTACACTGAGAAACCGGGGGCTTTTCCCTGCCATTTCCCTCGTCGCGCCCACCTCACCTCACCCCCTTGCCTTGAGCCAACCCCGTTCAGGTTTCCGTCGCCCAGTTTCCCCGTTCGCTCGCTCCCACGCTCGCCACGACCACGACGCATCCGCCCCAAAACCTCGCCTCTTGCGCCTCCATCATCACCTTCCCCCCCCTCACATCGTCAGCAGCGCCGCCGGGGACGGAAAGACACTCGCACGGCAGAAGAGACAGACAGGTTGCGCGCGCACGGAGGCACCATCGTCTCCAGTACCACCTGTCCCGTCCCGTCCACGTCCCACTGCTGTACCGGCTCTCCACCGCATCCAGCGACTGGACACTTGGGCCC
>JACAFV010000009.1:402259-420521 GCA_014635975.1 Plectosphaerella sp. P0831
CCCCCCAAACTTGAGTCGACGCCAGGACAGCCACGACACGACCACGACACGACCACGATCCGCCAACGGGGCACGACTCGACTCAACTTTCTGACTGACTGCACTGTACCTTGGGTATTGCACGATTCAAGAAGCCACCCAAACCGCCACTCGACACTTGTACTTTATCGCCGGATTTCTCTCCTTTTCTCCGCGCATCTCTTCCGTCCTTCGTCGTCCACCGCCGCTTGTCGCCAAACACCCACCTTCGTTCCTCGCCCCGACTGCCGCTCTCCTTTCTCCCGCCTTCCCCCCACCCCTTTGTGTTGGACATTGGCTGGGCACGCATCTGTCTCGCTCGCCGTCCATCGCCCGCCCGAGCCCACGTCGCGAGCCATTTGCGACAGTCGCGATATCCGCGTTCCCCTGATCGCCCCGGACACATCTTGGCGTCCGCCGCTGCTAGATCCTTGCCCGATTCTCAATCACCCGCATCTCGCATCATCCTCCCGTCGCGCATCCTCGATCTAGCACCTTGCGTCTCGCGACGCATCAACAGGACCAATCTACTTCCTCGTTCATTTCGTCAGAGCCGACCCTCAATCGATGCCCCGTGGACCGATACCGACCCAAACCGCATCCGACCTTCCTGTCATCGCCATTCCGAGCGCCTTTTGAGCCGACGACGCGCCTGTCGACCCTCTTTGAGATACCCCGTCGATCATCGGTCTTCCTCCCGCACGCCGCCTCCCCACCGTCCACGACAGCCCCCATCGGCACAGCACTCGCCTGATCCCGCCACAGATTGGCAGCGCATGCGATATAGTCTTTAGGAGGGAGTCGTCGATATCCACACCCGTGGATGATCGGCTAAGAAGAGAAGAGACATGATGACGAGCATGGGACCGACATTCGCGGGACATCCCGCCGGTATGCAGCATCATCCAGGCGTCCCAGGCCACCCCATGGCCCCCGGGATGCCTCAACACCAAGGACAACAGGGCGCGCCCGGCGCCGGCATGCCTCAGCAGATGCACATGGCTGTATCAGGTCCCGGTGGCCAAGTCAATCCCGCCGCACTCATGGGAGGCATGCCTCCCGGCGCCGGCGGTCCCAACGCCCACGCCCTCCAGCACCTGAACCCTGCACAGAACCAAATGTTCCAACAGGGTCAATTCGGCAACTGTACGTACCTGTCCATCTGCATCCCGTGCCATCCACACCCACCCCTCCTTACCCCCGACTCCGTCAATCAAATCATCCCGACCATCCTTCTATCCACCCCTGCTGACTGACGTGTTCCCTGTTCTTAGTCGCCAGCAATCCGATGCTTCAGCAGCAAAGATTTATCCAACAACAAAACGCTCGGCAGCACATGATGGCCCAGCAAGCTTTTCAGGCCAACATGCAAGCCGGCGTCAACGGCATGCCCATGGGTGTGCCGATGAACCAGGCCCAGATGCAGGTCATGAGGCAAAACAGAATACCTGTGAGACCAACCCCGCGATCATCAATTCCAGACGCGCCCGCGCAACGACGATGAAGAATCACTGACGCCTCTTCCAACAGCATAACCACCCCCAAGCACAAGCCTTGCTTGCACACCAGATCGCCCTGCAGCAGCAGCAGGTCGCCGCCCAGCAGAGCCAGCAAATGCAGCAGGGTGGCCAGCAGATGCAGATGAACCCGCAACAAATGCAGAACCTCCAGCAGGCTCAACTGGCCATGCAGGCGCAACAGCAGCAGGCGGCTCAACAGCAACAGCAGGCCCAGCAGCACCAGGCCCAGCAGGCTCAGCAAGCTCAACAGCAGCAGCAGCAGCAGCAACAGCAGCAGCAGGCGGCCCAACAGCAGGCTCAGCAACAGCAGGCCCAACAACAGGCGCAGCAGCAACAGCAGCAACAGGGTCAGGGCCAGCCCGGTCAACCTCAGCCGCAGGGTCAACCAGGCGGACCGCAGCCTCAGCAAACACCACAGCCCCAGGCTGCCCAGCCGGCGAATCCTCAGTCGGCCGGTCACCCAACGCCCTCTCAGACGCCCGGCCCTCAGGCCAGCCAGCAGCCTCCCCCTCCGCAAGGCCCGAATCAGGCCCAAGGCCCCCAGCAGCCAGGCCAGCCGCATCCACAGCAAGGGCAGCCGACACAGGCTCAACAGATGTCGCAGGCGCAACAGCAGGCACTAGCATCGAGCATGCAGGCCATGGCCGCACAGCAGGCACAGCAGCAGGCACAACAGCGGAGAGAAGGCATGAAGGGTCACTGTCTGTTGAAGCTGATGCAATTTAGCGAACACCTCAGCGGGTACCCGGTACGTGGATAATCCCCTGCACATCTGCAACCATCCCAAGACCCCAGCTAACACTCGCGATCGCAGGGCTCCAAGACCAAGGACGACCTCTCGTACTGGAATAGCTTCGTTCAGCAATTCTTCTCGCCCAAGGGCGTCTTCCGGCACTCGGTGCACATTGTCGACGTTGAAGACCAGGCCGACAAGCAATACGAGATCACGTATCCTGCGCTGCCGAGATATTTCCACACGCACTTCGACAGCGGTGTGAAGAATATGCAGCTCATCATGGAGAAGGGCACAACGGATCGTCCCCTCCCTGGTGAGGGCCACTGGATAGAGAACACCAAGTCGAGCCTCGTCTACTGGTTTGATAGCGGTTCTCACGTAAGCATTATTCGCAGTATGACTTGGGCAAACATGGCTAACAAGACAACAGTTGGTCGCTACAGGCACGGTCAGAGCCCACTTTGACAACGAGCAGAAGATTGAACTGTTCGAGTTTGTCACCAGCGGCCACGAGGAGTACATTCCCCGCAAGGCCGCCATCGAGGCGGCCAAGCCAGCGCATAACTGGATCAAGGATTGGCACAAGGTCAACAGTCCCGATGCCAAGGGCTCTCCGGAGATGAGCAAGAAGGGCAAGACCAAGCAGATGAAGTCTCCGCAGAATGCTCCCCCCGACGCCCTGGTGGACCTGCCCGACTCGTTCGTGAAGAAGAGCATGGGTATCACAGAGCCCGTCTTCCAGTTCCTCGAGGTAAGACAACTCCTCCAAGTCGTCGACGCGTCTTGCTAATCCAAACCCTAGATTGCCGAGATCTTGGGCCAGATGAACCCGCTCATCGGCTTCTGTCATAACCACCCCGGCCTGGGCCCCTACGCTGCCCTGGAGCAGTACGTTATGCAGATCGGTCAGCAGCCCCAGGGACCGAACGGCCAGCCCATGCAGCAAGGTCAGCGGACACCCGGGTTTAACAACTTCCCCGGTGGTCCCGGCGGTCCCGGCGGACCCAACCCCCAGATGCAACAGGCTGGGCAGATGGGTCAGATGGGCAGCATGCAACAGATGCAGCAAATGCAGCAGATGCAACAGATGCAACAAATGCAGCAAATGCAACAGATGCAGCAGATGCAACAAATGCAACAGATGGGCCACATGCAGCAAATGAGCGCCAGTCCGGCACAGCATCACATGCAGCTCCCTGGTTCGCCGCACGTCATGGGCAGTCCGGCGCCCGGACAGATGCAGGCACCCGGCATGCAGATGCAGCCCAGCCAGCCGGGCACCAGCTCGAGCGGACCGAGCGCCAACACGTCACCGCAGTCGAACAAGCGGAGGCGGCCGTCGGGCGTTAAGATGGAAGACGACGGTTCCTCGGCGCCGACGCCGGGCGCAGGGCCAGCCGGCCAGGTCAACGGCAACAAGGGCAAGCCCCCAACACCGAGGATGCCCAAGCGCGTCAAGGGCAACCCGCCTCCGTCATGATCAGGCCAACATAAGGCTAAGGACGAGGCGGTGCGTCTTGCGAGGGGCGGGTGCGTGAACTTGCTCCTCCCCAGCTGCGCCTGTCCGACTATGCATTTCATGTCATCATTTGAGTAGCATGCCGGCGTCCCGGTGTTGTTTCTGGCTTTGATATCCCGCGGGCTCCTTTGGTCGGGTTTCCCCCGACAAGCATCCGAGGCGGGCGGTTTCAGACTTGATTTCTATCTCCCTACATGCATCACCGACGGACTATCTGCCTCTATTTGAACCGAGTCGTCACAGACAACAACACGTCATATCACATGCATCTGTCGACCATCATCCTACATCCCTCCCTTGCCCCTTCAAGTGGCCGACCTGCAAGACGTGGCAGGCTTCGATCCATATGCCAGATGGACTGTGAGCGTTCATCGAAGGGCCTGAGGTCTAATCATGGCGATCAAACACCATAACTTGTTACTATTGTACGATACCACGCGCTAGGAGATGACCGTCGTTTTCTGCCGTCTGGCCCTCGGGCCGTGGGCACACGACTTGGTCAGTGGCTGTTGGGTACTTGCTTATCCGCAGAAACGAGTGAGAAGACTCGGAAATGGCGAAGAAGGGGTGGCTGCTTTTTTTCCCGGTTTATTTTCTTGCTACAAAAAGAAGAGACCTGATTCTGCGGCGTTGCAGTTCCTTGGTCGAATGTGTTTTTTTGTTTGTTCTGCAGAGAAGGGGAATGGGAACTGGGTCTTCAGCGGCGCGGCTCATGCTTAGTTGCTTGTCCATTTTTTGCTAGGCGCGTGTGCATACCCAATCGAGTCGAATGCTACATGGTTGCTTGATATCAGGCCTCGGTGATGTTGATATCCGAGATGGTAAGGTGGTTCCAGGAGAGACACGGTAGAGGAGATTCGAACCACACCATCAAATGCTTCGAGGAGTTGTCCAGCATGCGCGCTCATATTCATCATGCGTCGAGGTGTCACCTATGTAAACCAATCCAAACCATCTCATACCTCGCAACATACTTCCACACTATGATGTCTCCGCCAGGCCACTAAAGCTCGGCACGTCTGAATCGCAAGTAAAGTCCCTATCCCAAGGCTTCGAGGGCATGATCCCCCCCGCCAGCGCCTTCTTGTAACTCCAGAGCGGCGCGTCCTCCGTGTCCCAGGTCCAATACCACCAGCCCCATCCCTTCTCAAAAGAGTGCATCTGCGCCTCGGCAAACATCTTGAGGAACTTTTTGTAGTCGTCGCTCATGTCCTCAATCTTGGCATTGGCTGGGCCGCAGTCGCATTTGCTGTCTAACGTCGGGCAACGGGGACCCAGGACAGTTTCGCCTTCGGAACTCCCGATTGTGCCCTCCCAGCGGTTGCCCCAGCCGACGTTGGTCAGGTACTTTGCGCAATCCGTGTCGGCCTGGGACCACTCGGCGAACATAGTAGGACCATAGCCTGTGGACCGGTCCATGCTCTCTTGGGCCTGTTTCGTCCACCCGTCACAGGCGTACTCGACCTTCTTCTGGTGGGTCAGGGCGATTTGGTCAACGTTGAAGATGACATATTGGTGCACGTCGAGCACCAGGTCGTCGTAGCCTGTCATTTTGCCCTGCCAGTTGTGAAGGCCCATGAAGCCATCGCCAAACACGACGGGTGCTTTGACGCCATTGTCACGGACGAGCTTGTAAGCATCCTCTGTCCACTGGATGACGTCGGCGGTGCCAAGTTCGGTCATCTTGGGCTCGTTGGCCAGGCCGTAGAATGCGATGATGTTTTTGTACCGGTCTTGGGCGAAGAACTTGGACACCCTGTCGTGGAATTCGAGCGACCTCTTTCGATTCTCGGTGCCGTCGGTTCCGTTCAGCCAGTTGATGGCACCCAGTCGACCGGAATGGTTCCAGCCATTTTGGGAGCCGGGAATGCCATGAGGATCCAACTTGACTCGCAAGCCATACTTGCGACACCATTCGATACCTCGCAGGAGGTAACGCCAAGAGACCCGGAACAGGTACGGGTCATTCTCGTACACCTCGACTGCCCAGTAAGAATAGGGGATGCGAACGTGGTCGAGGCCGGCGTCTCGGATTTCCTTGAATGTCGACTCAGTCACAAAGGTCGCGTAGTGGTTTTCGAGGACCTCGCGAGTCTTCCGCGATCCCAGATGAGTGGTTAGCGTGTACTCGTCGACGACGCCATATCGAGCATCATAGTTGAAAAGCGAAGGCGTGATGAAGGGCTCGAGAGATAGCCACCCTCCGACGTTGACGCCTCGAGCCGGGTTCTTTTCATAAGAGCCCCAAGCCTTGTCGAGCGCCGGCACTTTTTCGTTGGCTTGTGTCGAATCGTCCCATTCGTCAAACAGGCCCATCACGGGGAGATCACCAACCGTCTCGTCTGTGAAGGTAACGTTGAAGTCGGATGTGTCTTGCCAGCTGAAAGGGTCCAAATAGGTTCCTCTCCACTGCATGGGAATGCTCTCCTCGTCTTTCCCGTCGAGGTTGTTCGTTGAGGGTCCACTGCCCATGGATGCCTTGTTATTGTTGCTCACCACAACAGCCACTGGGATGAGAATGGCAAGGAGCACAACGAAGACGCCAGCGCAAATCCCTACACCTGTTAGCTGCTATCCTCTGCCAGTCCTTCTAATCTGCTCACAAATTTTCTTGCGTCGAGGAACGGGTCGAGGAGGCCCGTAGTCCGATTCCTTCTCGCTGGTAAGAGCACTGCTGGCAGCGCCACCCCTCAGCTTTCCGAAAAAGCCAGCTAGGCGGTTGCCTCGGCCTTCCTCAAGTGCTGCACCGCTGACAACTCTGCGGTCGGTACGTTGGCGTAGCTTCTGCGGCTTCTGTGGTTTCTCATATTCGATGTCGGAGTAGCTGTCTCTGATGTCGCGCTTCGTTCTTGGGGAGTCCTGGTACTGGCTGTAGCGGCGCTCTTCCTCCCACTTTCGACGTTCCTCCTCCGCCAGCAGTCGTCGTTTCTCTTCTTCTCTCTTGTACTTCCTCTCCTTGTGGCGCCGTCTTCTCTCACGCTCTCGCTCCCGGTCTTCCTCGTCCTCCCCATCGTAGGTGCGACGTCGTGTTCGCTCTCGCTCTCTGTCGTAGCTTTCTTCCCGGCGACGCTCTCGAGACTCGGCTGCTGGGCGCCTTGATTGGTCCCTGGTCTGGTGTTGGTTTAGTTGCGCCAATGCATCGGCCGAGAGGGATTGCGAGCGAGATGAGCGGTTGGGTCGACTGTCTTCAGAGCCGGAGGTGGTGGGTGGTTTGCGGGATCGACGTCGTTCTCGTTTCTCTTCTCGGCTCTCCTCAGCATCTCGGGTATCCGCATGTGAGGAGTTTCTTCGATGGCGGCGCTTTTCTCTGTCCTCCGAGTCATATCGCCTGTGCGCCGGTGGCGGCCGTGAAGAGGAGTCCCTCGGCATCGTGATCGGTCGCTTCCAATGCCGAAGAATGTGCAAGTCGCTGGTTTGGTATGCGGTCGAAATGAATGAGGTCTCAAGTTTTTCGCTTCAAAAATGCAATGCTGTAGACTTGCTGTCGTCATTCGTCACCATGCCGAGCAAAAACACCAAGCACAGCCATCGGCGATACGACCATTTCCTTGTTTGCCGTCCGATGGCATTGGCAAAAGCCGTTGGCACAGCAACAATCATATCTTTGGGTGACTAAGGCATTCTGGGGTTGGACCCGCCCAATCCCGCTTTGGCCGAGTGCCCACTCCGGGGATCAATTGGGAACCCCGCGAATGCCGTCGCAAGCCGAGCACTTGCATCACAGGGCGTCCTCGCCCCCTCGGCGCGAACAACCCGCCTGGTTTCAACCTCTTTTAATTCATCCAGGCACGTCTTTCTGTTGATTCCATAGCTTTTCAATCATCAATCATTATTCTCAGACACAACAAGATGAAGCAAGTCGCAATACGCACCGCCAGGAGGGCGCTGGCGCCAGCATCCTTGTCCACCCGTCTCCCTGTTACTCTCGCCCGCTCCTACTCGACACACCCTCCGAATGCCAAGTTGAACCTACCGGTTGACTATGGCACAACTCCTCTTCTCGCCCACAGCTCCCAAGCAGCACTCGCATCTTCTGAGCTGCCGGCCGAGGTCCGCGGCGGAACCACGAAGAAGATGAACCTCTTCCAAGCCGTCAACGATGCGCTATCCACAGCACTGGCCGAAGACGAGTCGGTCATGGTGTTTGGCGAGGATGTCGCATTTGGAGGCGTCTTTCGGTGCACAATGAAGTTGGCAGAAACATATGGCACGGATCGTGTCTTCAACACACCCCTGACGGAGCAGGGCATCATGGGCTTTGCCATTGGCGCCGCCGCCGAGGGCACACGTCCAGTTGCCGAGATTCAGTTTGCCGATTACGTCTACCCTGCATTCGACCAGCTGGTGAACGAGGCAGCCAAGTTTCGCTACAGAGATGGATCCTGCGGTCGCAGCGTTGGAGGATTGACTGTTCGCATGCCTTGTGGCGGTGTTGGCCATGGCGCCCTCTACCACTCGCAGTCGCCTGAGAGTCTGTTCACCCACATCCCTGGTCTCAAGATCATCATGCCGAGATCCCCGCTCCAGGCCAAGGGCCTCCTTCTCTCCGCCATCCGAAGCAACGACCCGTGCATATTCATGGAACCCAAGATTCTCTACCGCGCTGCAGTTGAGCAGGTACCCACCTCGGCATACACTCTTCCTCTCGGCAAGGCGGAGATTCTCAAGGAGGGCAAGGATGTCACCATTGTCTCATATGGCCAGCCGCTGTACACCTGCATGTCAGCAATCAAGCAGGCTGAGGCAGACCTCGGCATCTCGGTGGAACTCATTGATCTGAGGACCCTGTACCCTTGGGACAAGGAGACCGTGTTCGAGAGCGTGCGCAAGACTGGCCACTGCATCGTGGTGCACGAGGCCATGGTCAATGCGGGCATTGGCGCAGAGGTCGCGGCGTCCATCCAGGAGGACCCCGAGACGTTCCTGAGGCTGGAGTCGCCAGTGGCAAGAGTCGCGGGCTGGAGCATACCGTCGCCGCTGCTATATGAGAAGTTCAACATTCCAGATGTTGCAAGTAAGTCATTGTTCGCCGTGGAAGCTCGTCGTTTAAAATGCTAATCTCGACCTTAGGAATATTCGACACCATCAAGGGCGTTCTGGACTACTGATGGCATGATATACTGCCTCGGATGGATCAAGGTTGCAATAGATCCGTAGCATGTTGACCATGGCGTTTGCTTTTACCAAGTAGCTGCAATGTGAGGTTTTGATGTCCAACTCGAAGAAGATGGCCAAAAGTGAAGTGACGTGTTGGCTTAAAACCCGTGTCGTTCTGTGCGGGGCGGCGGGGACGCTCGTACCTCGCTAACAATTTCCATGATCCTAGAGCTCCGTCCCAGTCCAAACGTCGCCGCATATTGCTGCCCCGCATTACGTCTCAAGGCCAACAGTGTTGCGACCGCGTCCGCTCTCGCCTCCTAGCACCTAACGAACCTCAAGAGCAACCTCCCCTTAAGCTCTATCACCTTTATCGTCAACATAACAACATGTCTTCCGAGCTCGAGATTGTCTCGGCTTTTGTCGAGGGAGCCCCGCCCGGCGAGGTAAGTGTCGCAGTCCCTCCTCGGCCCACGATGCCGTCACTCGGTCTGACACTTCCAAGCTCGCAGATGTTGTTGCCGGTACTGCCGCAGACGAATACCCCCGACAACCATACCGAAGCTGACCTCCGTACAAGATATCAAGTCCCTGACTGAGACGAACCCCGACATCATCTCGGAGCTTGGCCCCGCGTTCCAGAAGTACAACGAGGAGCAGTTTGTGACCGTCAAGCTGCCTGGTAGCAGCCAGTCGGTCCGTGACCCTTCGAATCACGAGGCGATTGCACTTTTAACTCATTGCTAGGTCATTGTCTCCTCCCACAACTCCCTCGGCAACGGCAACTACTTTGACGTGGAGAGCAGCTCGAGCTTCTCCTTCGACCATGTCTCCCAAAAAGCGAGTAACGCGCAGAGCTACGTCCTCGAGGGCGCACAGGCCGATCTGGTGTATGTCACAGTTCGTACAAATGGATCCATTGGTGGCTGCTAACATTGAGCAGCAAGTCGACGCTCAAGAGCCTAGGCTCGTACGTGAAGGAGCACTTTGCCAACGCGGCCTATGGCGTGTACCCCACGGAGGACGACTCCAAGGTGGCTGTGATCATTGTGTCCAACAAGTACAGCCCGAACAACTTCTGGTAGGATGCGCTGGCAGATTCAAGCTATTGGTGTGTTTGGTGCTGACACGACGCAGGAACGGTCGCTGGCGTTCCCTGTACATCTACGATCCGTCCTCGGGCTCCCTGGAGGGCTCTGTCAAGGTTGACGTCCACTACTACGAGGACGGCAACGTGCGCCTCCTGACGAACAAGTCGACGACCGCGAGCATCCCGTCTGGCACTGGTGCAGGCATCGCCAAGGAGATCTCGCTGGCGGAGAAGAGGTACCAGGAGGAGCTAAACAAGGGTTTCGTGAACCTGAGCGAGGGCGCGTTCAAGGGCCTGCGGAGACAGCTGCCGGTAACTCGGCAGAAGATCGAGTGGGACAAGGTGACGAGCTACAGGTTAGGCCAGGACATTGGCGGCGGTGCCAGGCGGTAGATAAGGCGAAGGAGGGGCCCGACAAGCAAGCCGAGTGATTACCTGAGATGCGGGAATAGATCCTACTTTGCGGAGAAGCCACTTTGTTTCGGGCCCGGTGTCCTTTGACTGAGTGACATGTTTGAGTGACAGGCTCTGGTAGCAAACGGGCATACCAAATCAGTTTAGACTCCGAGCGGCATGTCTACAGCAAGGGGTGGTACGAGTACGAGCACGAACACATGTGCCGGGCTTCAGCGGCGGAACCAGGACGGGTTCCCGAGGAGCATTCCGAGGCGAGCGGGGTGCATGGGCACGAGTCGCTTCGAGCACCCCTCGCGGCGATGGACACATCGACGACGGACGGCAAGAAGCGGGCAGTTTGGGGGAGACATGCTTGACATGGTGGCCTCCACAATCCACATGGTCCGACCCTCGATGCCGGTCGGTTCTCCTCACCGCCCGTCCGTCGGCCACGGCCCCTTCGCAGGCCCAGGCCGCCCTCAGGAAGTCCGCTCCGTCCTCCGGGCCCAGCAGGAGTGAAAAATAGGGCCAATGGCGACAAAGGGCGTCCAATTCCCAGTGTCGTGATTGGACACCCATGCGGCGTCATGCGGGAACGGATCACCCTCGGCCCCTGGCGGCCCATTGCACTGCCAGAAAATGACCCCCCAAATTTCGGGACCAAATTTCGGACCCCTTCCAAAAGGCCGGTCCACCTGGTAAGCCTGCAGCAGCCCGCGTCCCGTTTTCCTCAACCTCCTTGCCACGAGTCTCAACAACATCCGAGGAACCACCATCTGGCCTGATCTCCCGCCAGCAAATCCATCTTCCTGCCAACTACATCCCCAGAGCACTCCTCGCCAACAATCGCGCTCTTCTCCCGTCCGCCAAACAAACCTCCCTCGAGCCTTTCGCATACCCCAAATCTGTCAAAATGGGCGCCGTCGAACTCACCTACCAGGATGTTGCGGAGCACAACACCAAGAAGGACCTGTACGTCGTGATCGCCGATAAGATCTACGACTGCACCAAGTTTGTCGATGAGCACCCGTACGTATTCTTCTTTGCCTCCTCTATCCTCTGGAGGACTTTTAGTGCCTATTTGTCCCGTCGGCGGGCTTGCGCGCATCCGATCCGAATTGGAAGTGCTGACCCCCTATTCACAGTGGTGGCGAGGAGGTTCTCCTTGACGTTGCCGGCCAGGACTCCACCGAGGCCTTCGAGGATGTCGGCCACAGCGACGAGGCCAGGGAGACCCTTGAGGCTCTGTACGTTGGCGAGCTGAAGCGCCAGGTAAGCAATCTCCCTTGCACCGATCAATGTCCCCCCGGCGCATTGTCGGAGGATCATCACGAGACAAAGCAACAGGACTGACGACAACACTCTACAGCCCGGCGACCCCTCCCCCAGCAAGACTGCCTACGGCGCCACCACCTCCTCCTCCAAATCGAGCGGCGACAGCACCGGGTTCGGCATCGGCCTCTACGCCGTCCTCCTCATCGGCGGCCTGGGTGGTTACGCAGCGTGGCAGTACCTCCAGCAACAGCAGGCCTCTGCTTAATTGCATCGCATGACGATGGGACATGATACACGACACCGGCCATTCGCGCAGGCGCATCGCCAGAGCGCACATTGGCGCCGCTGTCGGCAGGCTTGGATGGGTCTGCTGGATGGAGCGATATCCCGCGCGCCGCGAGGCCACACTGGGAGAGAGACACGAGACCGCAGCCCCCGAGGAGAGGAGAGCAGCGGCAACCTCGAGACTCTGGTAGCGAGATTATGTATGATTTTTTAATAGATCACTTTTTCAATCTATCCGACTTTGGATGCCAATCGTCTCCAGCATATGTTCCCGTCTCTCGCGAGATGGACGAGGCCAACACTCTTCGAGTGTTTCGAGCACACAACGGCTTTGTCTGGCTGTTCTCGAATCACCTGGACTTTTACAGTCACAGGGCCATTCATCTGAACACTTCGGTGTGTATCACGCCAAGGGCTTTGCCTTCGTGGATCAACAGACAAGGGCAGAGCCGTTGCTCACATCAAACAACGTGAGTGATACATGGCTGAGAGGAGAACGTGATGCATGTGGTGGCCTCAATCTTAAAACCCAGCCTATAAAACGGGCGAGCCTAGCCGCAGTCATTGTTCTCTCGATTTAATGAACAATCACCAAATCACTCATCCCTCGGCGCCCTCGACAGTCTCCCACAGTCTGCAGTCCGGAGTCCGGACTCACAATCCCCGCCGTTCACAATCCGCAATTCAGCGATTTACCGACTCATACCGAGAGATTCCCGAGTGCCTCTAAACTCGTTTTGGACCCCTATAGCCGGTATTCATCTGGTCTGGTGGCCCGTGCACAACATGAGTCCACCCAGAAGTGGCGTGTGTGTGGCTGACACTATGCACAGCCATAGCATCGAAACGACACAGAGCCAAGAGCTCTCCAGCACCAGACGACCCAACGTGCCAGCTTCCACCCAGAAGCAACAAAGACTCCCCGCCGTCGACAACCCTCCAAGCCGCCCGGCGCATTTCAACGCCAAACCTCTCAAAACACCTACCCGCGACTCTGCCGTCGAACGCCGCATCAAGAGTGCACCTGCAGTCCTCGAACCCTGGCAACGGCACTGTTCATTCCGCGAACGCACCGAAACCAACGACGAGGAGGGACCTTCCTGTATCGCAACTCCCATCAAGCGCGCCGAAGCAGGCTATTCCGACCCCGAACTCGCACAGACTCCGAAGAAGAAGAAGAAGGCGAAGAAGTCGAGTTTTCTGCAGCAAGCGCTTGCTGGGACCCAGAGCCTCTGCAGAACCCCGCAGAAGCCAAAGGCAGTCGTCAAGCAGGACGACCCAGAGGCCTGCGCCGAACTGCTCGAAACAGCCCAAAAGGCAGAAGGCGTCGCCAGAAGACTTAGACTTGCGCCACCTCCCAAATTGCGCCAGCAGAAACGCCCTACGGACGACAGCGACAGGATACTGCAGTCAAACCTGTCACTCAATCCGACCAAGTTCTTGGAGCAGCTGGAAGTCCCCATTCCCGGGGTGCCCCAAGTCCATCTGGCCGAGTACGCAAAGCTTTTCAGGGAAGCGGCGGACCCGAGCATAGACACAAGAGACACGGAGCCAGCCGCAATCATTTCCGTCCCCGACTCAACGAAGAAGCCACAGAAGCGCAAGCAAGGCAAGACTGACCTCTCAGCCGATCCTTCCACCTCAAAACGCAAAACCCGGCGCCGCCACTAGTCCACCGAGGGCATTGTACATCATTCTGTACATCCTGCACACTTTCCAAACTTCACACACCCCAGCGACGAACGATGTCTTTCCTCGAGAAGCAAAAGGCCGTCTTCAGCGGTGCTCTCGCGTCTGCGTCCAGCAAGCTCAGCGTCAAGAGCCAGAACTTTGCACCGGCGTCCCCCGCCTCATCCATCGGCAGCAATGCATACCGGACAGCGCCAAAGCGCAAGGCCGGCGCCGACAGCGTCGACGACACCAATACAATCATCCTGCTCATGACATATATCCACGAGTACCTCCGTGCGCAGACATCACCCAAGACTGGACCGGAGATCATGCGACACCTCGAGCAAAACCTCTACATGCGGGAACCCAGCGTGACAAAATACCAGAACATCATCGACGCTCTGCGCTCCCAGAGCGTCGTCAAGTTCGTCCCAGACCCGTCATTGTCGGAGCAGAAGTGGGACTCTGGCACATACGTCTACCTCGGCAAGCTCGGCGGCATCAAGGACAAGATTGGTCTGCTGGCGCACCTTCAGGCCAAGACTACAATGGACCCTCTGCAGTACAAAGAGCTCAAGGAAGGCTGGCCACAGTGCGACGGAGCCCTCGCCGAGCTCGAGCGCGACCACAAGATCATCATGATCCGCGAGAAGAAGGGCCCCAAGCACATCTTCATCGACGACGCCACGCTACATCACAAGGTCGAGACAGATTTCCTGCGCATGTGGCAGCGCGTCAACGTCCCCTCCAACGAGGACATCGTCAAGAAGCTAGTAGCCGCTGGACAGAAACCCGCCAGCGACGATCCCAGCATCGCCAAGCAGGCCGAAGGCGGCATCAAGAAGAAGAAGCGTGCCAACAAGCGCGCCGCCATGACCACCAACATACACATGCAGCATTTGCTCAAGGACTTTAGCGGGAATAGGAAGTAGGGTCCTTGAAGAAGCAGACGCACACGAGCATCGGATAGGAGGATGCTTCCTTTTTTTGGGACATGGCGTTTGGGGATTGGCGGGCCGGTATAGAAAAAAAAACCAACACTCGCAGGAGGAGCGTTTTTTTGGTTCGGCCCCTGTGGCGTTTAATTTTGGCTTCTGCCAGAGAGAGCCCGGATATCAATAAAGAATTTTTTTCACAGCGCCTGATATGTTCTGATTTCTCAATGTGATGTTTACAAGTCCCCCCCTCTTCCTAATCACTAAACCCTGCCATCGTTCTCAGCAACACCCCGAGCGAGGGTCACAGCGCGTCTTCGTCGATTAACATCTCCCGCAGCGACATGCCCCTCCGCTGCCTCTCCCTTTGTGCCGCCCTCTCGAACACGTCGAGAAACACCTCTGGCTCCGCCACACCGCCCACTTCCCACTGTTCCTGGATGAAAAAGGTCGGGTGACCCTTGGCTCTCGCACCATTTTGTACAGCTTCGAACTCTGTCTCCTGGGCGGCCGCGTTGTCAGCCAGAATGCGCTGGGCATCTTGGTACGGGATGCCGCATTCTTCTGCCAAGGCCACGAGGAGAGTCGGGGAGGATATGTCGAGGCCGCGCTCACAGTGGGCGGCGAAGAGCGCGTCGAGCAGGCGGGACTGCGGTGACTGGTTGAACGGGGAGTGGAAGGCGCTAGGGCTGGACGAGGAACTTCTGCCTGGAGATATGCCCTGGTAATAGCCGGAGCCTGAGGGTATCCCGTGAGCAGATGCTGTGGGTGATGGGCTAGAGGCAACGGCGGGGACAGAGTATTGCAGAGCAAGCCGGAGAAGAGTATGCGAGGCAGTCGACGGGCCGGTGGTGCCCTCGTCAAGCCGAAAAGAGATGCCGGCGCGGATGCCTGCCTGCATGATCTTGTGTTGAATGTCAGGGGCATAACGCTCTATCAGCACGCTTTTGGGTTGCCCCTCTGTCGAGTATTTAGAATAGCCTCGGGTTGATTTAGCAAGATTATCTTACGTATTGGTACCATATTCGGGAACGTGTAACAAGGTTTCCATTCAACCTCAAATATAGCATTTGGTTCCTGCTGGCGGAACAGGTGGATGGCTTGGTCGAGGTGCTTCTTGCCGATGTAACACCAGGGGCAGAGAGTGTCCGAGATGACTTCAATACGAATCCTGACCATGTTGATAAACGATTTCGCGCTGGCAACGCACGGTGATATGATTAGCCGGGCACGTGAAGTCTTGGTGTACGGCTTCGCCTCGTGATAAACGTCCGGCACTTGGGTTGGCGGCAGAGAAGGAACGTGGTGTCAAGCAGGTAGCCGAGAAAGGACAAGAGCAGATAGAGGGGAGGTGGTGTGTAGAGCCACGTGGGAAGGAATAAAGACCACAGATTCCCGGGTGGACGATTGGCGAAAGTGAGAGGGACTCGATCGAATATATGTGACGAGAGAGGAGGGCGGACTGTCCCGNGACTGTCCCGCCGATTCAACTTTGAATCGTCCCCGCCAAGTAGTGCGTTACTCCCGTCTAGAGGCGTGGGTGATTGGAGATTTCCGGATCGAGAGCCTGCGGCGCACAGAGTCCTGCGCACATCACACTGCGGGTTGACATAGAGGCGTGTGTAAGTAGACCGCACGCCCCCCCCTTCGGATCTATCGCCGACGCGCACCCTGGCGTAGGAGATCTGGTGCAGCTCGACGCCTCCCCGCGCAGCGCCGTGCTCTAGGGTGAGTAAACAGGTATTCTCAAGGGGGCAGAAATGTAATCCAGATGGATGGGAGGGGCCTCTGGACCCGTGGCTGAGGGACCGACCCTCGTCTCCCGAGACCCCGGACTACAGGCACGCGTGCCGGCCTGCTTTGGTGGGATCAATCAGCCGGGCAACGATGGGTGGAGATTGGGTGCTCAAGAAAAGTGACATGTCTGATATCTGGTGATGTCTCAACGTCGGGGGGGGNGGGGGGGGGGGGGTGCGCTATCCTTCACAGGTCATGGGCAGCCAACATGCCACCGGGGGCGGCACGGCGGCGGCCGGCGTGTTGCGTGGCATCGTGATTCCGGCCATCGGGGAAGACAATGCAGAGAAAAATGGAAGGCTGCGAGGGAAGCTTACGGTGGACTCAAGTGCACGGTGACCAGAAAAAGCAATGGTCGCCCCGTTGCCTCCGCTTGGCTCATCAGCTGTGGGTGGTGTGTGGCTGTCGACTTCGAGTGTGACCGGCCGGCCGGTGGTCCTAGGGCTGTTTTCCGCAAGTGTTGAGTCCGAAAGGGAATGCTGAATTTGATTTGGGAGGCTCGGCACCAGGTGTGACTGTGAGAGGTGCCTCCCAGTTGTGCTGAACGGGGAGGGATTTTCAAAGGGTGACGGAGCCGCCGATGGTTCCAGGCCACGAGAATCCGAGACACAGGAGGAGTGACGGAGGAACCACCGTCGATTCGTGGCCGGTCAGTGGTCGGCGAAGGTCGCTGGCCAGCAACGCCGTAAGGGGGGCCAAGGGACCATTCCCAACTAGCCAGGGTCAGAGTGCTGGCAGACAGGCTTGACCCCGGATCCCGTAGCTTTTCGGGGTGGCGTCCTTCATCGAACCTGCATCCCTGGGACATCATGCCATGTGTGTCTCCAACGCCCCGAACATCATCGGCTGCACCTGGCTACTAGCTTCGTAGCCGTCAGGCCACTTCCGCCCTCGCTCTCGGGCTCTCCCGCAAGCCAGAGAGTGTCTGTAGGTAAACCAGACGTTAGGTAGGGTCTGCGAGACATGCAAGGGCTGAGCACTAGGCTACGGCGGTCGTTGGCAAGCCGGGATGCGGCGGTTTGGCTGGCCTCTTTTCAGCTCGGCCGGGTCGAGCCCACGAGGACGGCACGGCGGATGCGGGCGACCACGAGGCCTTGAGACATGGTGTGCCGCCACACTGGCACCCTGCAATACCTACCGTAGATGGCCCGGTGTGTTTTCCTGTGTCGTCCGTGTCAGGAGAAAGTGTGAGGGGGGGTGGGCAACGTGTGCATAAGAGCGCATGAGTGCGGCTCACCTCCCTGGAGGGCTGGCCAACAGGTTGTGGGCAGGATTTGGGGCAAGCGAGACACATTCTGCTCGCAACAGGCCCAGAGACCTTGCCATGCATATGTCCTCGCAAGGTGACGCGCATTACCAATCGACAGGCCCCTGGATGGACGGCGAGGCGTGCATGTCGGTCCTGTTGAGGGGAGGTGTGATCATGTCCGACTTTGAAATGTGATCACAAATCAACACACTCCCACCGATGGCCCCCTGACGGGCGGTTATTGACGAGCCCCGGTTTTAACAAGGGACGGCATCAAGCCCCGGGGGTACGGGACCCGGTCGCCCGACGCCGTCGTCGATCAAGCCGGGGGCGGCAGCGGCCTCACAGTGGGACGATGGCCCGGCGAAATGTCGATTTGTGAACATGGCGAGGGTGAGGCGCCGTCCCGAACACATGGCTCCTAGTCCAAGGCGTGGCGTAGGTCGGCAGGTGAGGTATGTAGCGCAGCGTGTCGATGTTCAGGGCTCCCTCGGCTGAACATTGCACCGAGCCGCCGCGGCTGCTCGCTTGTTCCTGCTTGCTCGCGTAGACCACGCCGTGTTTTTGTGGATGGACTCATGCGTAAGTATGCTCGCTCATGCATGTGCGTTCGTGCATGTGTCTGAACGCCGACAGCATGTCAAGGTGTCTCTCTCGCGTGCTCACCCCCCCCC
>JACAFV010000090.1:0-134807 GCA_014635975.1 Plectosphaerella sp. P0831
CGGGGGGGATCCCTGGAGGGGGCAAGGAGGTCGCGGAAGTCGTGGGTACGGCCCCGCCCCATTATGTACCTGTTCATTCTATGTCCTCGCAGCGGGTGTCTGGCAGCGGTGCGCCGGTACGAGTACTCAGTGCCATTACAGGGGAGGGAAGGCATCTTCCAGCTACTTTCGTGAGCAAACCGCCCCCCTTCCCCTCCCCTTGCTGCTTGCTCTCTGTGTGTGGTACGGGCGGTGCGGCCCCTCGCTCCTGCCCTGGGATGGCTATAGTGGGTGGATGGGTATGGCTGTTGGGGTCCCGTCGCCGGGTCGGTCCCACGGCAGGCCCTGTAGCACCCACCACAAGGAAGGAGCAAGGGAAAGGCAGGACGGGAGGCAATGAGCCCAGACGCAGACACCAGATAGCTCGTACTTTGTAATATTTCACAACCTCCTCGCCTCTTCCCGTGCGCTCTCTCCCACCTCCCGTCCAACTCTTGTCACCAGGCACGAAAAAATCAGCTTCACCACTGACCTGAACTGGCTGCCCGTCTTCCGCCGCAGTCTCACCTTGCCCCCAGGAACAAAGAGCACCGACCCTCCTACCTGTCTCTGTCTCTCTTCCCCTCCCGTGACAAGACACTCGACCAGACAGACGGACACCGAGCTCGGCCTACGTACCTTCCAGCTCCCGCAACGCAATCCCACTCGACACCCATCCAGACTACGGCTGATTTTTGGGTCTTTGTCCGCCAGAGTTCAGGAGAAACAGGGTCTTCTCAACGAGGCAGCTCAGCGCAGAGAAACAAGGGAACACAGCGAGGTCGACCTGTCGGACCATCTCCTTCATCCACTTCCCGACCACCCAGCTTCGGACGATCACTCGCCCACCCCCTCCACCTCTTCTCCTTTTCCCTACTTTCCTCTCTCCCCAGGAACCATCGCCACGGAATTTCGACATTGCCAATTGAACGCCATACCGAATATCATGTCCACGATAGAAGAGCAGTAATTCGTCTACGCCTCGCCTTTTCTCAGCACACCTATAAACCCGTGTTACATCACACCCGCCCACGACCGCCAAACCCTCCCGCCCGCGCGCGCAAACACCACGAGCCCTTCCCGCGCCGTGCTGCAGCTTCATGACTCGGATCCAGTTTCAGCGTCCGTCTCCCACGCCCTCCTCCTCCTCACGGCTTCCCGCATCGACCCTCCCTCCCGTCCGTCCCTCCCCAACGCTCGCCTTCGCGCCCGGCGCCCGTATTCCATCCCATTTTCCTCCTCCGGACCCCACTCCTCGACGTAACCTTGCTGCAGCATAACCTTGGGGTCCAGTTCACGCGAGTCGGCCCACGCCTGCGCTTCCCGCCCGCCCCTCCGCCCCCAGCAGAACCCTAGAGCCTTCCCCCCTTCGAAACCACCTCCCTCCTCTACGCGATAGCCGTGTCGACGTACTCGCCGACAACTCATGTTCAGCCGGTCACATAAGGGTCTGAAAGGCTTCGGCATAGGAGGCTCTTCCGAAAGGGAAACTCACTCGACCCTCCAGGATCTCGGCCTCGTCAGCTCAAAGTCTAGAGAGCCGCAGAGGCCCATCTACTCCTCTTCCGGCCCTGGCTCGTACGACTTTGACGCACCATCCTTTCCGGAGAAGAGTGAGTCCAGCCTCCCAACCCGCCTGGTGTGCGCAAGGAAGCTCAGCGCCTTGGCGACAAGGCACACCTCCTGCGAGCCGATCAACCCATCGGAGCCTCTCTTTCTGTCGCACTCCAACGCAATAGCTAACCACCGTACCTACAGACTCCTCCATCGCCGCAGGCTCCCTGCGAGGCGTCCACCACTCCAACGCCTCGATTGCTTCGGGGCGTTCTTCCGGAAGCAACTCCAAGACGATCCGCAGCAACGCCGCCACCATGACCACCACCGCCGACAGGCGGGGCAACAGACGGGAGCGCACATTCGTCGGCAGCGAGTGCGCCGTCTGCGAAGAGCCCCTCGAACACACCCTGCGCGGCGAGCGCATCCTCCAGTTCTCGTGCTCCCACGTCTCCCACGAGGCCTGCTTCTACGAGTTCATCCGCGAGTTTGAATCGCAATACTGCCCGACATGTGAAGCGCCGTTGCATCTTGACACGAGCCGCGGAGGCAACGTGCTGGACATCGGTAAGCAAAGCACGGCCGCCTCTCGGGGTGACCCCGGCTCACGTGAAGAAGAAAAAATCACAAACCTCATCCGATCCGTCTCGACAGACACGAGGTCCACACACACGTCGACACCGACCCAATGGGACTACCAGGGCGGGCCCCGGCCAACCAGCCTCGAATCCAACCAGAGGCAACAGACCATCGCCAGCGGTCGCGATAGCTCGACACGCGGCAGCATCAGAGACAGCAGGGACGCACCACCCTCGGATCGCTACGGCCCGTCGACGAAACATGCGAGGACCGACAGCGGCGCCACCGGCGTCGCCTCGTCGGGCGGATACCCCGAGACGACACAGAGCGGTCCGCCACCGCGCCGCCATGATTACGACGTTCAGGCCATGGAGACGACGCCCGCCAGCCCACGCGCCATCACGAGAAACCCCATTCCCACACCTACTGTCACCCTGCGCTCCGAGTTTCCTACAATCAACAGGTCCCGCCAGCAGCAGACGCTCACATGCCTCGTTACCATCGAGGTGCCAGACACAAAATGGAGACCGGACCCCGAGGACCTGGGCGACGTACCGCCAGCCCCCGCGGCCAACCCCAAGATCGACGAGGCGTTCCAACGGCCACCATCACCCGCCCGCAGCGCCCCCCGCTTCTACCCCTACGAGTCACCCGAGGTTCTTGAGGAAATCACGGAACACCTCCGGAACCGTGTCGATAACTGGCACGGCCTCGATTTCAGCAGGTTCGGCAAGCTGCGGCTGTACGGCACTCTTCGGGTGGGCAAGGACAAGGTATCCTGGCAGGAGCTTGAGTGCTTCCTGTTCGCCGAAATGCTCATCTGCGTTAAGGAGAAGAAGATTCCCCAGCAGGCGGCCCAGTGGGATGAGAACGGGCTGCCTAAGAAGTCGACTCGCTGCACCCTCAAGGGCTCCATCCTCATCAAAAAGCATCTCAACGATGTGTCCGAGACCGGTAACAGTGAGTCCCGTTCCAGTGTCTTAAGGACCACCACAGCTAATGTCGAAGCCTCCCAAGTCGATGAGAATGTCCTGACTCTCAACCTCTCCGTCGCCGAGCTTCCTCAGTTCCACTTGCGGTTCGAGAACAGGAACCAGCTCAAGTTGTGGCAGCAGGCCCTTCTCGATCTCAATGCGATCGAGGCGTCTCCCGTCCGCAGCCCCGAGTACGACCGCGGCGAGTTCTCAGAGGCCGAGGAGGAAGAATGGCAACGATCACGGGGCCAGCGGGTGTCCTCCGTGGCCTCGTCATGGGGTGGCGCCAAGTCGGCCACGACCGCGCCGACAGAGTACACCAACTTCCAGAAGAGCCCAAGGATGCCCACAACGGTCCACGTCCCGATCGACGTCGTGGTCGTGGTGCCAATCTCTTCATCGATGCAAGGCGTCAAGATCAACCTTGTCCGCGACGCGCTGCGGTTCATGATCAACACCCTTGGCGAGAGGGATCGCATGGGTCTCGTCACGTTCGGCTCTGGCGGCGGCGGCGTTCCGCTGGTGGGAATGACGACAAAGTCGTGGCCTGGCTGGGGCAACATCCTGTCCGCCATCAAGCCCATCGGCCAGAAGAGCCACCGCGCCGACGTGGTCGAGGGCGCCAACGTCGCCATGGATCTGCTGATGCAGCGCAAGCACAACAACCCCATCGCCACCATTATGCTCATCAGCGACGCTTCAACCTCGGACGCTGATAGCGTCGACTTTGTCGTCTCCAGAGCCGAAGCGGCCAAGATTACCATCCACTCATTCGGCCTGGGAATGACGCACAAGCCCGATACCATGATTGAGCTGTCGTCAAGGACCAAGGCGTCGTACACCTATGTCAAGGACTGGATGATGCTCCGAGAGTGTCTTGCAGGCTGCCTCGGTGGCATGCAGTCGCTTTCCCACCAGAACGTCAAGCTCAAGTTGCGGCTTCCCGAGGGCTCTCCGGCCAAGTTCCACAAGATTAGCGGTGCTCTGCAAATCACCAAGCGGGCGACCGGCCGCGATGCCGAGGCATCCCTGGGCGATCTGCGCTTTGGCGACAAGCGCGACATTCTTGTACAGCTGGTCATCATGCCGGACAACTCGTCCCAGGAACAGCTGCCACAGGATCCGTGGGACAACATCGTCTCCGGCCTCGAGGCCCTGGGCGGATCTGGCGACAGCGACGAGCAACGACCTGCGTCCGTCGAGGAGGTCCCGCTCATCCAGGCCGATCTCAACTGGGGCGATATCCTCAGGGACGGCACCATCTGCCACCTCCCGAGGCCTACCCTTCTTGCCATTACCATGCTGCCCACGCAGGCCAAGCAGAAGGGATCGTGGAACGGATCGCCGCCGATCCCGCCACACCCCAGTATCGTGCAGCGACGCATGGAGCTGCTGACTTCCGACATGCTGACCCGGGCGCTGACCCTGGTCTCACGGGGCCAGCATGATCGTGCTCACACCCTCCTCAACGAGACGAGGTCCATCCTCAAGGGTCTCGGAAAGGGTGGCCTGCCACCGACGCCTCATCCGCCCCCAGGCAGGTCGCTGCCCTCAACACCCCACCCCGGCAACGACGGGTCGCCGGTCATTGGTACGCCTGACCGGAAGAACTCGCCGTCTCCGACGCAGTCCCTGGCTTCGTCGGCCGTGGAGCGGGCGGCCATGTCCAGCATCGGCCGGAGCAGGTCCAACGATGGCCTCAGCCTGAGCTCCGGCATTGACGCTCACACCGTCGCCGCCCTGGACGCCGAGCTCGAGAGCAGTCTTGAGTGGATCAACCACCCCGCCGTCTTCGGCCGCGACAGCCGCAAGGCAGTCCTCCAGGCCATCGGCGTCATCAGCTCGCAGCGCTCCTTCACCTTCCGCACACCCATCGAGAGCCTCTGGGCCAACCGCGTGGGAGGTGTCAAGCGCCTCACGGACAAGAGCCGGGAGTGGCGCGATGAGGGCGGTGGCGAGGGTGGCATCATGGAGGAAGCATGATGACCACCCTGAGCATACGAGCTCTAATGACTCCCGTCGTCAACACGGGTCCCTTGTTTCCTTACCTATCTTCTTACGGTCTCTGGGAGTTTCATACCCCTCGTGTTCCTTGTCATTTCCCGACTTCCACAGCCGACGACGGCGACCGGTTGCTGTTTTCTGATATCCAGTCGTTGGAAGCATTGCGATGCGTTTTCCAGGAAAAAAGCCCAAGATACCACGCAAACGGCTGCGGATCATCCTCACGGTGCTGCTGCCTTTTTGCTCCCACCTCCCCTTTTAACTCTCACCACGCCCTCCCCGGTTCTTCTTGTCTATACCTTTTTTACTTTTCTCTCCATTACGTCTCGACTGTGTCCTCGCGTCACGACGGTCATGTACGTCCGGGGAACTCCCCCGTGTTTTCTTGACTCTTTATCGGGTGGTTGTCTTGTACTAGGAAAGAGGAGGGGATCCCCCCCCCTCGCTGGCTGATATTGTAGTGGTCATGTGTGTGGAAGGAAACCTTGACGAGCGGATGTGTAACGTAGGACTGCTATACACGAAAGCAAAGACGCAGGCGAGGCGCTGCCCCTGCTATTGGCCCTGATATTTGAAAATGACTTGTGATGATGACTGTGATGGCACTGAAGATGTGGATTTATCTCTACATTTTGTCATGGCTGCTGAAGACTAGAATTGCACATGTGGCCGGCCCCCAAACGCCAGAGGTTCCCAACTTTTGTAATTACCAACCCGTAACAAGCGAGACTACCTAAACGAAGAAGCCCTTGTTGGCCTTGACTGCCGTCCGGCCCCTGACGAGCAAGTCACGCTTCAGGTTGGCGCTGTGCTTGCTGCTGCGAGGCGCAAGGCGCTCATCACGCTTACGGGCAGCGGCGCGGTAAATCGTCGAACCGACCTGACGGTCCGGAGCGGGCGCGGCAGCACGACGGGCATCCTTGGTGATGGCGCGATCGGCGGTGGCGAGCTTGCGGGCCTTGCGGGGACGGCCGGCGGCATCATCAGCGGCATCGGCAGCGTCCGCGTCGTCCTCGCCTTCAGAGTCTGAGTTGAGGAACTCGTCGGGAAGGAGGGCGGGGAGGGAGGAGGGCTTGGATGACGGGGTGAGTGCGGCGCTGCGCTTGCGGGCGGCGGAGAAGGCGGCGGCTGATTCGAGGTGAAGCTGGGTGCGGGGGGTCATGTCGTCGTCCTCGTCGGCGTCGGGCATGGAGGCGTCGTCGGAGCCGGAGGTGGGTTTCTGGGGGGTTGCTGAGGCGGCGGCGGCCTTGCGGGAGGTGGCTTGCTCTTGGAGACGGACGGAACGTTCCTGGCGCTTGCGCTTTTGGGCCTTTGCTTGCCTGGGGTGTGTTAGAAATGTGATTTGAGATGAGAGGATGAGATGGGGGTGCTTACTCGGCGATGGCCTTGTTGGCGGCCTTGGCGGACTTGATGGCTTGAGCGGCCGTCTTTGACGTTGAGACGGCCTCGGGAGCGTCGTCCGAGTCGGAGCCGTCATCTGAGGGCTCGGAGATGGTCGGTGCGATGGTGAGTTTCTCAGCCGTAGCATCCTCCAGCTCGCCGACGACTTCGACTACGTCGTCATCATCGCCAAAGGTGATTTTCTTGCCGATGAAGGTCCTGGCAGGCTTCACTTGGCTGCTAGGCTCTTCAATCTCAGGCTCTGGAGCGGGCTGCTCAGCGCCCGTGATGGTGGTGTCGGCTTCTTCGTCGTCCGCGACGTCAGCGACGCCTTCTTCGTCAGAGTCTGTCTTTGCGCGGAGCTCGATGACTATAGAGGACTCGAGGTTGGAGGAAGAGGCGTCATCGTCCGAAGCTGCTGCTGCGGTGGCGGTGGCGGCCTTGCCCCTGACGGGGAGTTTCCGTTGTCGCCGGGGAGCGGCGGGGGCGATGGGGGCGGGAGATGAGGCCTCGATGATGGAGGAGTCTTCGCCGCCGTTGCTGCGGGTTTGGCGACGGGTGGTGACCATTTTTGCGGATTTATGAGAAGCGGGTGAGGACGATGTCACTTTAGACTCGCCGGCGGAAGCGCGACGCGAGGATGATGATGACGATGGTGGTCTTGATGATGACGGTGCGCCCCTCCTTCTTTCCCTGGCAACCGAGGAGTTTCTTCTCTCGGACGTAAAGCTGCCGCCTTCGCCGCCCGCCTGAGCCGGTTGCGTTTTGGAATTCGCGGAACCTATCTCGACGGATTTTCCTGGCGCGCGACCGGGCCCTTGGGTTGGGAAGTGTGGTGAGGTGGTAGGTTGCGGTTGAAGATGACCGCGTTGTGCTGACCGTGGGGTGCGGTCAGAAAGGTATCGTGATCTGTAGCAAAGGCGTGTTGACGGTGAGATGAGTTGAGCTCGATGGGTGGTTGGTTGGTGTAGGCCCGGCCGCGCGATGAAAGTTCTGGTGAAGTTGCAGAAAAATGTGAGGTGGATCTGGAGCTGCGAGATTGGAGGCTTGTGGTTGGCTGGATGCACCTTGGACCCCCGGACGGTGTGCCGTCTCCAGGCTCCACATGCCGCTCGTGCACTGGCAGGCGCGGGTCCCTGGCGCCTTGCTCACTTGAACGTCCAACGTCGCACGACTTTGGCTTCATCTTGCCTTGGCTCCAACACCAACCCCATCTATACATCAAGGTATGCATCCATTTCCAGGGCATCCACAAATCACACACTAATTATTACCAGCATCGAGAGGCCGCCAATGACCCGGCACTCATGCATCGGTTTGCCATGAACACAATGGCACGGCAGGGCATCCGCCCGGCGCTGCAGATGGCACGGTTGCTCCGTCAGCCCTCGATTACCGCTTCATCTACGACCATGAGAAGATGCATGGCTATGAAGGCCGGCAAATCAAGACCGCCACTCGCATCCAAATCGAACCCCCGCTTCAATCCAAACATCGCCCCCAGTATCCCGCGGTTCGCGAGCAAGCTCAATTTCGCGCCGTGTTCGTTGACCGAGTTTGAGGAAGCCGCCAAGCGCCAGGAAGGCTTCAACAAGCACCAGGTTCCCAGGCTCCACGGCCTCTACTTGGCTTTTTTCGAGGCCATTAAACAGGCCGCCGTCACCAAGAACACCAGATGGGAGGATGCTTTCTTCACGGAGGCGAATGCCACTTCAACGTCTCTCTACGATGCTGCCGTGCTCGCTGGCAGCCTCAAAAACGGACAGCTGTCTCAGCCAGAGAGGCTGTTGTATC
The DNA here is from genome assembly GCA_014635975.1 of Plectosphaerella sp. P0831. Classification (NCBI taxonomy): domain Eukaryota; kingdom Fungi; phylum Ascomycota; class Sordariomycetes; order Glomerellales; family Plectosphaerellaceae; genus Plectosphaerella; species Plectosphaerella sp. P0831. The sequence continues at coordinate 8,304 of JACAFV010000090.1, forward strand.
TGTACATGCTCGACACAGCGGGTGAAAAGGGACACCACAAAGCCGCCATGAGCTTGGTCCTGTATTTGATGGACATGGGCGCTTGGGATACAGCCAAGGGCATCTACCCCCGTGCGGTCCAGCGCGTCCGGCTTATACCCCGCAACGACAAGTTGGCCGACCTGCCAGTGATCATGGGCATCATCCACGTCCGTGAGGGTCGGGATGCCGACGCCCTGGCACAATTCCAGACAGCGCGACGCCTCGCCTCCGCCGCGCCCGATGTGGAGTTCCAGACTGAAGCCATTTGCGCCCTGGAGCTCGGCAAGCTCCTCGTCAAACAGGGAGATCGGGCCGCGGCCTTGGAGGTGTTCGAGCGTGCTCTTCACTTCGACACGCGCGAGATTTGCTACGAGACCGCGATGCTCCTGGACAGGAAGGGGGACGAGAGGCGACGCCGCGCTCTCTTGAACAGGGCTGCTGTGACGGGCCATGTGGACGCGATCAAGGCCATGGCGGCGCTGGAGTTCACGGCGTATGAGGAGGCGCTGGCTGCGGGGGGGCAGGGTGAGGCGGCGCAGGGACATTTCATGGAGACGCTGGAGTGGCAGAATCTTGTCAAGGCGTGGGAGGCGGACCCGAAGGACGCCGGACGGCATTTCTAGGCTGTCTAGGTCAATGCGTGTTGAATATAAACGGGCATGGCATATACTGTATTATATACAATGTACAAAACGGCGAGATACATCAGAGCTTGAGCTTGGACACGCCCCTGTCATACCCGCGCCCGTCGGGGCTGAGGTGGATGAGTTGGGAGGTCTCGACAAGGGTGCCGCCCATGATGGCTTTCAAGATGGCCACGACGGGAGCGGCTTGGCTGTGGATCTTGAGGGCTTCGGCATTGGCGTACCTGGAGATGTGAGCGGGAGGAGAAGCAGGGCGAAGGAGAGGACTCACGTCTCGCGCACGACGAGCTGGTTGTTGTTGGTGAGGCCCTTGTCGGTGAAGCCGCGGTGGAGGTAGTAGCGTGTTGTGCCTGGTTCGTGGTCTTTGGCGTGGGCGGCGCAGGCGTTGAAGAGGGTGATGAACTGGTGGTGTTAGCAGATGGGGGAAAGGGGAGAGGGAGGGAGGGGCTTGCATCTTTGTGTTTTCCTGGTTTGGGAGTGATGAGGAAGATGAGGTCTATGGGTTGGTCGGCCATTTTGGAGGGACTTGGAGGAGTGTGGTGGCTGGGAGGTTTGAGGCGATGGTGATGGGTCGAGGGTTTTTGGTTTCTATGGGGTGGATCAACTTGAAGTATGTCACCCCCGCGTCGGGACCTCGGCATTTCTCATGTGAGGTGGTGATGCCAGGGGGTCGTCCCCGGGGTCTTCTTAGCCACCTGCCCCAGGACTCTTAGTTCAATTCGAAGATGGTACTAGGCGATGTCAGCGTTATATCTATTAGCTACAGACAGCCCTTATGATAGTTTCAAGATATGAGTTATGATGTGAATTCTCTTAAGCTAAAAACTGGAATATAGTCTATTCTTTTCAAGTCTAGAAGGTAGAGATCTGTAATAGGTCCGGTTGTCGCATGTGGCTGTAAATCAGGGGTATTCAGTGCTGCTACGTTTGTTAAAGTGGGGCCGTCACTCCTTCCTTGGGAGGTGCCTACCTCTCTACGTCTACGTCCCTGCCTTCGTAAGATCAAGAACGACAAACGGGCATCTGCCAAACCCAAAAACTTTCTCCCCCGACTTCACTCAATATTTACAGCCTTTCCAGGTTTCCACTTGAACGGATCGTTCGATCTGCGTCGACTCCCGTGTCTTTCCAACCCACGGCCTTCGGAACCCAACATCAGGCCTCGTGCTCGCTGCCCCTGGGTATCACAATAGAGGCATCTCGACTTCCAGACGTGAGTCAAACCCCCTGTTACCGCCATTCCACTCGGCTAACATACAAGTATACAGACTGGGAAATGCCGCCCTCGCGATCGTGATCCACTGCTCTCTCCTGTCGTGCTATCGCTCATGACGACCCGGTAGAGCCACAAGGCAGCCGAGAGGCCACAAAACTGCGCTATTGGAACGGGAGACTTCATCTCACAATGAGTACGGCAGAACAGAACATAGCTTTCTCCGGCCAGATGGCCAGAGAGATGGCCCGGCTCCTCGAGGAGCTCAAGTGTCGCACCATCTCTATCAATCCCGACAAACTAAGCGCCAACAGCTTTTCACCCTATCATGGCCCCCGACCTTCTGGATGATCCCATCAACAGTTATAAGGTCGGCGATGACGCTGCCCGCAGAGTGTTTTTGCACCCTCCCCCAGAAGACGGCATGGCTCCCGCTCACAAGCAGGAATCCAACGCAGTGCTGAATGTGCCCTTGATGGCTGCAAGGCACGCGGAGACCATAATGGCACCCATTGCTGTTGAACTGTCCGCCCCGGATCCCTCCTCCTGGATGTTCCTCCACTCCCGGCGTTCTACCCCCAAAGCTTGGGACGAGGACTGGGCCATATCCTCAACTGCCAACATACAGGGATTCCTGATGCGTCTGGTGCAGGCCCATGTCGCGGCCTCTCAGGGCGCTACTGCCACTGCTCTGCCTACAATTGGCGTGCTTCAGATTGTTGAGGTGTCGGTCGAGAATTACCAAGAAGCCGCTTCCGCTCACCCAAAACTCCTGCCGGTCTATCTTCCGGAGCAGCTCAGCCCAGAAGTCCGCGGCGCCGTCATCTCGCTGCTCGTGGTAGGTGGTGCCGCCGCCTATACCTGGCGGTACCGCGATGACGCTGCACGTACCGGCATCATGCCGGCCGCCGTCCGCTGGCTCTTCCCCGGAGGCTACAATCGAATTCTGGCTGTTGTGGGCGATGATCAGGGCATCGGTATTGTGGGTGGTGGTTCTCTCACCCAGGACATCCTCGAAGAGGCTATTGCCGCCTACGGTCACGTTTATGGCTCCGATCTCATCGACACCGCCTACAAAGCCGTTTTCGCCATGGGTGCCGTTTATGGCGAACCTGTTGCTGATACTGGTGCCGGACTCAAGCTCGGTGTAGGATTTAAGGCCCGGCGCGTGTCGAAAGTTGTGGCTGGTGTCGACATGACCGACTTCAATGCCCCTACCCCCCCCGATGCGGATTGGTGACGGCGGCGGTGACCGCCCCTTTAAGTGGTACCCTGACCACGAATTCGAGAGAGACTTCGAGAGGGACACTTGGAACCTGTTCCTGGAGTGCGTTGAGAAGGGCGATTTCGCCGGCGATGCCTTCTTCAGTGACGACCTCGTGCTCCTGGACCCCGACAGCATCGAGCTGACTTTTGATGGCATTGAAATCGTTATCCGCGGCCAAGACCGCGATGGCGAGGAGAAAACCACCATGCGCGGTGTGACATTTCAGCAGCTACAGAAGCATCTGGACGCTTTTGCCCTCAGGTGTGCGTCAGCGCTGGCTTGGCTATGTATGGTCCAAGCTGGATTGGGACCTCTCAGGTCTCCGAGAGTGGGAGCGAGATATTGAGGACCCTGCCGCACCCTGGGTCAAAGTGGACTGTTATACTGGCATCCGAAATGTCTATGGTGCGTGCGACGCCCAGAGCGTGCGCTTGCCCTTCCTTGATCAGGTCACCACGGTTGGCGTTGTGGCCATGTACCTCATTACCGCCTACATGCACAATGTCGCCTTCCACCAGCCCATGAAAGCTGACAAAATGTTTTGGCCGTTGGCTCTCTTTCGTCGGTCACCTGCATCTCGCCAACTTCTACAGTTACGTGGAGCGCGATTTCTTCCCCGCCGACCTGCGGCGTGAAATGGTTTATCATGCAGATAAATTTGCCGCCATGCCCAGGGCGATGCAGAACTTCTTCATGATGGCCGAGATAGAACCCAAGGCCTATCCGGGTAAGAATTGGTGGGTGCTTGAGTCTCCCTATCTTGTGGCTGGAGCCATCAACACCACTCCTTTCTCCGGCTTCGGAGTCCGCGGCACATGGGTCGTCTTCAGCGCCAACTCCTGGAACACTATAGATCTCACGCAGGAGGAGAATCTCTACACTGCTAATGAGTCTGCTTTCCGTGCCGAAGTCTCATACGGCGGAACGGTGCACGCCTCCGTCTTCGGTGGCACCAACGACCCTTTCACCATCATACGGGCCGCGGATGGCCACCTCCATGCACTCGCTTTCGCGCCACGCATCAGCGATGAACGGGGCTACCACAGAGTAGCGCTCTGCCCCGCTGGCGGCCTCTCCATTCTCATGAATGGGCACCATGCGGAAAATATGCACAGCTTGTCTGTTTGCAACCGCTGAGAGAAGGCGGCTTACCTTCTGCAACATGTCGGTGCCAAGCCACGCGGCCTGAAAGAGGCATCTCAGCTAAAGCATATTCGTCGCATTGTACGTGTGCTGTACACGAGGCTGTGGTTATACGACTGCCACCCGGGACCGAGCAAGTGGACACTAACATGGACGACATCACTGGACTCGACCATTGCCTCCTTTAACCCAGCTTCGAAGACACAGGCAAAGATCGCAGACACAACTATCCGAGGGGCCGGCTTTTGTGGCGGTTTAGATAGCGTTGGGTTGCGGTCAATGCCAGAGGTGTCATGGGCCTCTGAATGGCTTTACCTGCCCCCGAGTTCTGCCAGGGGGAAGGGGGGATGCCACAGCTCAACTCGGTTTAGGAGCGGATGAGTCGTCTAGTCAGAATTCTAAATCAGATCAATATCCATCAAATGATGCTGTGACTCAAAGATGACTTTCCACTTCAATGCCGGTGAACTACAAGTAGTACCTGTAGGCTCAAATTACTCACATCAACTTCCCCCAGTCTTCACCATCACCACCACCAAATGCCCCCTTTCCGCTCCATCACCCTCCTCTCCTCCCCCTACCACGTCGGCATACCCCATACCGCCAGCGGCAACGGCCCCGCGCACCTCCTCGCCCGCGGTCTCCTCACCACCCTTCAAACCCTCAACATCCCCATCACCCACCACCAAATCCCCCCCACACCTCCCTCGCCGTCTCCCGCGCCATTGCCAACAACTCCCTTCCCATCCTCCTCGCAGGGAACTGCACCGCCTCCGTCGGCGTCGCAGCCGGCCTTGGCTCCGAAGAACTCGCCTGCGTCTGGTTCGATGCCCAAGATGATATCAATACCCCTGATACATTGGCCAGCGGGTACTTCGACTCCATGCCCATCGCCATGCTTGGAGGACTGTGTTTTCGGGGCATGCTCGCCTCCGTCCCGGGATTCAAGGCACTGGATATTCGCCGCCGGGTTGTTCATGTCGGTATGCGAGATGTGAGTGACGTTGAGAGGCGACATGTTCAGGAGCAAGGGCTCTCTGTCATCTGGGGGGGTGTAGAGGCCGAGGTCGATTTCGTGAGCGGTCTGACTCATCTGTTGGGGGAGAAGGATTTCGTCAATCAGCCGACACTTGTCCATCTTGATGTCGATTGCCTCGATGTGTCCATCGGTAAGGCCAACATGTACGCCTCGCCCGGTGGTCTCCAGGAAGATGACCTCGTGGGATGCCTGGGCGAGGTAGCTCGACGGACGACTCCGCTGGCACTGACGGTTGCCTCGTTTGACCCCAGCTTCGACGGCGCAGATAACATTGCAGACACGACTATCCGAAGCGTCTTTGCGTTCTTGGAGGCGCTGCGTGACAAAGGGGCTTTCGACCAGACATCAAACACCCTGAATGCTTGACAAGTGTTCATTAATCCAACCTAGAACAAATCTGTGGGCAACAGCCTCAGGCACTGCCTGTCCAGCTATACAATCTGCCCTATTTCAATCCTGGCCGTGGCCTAAGCCCGGCACATCATATAAATCCATAATCCAACTCATTTCCATCATGCCTCGTGACGTCGCAGATACTTGGTAGGCAGCAACCCCTGCGCACCCATATATACCCCGTGGGACCACTCCTCGTCGAGTTCCTCAATCTCAATAACATCAGCACCCTTGGGGAAGAGCAGCTCATCGTCCGCCGTTGGGTTCCAAGCCCACTTTGCGGTGGCTGAGAACCCATTCCCTCCGTCCGGCGGGAACGTCTCTGCAGAAATGAGCATGTTCCCCCCGTCGCCCTCTGGTGTGGTTCGCGGCGCTGTTGAGGCAGCATCCCGCGTCACCAGACGCTTCAGCGTCGTCGACCCCTCGCACCAGGACCACTTCTGCAGCCCCTGGAGTTGCGCAAAGATCTCCATCTTCAGCTTCCAGCCGCCCACCCGGTCAGCAACAACGTGCCGGTACTGGCCGCCGTGACTCTCATGGAAGCCGACGATGACCATGCGGTGTCCGTTCTGCGGGCAGCGCCGCCACCCAGTTGAACCGTTCTCCGCGCTGATCTGACCACGAGTGATCAGTGACTCGTAGCACCCGGTGCATATCTCGTAGTCTCCCGGCTTGGAGTCTGGCTCAATGGAGCTTGTACAGCTGAAGCAGTGTAGTCTGTCATCGGTTGGCAGGATCTGGTCCCTGCACACGTTGCACCGGGTCCGGAAGGTGAGCGGCTTGAAGGGCCCGATGACGGGGACGTTGGGCCCGTTGAGAACCGAAGCGCCGGGCGGCGGCTGGTGTGCCCGCGGGCCTGGGCTTGGGGGTGGTGTATGCGTGGTCTGCGGTTGGTGCGTCAGGGGGAGCAACGGGTGAGTGCACGAGTTTCCCTGGTTCACGCAGTCGTTGCAGAATCCCCAGTCGCCTGAGTTGCATGACCCGCAGTACCAGTAGCACTCGTTGGCCCAGGCAAGACAGCGGCAACAAAAATTGCCGCTCTGCAGCCGCTTCATGGGGTCGTCCGTAGTCAGCGTCCGCCGGCCCTCGGCGCCGCCTGGCGTCATCTTTGGCGGTAGGAAGCGATTCGCTGTGAAGAGGTGCGGTCTCGGGCGGTCCTTTTGGCCAGCCTGGCGGATCGCATCCCACTTTTTAAAGGCATCCTGGCCAAAGCCGAACCAGTTCTGGCATCCCTTGCCGCTCCTGTAGCAGTCAATGCACAGGTTCCAATTGCCGCCTGAGCATATGCCGCAGTTGTAGTGCAGCTCATACTCAATGTGAGGCCGCTGACAGGCCGAGCACGATATGTACGGCTCCGGATACAGCTGTGGACGTGGCCGGGGTTGTAGCCCTGGGGAGTGCTGCGGCGGGGGCAGAGAGATGGCCTGGTTGACAACGGCAAGGTCGGTAGGGCGGTGAGTCCGGTGGATGGCGCTCGGTGGGGGCGAGCCAAAGGACGAGGACACCAGGACGGGTGAATCGGTGACCCGGCTGGCGAAAGATTCGCGGGCCGATGCGGTGGGCGAGTGGCTGAGAAGCGGGACAGAGGGTGTGCTGGAGCTGCGGTTCTCGCTGAGCGTTGCCCTGGGACCGGTGGGTGGCTCGATGCTCTGGGTTCGGATGGAGAGGTCGGTCTGGGAACGGGCCGTTGGCCTGCTTTCCGCATGCGTGGTGCTTGAGGCAGGTGTTGTTGCGCTACGCCCGCCACTAGAGTTCCTCCGCCGCCGGCGCTCCCGAACGTCCAGATGAGCAGCTGCCATGACGGGGGGTGGCCGGCTTCGATCGTCATTTACCCCGGTTGCGCTGGTAGAGCGAGAGTGTGGCCGTTGCTGGATTCCCGGCCGCCTCGTCTCGGGAGCAACACTTGTCGAGGAGGTCGGGGGTGCTGATGGTGGTGGTGTCGGTGCCGCGACCTCTGGGGTCGGCTCGGACGATTGTCGCGCCAAGGGAGCAGCATTGCGCCTTGATTCGCCTCTCGACCGCTCCTGCTTGTCCTTCTGTCGTCGCCGGTAGGCCTCGGTGATCTTTCGGCTCAGCTCGTCGTTGTTGCTGAGGTCAATATTGTCCAGGTCCAGGCCGTCGAGCAGGCCCTCCTCTTGGATCTGGCGGGCAAACTCCTCAATCTCACGGTCAATATCCCGCTCATTGATGTCGCCCGAGCTGATGAGGGAGCGTAACGAGGACTGGTGTTCGACCTGGCGGCGGCGCATCTCGTTGACGGCCTCCTCCCGCCTCCTCGAGTCGCTTCTCCTCTGCCTCCTGTCGCCGGTCCTTGAGTCGGGGTGGAGGTGATCCGAGTTCTGGCGACCTTCTTCCCTCTGCCGTCGCCTGCTGTCCTCCTGTCTGTGGCTATGGGCGCTCTCGCGACTTGGGTCGCGGCTTCGTCTGGTACGCTCGGTGCTGTCTCTCCGCCTCCGCTGACGGGGGGCATGGGAGGACTCGATACCAGCGTCGTGCAGGCTGAGACCCCGCACCTCGTCTATGAGCCTTCTGTCTTCTTGTTCGAGCCGCCTAGCTTCGGGCGTCGGGCCGACGACGTGCTGTCGGGGTATAATCTGGTCGCCGCGCTTGAATGACTTGAGCAGCTCGTCCTTCTCGGCTTGTGTCCGGTCCTTGTCGGGGTTCGCAGTGACAAACATGTCTAGGAGGGTCGCCACGGTGGCGTTGTGCGCCGTGTCGCGCACGGGGGCTCGGCATGACGGGCAGGTGAAGGTAACGATGCCATTCGGAGGCGGGTTGGGGTTGTTCTCGGCTTGGATCTCCTGGAAGGAGAACCAGTCTTTCAGGCATGCGCCGCAGTACGTGTGGAGGCAGTCGAGGAGGGTCAGGGGTTGGAAGAAGAGCTCAGCGCAGATCTGGAGGACGATCACGTCTTGTCAGCGGGAGGTTCGGACGGTCGAGCATGTCGCGTGCGGTGGGCGGGGTTGAATGCGAGTCGAGGCATGGAGGGGAAAGGGGGGCGCCAAACTCACAGAGCATGTCAGCTCCTTCTCCAGGTCCAGAGTTGCATTTGAGGGTTCCATGTCTATTCATGATACTGGGCTCGAGGGTCGCTGAGGAGGAGAGGAAGAAGGGCAAGCGCCCAACTGCAAATTGCAAGCGAGTGAGGCAGAAATGCAGTAGGATGCGGGCAGCAGATTCGGGTTCAGGTGCCCAGCGCCGCGCCGCGCAGCAAGCCTGGAAGTTGGTCGGATGGATGGTGTGTGTGTGTGTGTGTTGGTTCGCCAGTCACCGCCGCCTGTTCGCCGCTGAGGGGCGACACCTGGAAACTTGCCCCTTTCAAGGAAAAGGCCCGGCGGACAGCTGAAGTGAGTGCTGATGGCGGGGCCTGGAAAGGCTAGGCGCTCTACTATAGGCGGGGTACCGCGCGGTAGGCGCTGGAGGACGTGGGACTGACGGGGAAAGAGCATCCCGTACGCACCTTCCCGACTACATTGCTCCTCATCAATAGAGGAAGACATCGAGTCTGCATGTAACGCAACCAAGTCAGCATACCACAGCGAGATGATCGGTCGCGACAATTTGCAAGTGCCCAAGTCACCGGTGTAGTCGTGAGCGCCTGAACAGAGGTGATACCTACCGGCCAACTCTTCGACCTGGCTGCGAGCAGCACTGCCTTCGACAACTAAGTTTTCTTATGCCCAGAATTGCTGGAACTCCTGGCGATCTGGGCGAGACAAGTTGCTACACCTCCTCTGCAACATACAGGTGCTGACCAAAGCTATACATATCTGTTTCGTCATTGAATCAGCCCCGAACCACGAGGCGACCCTCGTCGCCAAATTAGCCTGACGCGGCATGCAGGATGCAGCTGGGTGGGCGCACCTCACGTACCAACCCCCACCGCTGTCAGCCTAACAGTCTCGGGTTGCCTCTTCTTCTTTCGACTGTCTTGCAAATTCCTCCCTCTTCTCCCTTCTCGTAGCCAAAGATTGCACCCTCCAGCTTGTCGACATCACCATGGCGGAGGTTGTTGGCGTGGTGGCAGCCGCACTTCAGTTCGCCGACGTCACGCTCAAGGTCATCAAACTTGTTCGTGAAATACAACAAGGAGCCGAGACGGGCCCCGTACGCCGGAAGATTGCGCAGCTCGAAACCTTTGTTAAAGTCGCCGAAAAAATCGCCGAGTCATGGGCCCAGGACGACCCCTTAACCGAGAAGATCTTGAAGCAATGTACCTCCACAGTCATGGATCTGACCGGTCGATTCGAACGTGTCGACGTCGCCGAAAGTGACAGTTTGAAGGAGAAAACCAAGAAGGCTCTCAGGGCTCGGTGGGAGAAGGATGACATCGAAGAGCTATTCCGGCAGCTGTGCCGAGACCAGGTGGCACTGCTCTTACACCGTAGTTTCGCATCAGACAGGTAAGAAGCCCAACCGTTACCCATGCTTCTGCTTAGCATCCGACTGGAGCCTGTCGACCACGGACCACTGATCACTTTCAGTCAACTGATGCAAAAGGCCATGGACGGTATACGCCAACTCCTCGATACCCGGCTTCAATATTCGAACCCGCAAGACTTCGACGAACGCCGCTTCTTGGATGGCATATTCATCACGGACCCAAGGGACGATCGAAGTGCTTTAGTGACCCTGAAGGGTCACCGCGTCGAGGGGACCTGTGCTTGGGTCACCGCATTAGATGTCTATCGCTCGTGGCTGTCTACGACACCGGACCGACTGGTCTGATGTTTCAAGGCAGTCCGGGGAAGGGAAAGACCATGATGGCCATCTACCTAACGGAACAGTTGGAGCTCCTCTCGGACTCGAGCCACTCTGTCATTTATTTCTTCTGCGATAACCGCAACCCGAAGCAAAACAACGCGCTCGCCGTTGTTCGTTGCCTTCTGTGGCAACTGTGTCGTCTCAGACCAGCCCTTCTATGTCACGGAACTAAAGAGCTTCGAGAGAGGGGTGGTAGGATCGACAATATCTTGGAGTTCGAAACCCTCTGGCGAATCTTTGACGTTGTGCGGCAGGATGAGCGTTCGGGTTCTATCACATGCGTTATTGATGGACTCGACGAATGTGACGATAACTCCGTCTTCGCCATCCTCAACAAGCTGTGGCGACTGGAATCCAACCCTCGCTTCAAATTTTTGATTCTATCTCGACCCCCTACGCCTCGACAACAGCTTCCTGCAGCCACCTCAAATGTAGTAAGGCTCCTGCTCGACTCGGACGAAGACGAGAAAGTCCAACGAGACGTCGCCGAATTTGTCCGGAAACGAGTCCGGGAAGTTGCCAATGCATCCCCAGAAAGGCAGTGGTCCGAGGCACTACGACTGCACGTTGAGACTACGCTGCAGGAGAAGGCTGGCGGTACATTTCTCTGGGTGGGTTTCGTCACGGAGGACTTACGACGACGAACAAGTACGGAGGTCAGAAAGTACCTCAAGTCACTTCCTGCAGACTTGAACGAGATCTACGACAGAATACTCAAGAGACTTCCGCCGGAATATCGCGCCAGGATCCGGTCACTTCTACACTGGATCACCTTGGCAGAACACCCAATGAGTGTCTCGGAGCTTGTCAGTCTGATCGACATTCGTGGAGATGCAGAGCACAGCGTCAACTCAGACGCTGACTCGGATGCCGACTCAGACACGGAGCCATGCATAGAGACTGACGCAGAAATCATTCGTGACCTTCTAGCTTTTGCGGGACACTTTGTCCTTGTTGCCGAATGGACCGTCTACTTCGTCCACCAGTCTGCGAAAGACTACCTGTTGCGAAGACAACCCGCTGCCGACCCCAATCTCGAGTATTTCCGGATTCCCGACCGCAAAGTTGGTCACGAGGGGCTGGCTCGGTGTTGCCTCGACTACCTGCATTGCCAGCTTTCTCTTGTCAAGAAAGAGGACGGATGGGGCAGCGAGAAGTACGAATACACCTCTCTCCACTACGCCCTTCACTTTTGGCGCCACCACATCGAGCACAGTAGAGCGACTTTCCGGTATTCTGACACGGTTGAGAAAATCGTGCGCTTGTTTCGCCCTGATGACCTATTATGGCAATGGCTGCAGTGCTTGGGCAAGAAATCAAGCGCTGGCCTTGACGTAGGCTGCTTCCCCCCGATGCGCAGAGCGTACCACCATAATCAAACCCGGATCTCCGACCTCGAGGCAGCAATAGGCCCCCAGGGCCGCAGTCTTGATGTAGACCGCCGAACCCCAACAAGCACGCTCTGCCGACCCAAACCAGGCATAGGCACCGATCTTGGGTTCGCGATAAGCCTCGGCCTCGATGCAGCGTTCAATCAGATGCTGGCAATCTTGTCTGTCGACGAATACATTACAGTCGTCAGCGCTGGACTGCCTGTCTTCAACTGGCCTCTTCACATTGCTCTTTCATTCAGAAAACAGCACCACTTTCAACGACTTCTGGACAAGTACGGAAGCACGGCGGTGTCCCGAGAAAAGGGTATCCTCAGCTATACCGTTCAGCAAGCCGGTCGTTCTCGGTCCCAACCCGACGACCTGAACCAAAGTCATCCCGAATCTTGGTACTTGAACGCTCTGCTGGCGGTCACAACAGAACCCCGCGATTTATACGGCCGTGATCTTGATGAAGCCCTTGTACGAGCTGCGGTAGATTGGAGAACAGACATGATTCAGTTGCTGCTCGATGCGGGCGCTGACCTCAACGCCGTTGACGAGAATGGCAACACCACTCTTCATCAATTAGCCGGTTACTCCGAGAAGCACTCTTATTCGAACTCGACTAAGAATCTCGAAGTGGCTCGCTTTCTGCTCTCTCAAAACATCAACTGTGTCCGTCCAAATGCGAAGAACAACGCCGGAGATACACCGCTTCACCTTGCGGCTTCTGGTCAGGACAGTGGCTTCATCCAGTTGCTGCTTGACTTTGGTGCAGCATTGGAAGCGGTCAATCTTGACGGAAGAACGCCATTTCATGTGGCAGCAATGTATCCTGTGCGCCAACAGAAATCCCCATTAGCTGCAGGAATCGCTAACACTGGAACAGGAAGAGATTCCCTGGGTGGAAAATTCGCCGCCTTTCCCGCCAACGATCAGGCTCCCAAACGTGAACTCGCAAGATCGACTTGGCCAGACTGCCCTTCACTTGGCTGCTTTTCACGGCACTTCGCCGATTGTCCAATTTTTACTGGACCACAAAGCCAGTGTGGAGTGCATGGATGATCAGGGCCGGACGGCACTTCACATGGCCGCAGCAGGCGGCCGACCCTTGAACCTCAGAATGCTTCTTGACGTTGGCGCTAATGTCGATGCTGTTGATTCGCAGGGCCAAACACCCCTGGCTCTGGCGGTGGAGGCTGTTGACGACACCGACACCATGGAGCTTCGTATGACCTGTATGAAACATCTTATACGGAAGGGCGCGAAGTGTTCTGGGCAAGACGCAGAGGGTCGGACGCTGCTGCACATTTTGGCGCGGAAGCTGCAATTCAGGGCCGAAGGAGCTCAAGAAAGAGAGTCCAGAGTCTCATCGGAAACATCTCCACATGGATATCCATGGCAGCTAATGCGAGACCTTTCCTTGTCTCAACGGGACGTACTGGACCGCCCGTCGGCTTCTGATATTCCGACACATCGCCTCGAGGCTGACCGGTCCTTGACTGAACCAGAGCGCGGAGCGGTCACGGTATGTTTACCACATCGCCACGAAGTCGAAGAACCATCGACAGTCGAGCTGTCGGTGCAGACGAGGTGGACCTGTACGGATCTCAGGGTTGTCAGGAATAACCATGTGTTCGGGAGCAAGATGAGAAAGTACTTGGCCGAAATGTCAATTGACGAGGATGCAAAAGATAATCATGGGTTGACGGCAAGTGAGTATTTCCCGGACGCCAAATTTTGGGAGTACGAAGATCCGATGGTAGTCATTTCTGCTGAAAACGATGGATGATGCCTGCTAGAAGATGCTGGGGGAGAGAACAGGTCACCATGAAGCCAGGACTGAGAACTTCGGCGCCTTAGAAAATGTTGTATAAGTCTGCTTGAAAATGCCGGGTTTCGTTTTTGGTGGCTGACCTGTAATCTGTGAGCTGTGACATACAGATGATGCAGGCGTAGGGACAGAAATTCAGGGTTGGCAAGAACTCGACAGTCCTCCCCCGGAGAGACCGAGGATAGCCAGAAGCATTCATGATAAATTCACAGAACATCGTCGTTTCATCGAGGAAGTAGAACCCACGACATAACAGGTATCTATCTGGCCATGGTGGCGATGTTGACGCCCACCACACAAAATAAATGATCAGCACGTCTGGTACTTCTACTTCTTGACCATAAATCTCATATTTTCGTACATAATCCACTTCGACATTCCCTACGAGTGCGTCCATTCGGGCTTCTTCTTCTCCGCAAACGCCTTCATGCCAACCTTTTGGTCGTTGCTTCCAAACAAGCTGTGGAAGACACGCCTCTCAAACTCCACACCGTCACGGAGAGGCAGGTCCTGGCTCTTGTTGACGACCTCCTTGCACGCGTTAATGGCAACGCGGGAGTACCCGGCAATGGTGCCAGCCGTGGCGAGGGTCTCCTCCATGAGAGCCTCATAGGTCGGGAACGCACGGGCAGCCAGTCCCCACTGGGCAGCCTCAACTCCCGAGAAGGACTTGCCGGTAAGGATGAGCTCCATGGCCTTTGACTTTCCGACGGCCCTGGTGAGACGCTGGCTGCCGCCGGCGCCGGGGATGGTGCCGAGTTTGATCTCGGGCTGGCCAAAGTTTGCGCCCTCGGTGCAGTAGAGGAGGTCGCACATCATGGCGAGCTCGCAGCCGCCGCCGAGGGCGTGGCCGGAGACAGCGGCGATGATGGGCTTCTTGATCTGGGTGGTGAGGAGGGACCAGGACTCGATGAAGGACTCGGTGTAGGCCTTGGAGAAAGTCAGGGGGGCCATCTCCTTGATGTCGGCGCCGGCAGCAAAGGCCTTTTGGGAGCCGGTGAGGATAATGACCGAGGTGTCATCGGCGTCGTTGAAGGCGCGGAGAGCGGTGTTGAGCTCGTTGATGAGGGGGGTGCACAGGGCGTTGAGGGCCTTGGGGCGGCTGAGCGTGACTGAGTGGTTGTTAGCATGTGATTGTAGGGTGGGCATGGAAGATGGTTACCTTGTCCAACGCCGGGCTGGGGCTGGGAGACCTGGATGAACTCATATTGCTGGCTGGCGAAGCCGCGGGCCAACCGGGGCAGGGTCGGGGCTTGAAGCCTCGAGGCGATGGGCCGCATGCAACGGAGGGAGTTCATGGTGAGAGGGAGGGGGAGGTGGTAGTCAAGGGAGCTGGTTGGGAGGAAGTAGAAGGTGATGCTTCTTGGGAGGGCACAGAAAAGTGAAGCTACAATTCAGTTGAAGGACACGGCGATGATATCAGGTCGACGGTACAGATCGGCAATGGGGTTTGAAGTACGACTGAGGTTGAAGCTCCATTGCCGAAGCTCCAGCTTGGACAACATAAGCCGAGGGTAGACGACCTGCGTCACTGGACCCACCCTAGCTCGATCACTCGGTGACGGGGGTTCACACCGAGCTGCACCAGCCGATTACGAAACAGGGGTCCACCGTGGCTGAGTTCGGGTAAACGCCGGGCGGACCCTCCCAAACTCCCTTGCCCGCGTACCCCTTACGTGGCTGGATTTTTGAAGGCAATCTGCCAGCAAGAGGCGAATCCCAGTCAGTCTGCCACGACCTGCCGCGCGGGAAGACCAGAGCTTCACTTGTCGCGACCTGCCACATTTCTCGAGCACCACTTCAAGCCTCACCACCCACCAACCCGCCAACCGCCTTGACGACAGTCTCGCCCACGCTTCTGCTCGTTCTGCTGCCTAGATACTAGCAGTCGCACGTCACACCCAGCCGACACAACACAACCACCCGAGAACTTTCACGATGGATTCCATGGAGCCCGAGCCTTCGCCCTTCGCCGCTGTCAGCGCGCAAGGATCCAAGCTCTCACGGGTAAAGCGCCTCCCTCTACCGCCGACTCTTCTTCAACTAACCCATACCCTCCCCAGAAATACCAAGCGCTGCTCGACCAGTCGACGCCCTACGTCCTCTACAGATGGGTCAGCACCGGCGTCTGCCTGCTGCTCTTCTTCCTGCGCATCGTCTTCGCGCAGGGTTGGTACATTGTCGCCTACGCCCTCGGCATCTACCTGCTCAACCTGTTCCTCGCCTTCCTGCAGCCCAAGTTTGACCCATCGAGCGATGCGGCCGACGACGAGATGGAGGGCGGTTCCGTCGGCATCCTGCCCACCAAGCAGGACGAGGAGTTCAAGCCCTTCATCCGCCGTCTGCCCGAGTTCAAGTTCTGGTACTGGGCGACCCGCGCCGTTGTCATCTCCTTCTTCTGCTCGTGGTTCGAGATCTTCAACGTGCCCGTCTTCTGGCCCGTTCTGGTCATGTACTGGATCATGCTCTTCGTCCTGACGAGTACGTTCCCTCCCCCGATCTGTTGATTTTGACTTCCCGCTGACATCTTCTTCTCTAGTGCGCAAGCAGATCCAGCACATGATCAAGTACCGCTACGTGCCCTTCACCATGGGCAAGAAGAGCTACTCCAAGAACAGCTCATGAGGAACTCGTAGCAGCAGGGAAGCTCTCCTGTCGCACCTGCCAGAGCTCGACGGCCTGCGCGCGCGGCCGGTTGACGTGGTTGATTTCATGTACAACACCCGATACGCATAGACGGAGGGGGAATGCAGCTTGGGAGGGGGTTGGGGAGACTGACGCTTTGCTCGTGGCAAGGCCATGATGCATGTATGAAAAGACGCACGCGAGACTGCTTGACCGGGCGGCGCTCACGGGATCGGGAGAGCGATATGACGAATCGGTTTTTTATCACGACGAGACGGCAGGCGCGGTATGGCACGCCACGGCCACTTGCTGGATGATGCAATGCAACAATGCGATGCGATGCAGCCAGCAGGGTGGTGTTTTTGGCCCGAGACTATATCTTATCTTAATAGAGGGAAGGCAGGGCGTTGATTGAAGCCAGCCGAGAGAAATTCAATGGCTTTTCTTCAGTAGAAGTAGATTATTTGGTGTAAGAGGTATGTAAATGCGAGAAATGCAGGTACCTGCCGATTTGATGGTGGTGGTGGTGGTGGGAAAGGGGCCGATCTGGTCTCAGTGCCTGAAGTAAGGTACAAGCTCGGTTTGGTTGCAGCGCGAGACTCGAGCTTCAGCCTCGCGGACTTTTTCCCACCACACAACCACCACTACCAACCCTCCAATTCGCCCTTCACCACCAGCTCCTTCAACCACCAACAAAGCGCCCTACCGTACCACACACGGCTTCTACCGATTGAAACGCGTCCCCCGACCCCCTCCCGAACTTCATCAACAACGCCAGCCGCTTCTTGCCACGAATTGCACGCTCCTCTCGACACGCTCCTCGCCTGTCGGCCAAACCGCCGCAATGTCGTCGTCGGCGCCTCGTAACGGCGAGCGCATGATCCATCAGGACTTCATCGCGAGAATCAGATATGCCAACAACCTGCCCCCGCCGCCCAACCCGCCAAAGCTGCTCGACATCCCCAACACGGGCCTCTCTAGCGGACAGTACACAAACCCCAGCTTCGCGTCACGTCTCGCGAGGGACCAGCCCCTCAACATCGAGGCTGATGCCGAGCTGGGCATGCCCCTAGACCTGGTCGGCATGCCCAACATCTTTGAGGGTGACGAGAGCTGTGAGTAGCCTACTCCCCTGGCCTGGCCTGGCCTGTAAAAGACGCGCCTTGCTGACTCCAACCCAGCCATCCAGCCGCCTGCGGTGCAGCCGCAAATCCACCCTCACGACCGCCCTCTCCTCCGGCCCCTGGCCACCCTCGGCCGCCCCAAGGGCACCGACACATCCGTCTCCTTCCTGCGACGAACCGAGTACATCTCGTCCATGTCCAAGCGCGCCCCCTCCGCTGTGAACGCCTTCCTCCAACCCAAGCTCAAGCGCCCCGAGAAGCGCCGCGTCGCCGAACCCGAGGCCGGCTCGCCCGCCGCCATCCGCCGCAAGATTGAAAAGTCGTTCGAGATTGCCCAGCGCTACGCCAAGGACCCCCGATCCGTCCCCCATCCCACCAAGAAACCAGGCGTCCATGTCGTCGAGTCGTACCCCTTCATCCCCGACCTCGACGCCTTCCCAGACGCAGGCGCCTACGTCACAGTCAAGCTGCAAAACAACCCCGTCCCCGCCTCGGCCGTCTACGACCGCCGTCTCCTCAGCTCCATCCTCCGCCCCATCCCCAAGACCGCCGAGGAAGAAGAAATCTACGCTGCCGCCCTCGAGGCCTACGAGCGCGATCCCGACAGCTACCCCAAGCCCTCCAACCTGCTTGACTACCAGTACTTCCTCCCCGCGGACGCCGAGGTCGGCGAGCGCTTCCGCGCCTCCTTTGACATTGACAACCCCGACCGCGCCGCCCCCGAGCTCTACACCCACTCTTCCAAGGACCTCGGCCCCTGCTTCCAGTTCACGCGCCTGCGCGCCTACGAAACCACAAAGGAGACAGAGTTTGAGGCGCCTGACAAGTACTCGGACGAGCTCATCGTGGCCTTTAGCGACCTCGAAGGCCCCGCAGCAGGCGACCACCACGTCCTCCGCCAGCGCGCCGCATACTTCTACCCCGTCATGCAGCGCGCCACCATCCGTCCCCAGCGCGAGAAGAACATCCTGCGCACCATGAGCCAGGCCGAACCCCCTGAGAATGAAGTCAACCAGCTCGATATCGCCATTGCCGACCCTGGCGAAGAAATGCGCGATGTCGCCCGCCGTTTCAAGGCTAATCCGCTCCTGGCCCATACCGAGGCCCAGGGCGACGAGCAGCCCGATGACGACCGGCGGGGCGGTAACCGGTCCCCGGGGACGGACCTGGATGCCGAGGGTGAGGAGGACTAGGAGGGGAGAGGGGAAGCTTTTGTATACACCTGTATTACTGGTCAGGGAGGTTAAGCAGCTTCGGGATGAAGCCAGAAAAGCAAAAGGGCGAATGGCTAGAAATGCGACATTGCTTGGTAGACACAGAGAGTGCGAATCAAGTTGGCCCGCGTCCACTGATCCGAGCATCAAGCGAATAAAGACTGTTTTGGTATAATGTCAAACGCATTCATTGTATCCGACACACTACTCATCTATGATATCCTGCGGCTCTAATTCCCTGTCATTATGAGAAAGGACAAACTCCGCCCGGCCTCCCGGGCTATGCATCATGATTACAACGTGTATACATCGCCTATACCTCCTTCTCATTAGGCGCGCCGCCAGGAACACCTTCGCTTGCGGGTGTTTCCTCCGCTTCCACAGGGGTATCATCTTGAGCGGGCGTCCCGCTGCTCCCATCAAACGAGAAGCCGAGGTTCTCTCTGTTGTCGTCGACAACACGGCCATATCTGTTTCATCGTCAGCATACATCCTCATCCAGGAGAAAGGAGGGCAACGTACTCCAGAAGAAGCCGGAAGAACCACACTTCCATATCCTCCTTCCGCAACACTTTGTCCGCCCACGCGGTACTCTCAGCAGCCATCCTCTTCCCCTCCTCAGCACCCGCCGGCTCGCTCGTCTCATCACTCCCACCAGCTCCAAAGAAGCGCACTGCCTCAAGCCAGTCGTCGCCCTGCAAGCTCAGCGGGACGTAATGCACCCACGGCTTGAGCCATTCAAAATGCCACTCGCGGAAAATGGCAAGCTTGAACGTCAACGAGCGCGAGCGCAAAAAGGCGTAGAAGCGGCCTGAAAAGGCGTTGCCGTCGATATCGAGGAGGTAACGGAACCGCCATGCGTCTTGCTGGTCCTGACGGTCGCGGAGGTCAAAGTACTCAATCTGCGCGTCGCAGTCGCCTTGGTCGCATTGGCCGATATACGCGAAATGTACATCGACCGCGTCACGGTGCACGCTGCGCGCGACGTCTTTTTGGCGCCAGTGCGGTGGTGCACCGGGCTTAGCGTCGTTGATGTAGATGAGAGCGTGGCCTTTTCCGTTGATCTTGCGCACGAAATGCTGGCGGTGCTGACGACGCCAGCCGCCATCACGGGAGTAACCGCCGGTAGTCGAACCGCGCCAGTAGAGCTGGTCGGTCTTCTTGTCCCAGGGGATATCCTTCTTCTCGTCATACTCGACTTTGCCATGCCAGTACCAGGGGGAGGGGTAGACGAGGTCTTGGTAGGAGGAGATTTTGGACTGGGAGAAGACGGGGACGAGGTCGTGGACGACGTTGAAGGCGTTGGGGCGGTCGAAGAAGCCGTAGGTCTCGGAGAGGGAGGGCGTTAGGCAAATGTCTGACATTGCTGTGACGTTGTAGATGAAGCCGAGTTCTGAGATGCCGTATTTGGAGGTATCGTCGAACTGTTCATCGTCTTCGAGGCTGCGTGCGGGGCTGTCAATGGGGCAGGACATGCGCGAGGTTGTCCAGGTTGGCTGTTGCGGGTAGACGTTGAATCGTGTGGTCTTGACCTCGTCCATGCCGCCGGGGCCGCCCAGCCCGCGCGGACGCTTGGTGAACTCGTTCTCGAGGCGGGCTTTGTTGAGCTTGGGTAGGTTGACCTCTTTCGCCTTTTGTATCAGCCGGGCCAGGTCGTCGTGGGGGAGGATGACGCGCGGTTCGTCGTGGATGTTGAAGGCCAAATCCATGTTGGGCAGGTACTGGATGAACTTGCTGACCATGCCGGCCGTGGCCTCGCGCTGCCACAGGTGCGCGCCCTGGACGTGGGTGACCTCGTGGTTGCGGATGAGCATCATGAGGAGAAAGTTATCGTAGCCCAGCGCCTCCTTGGCCCGCATGCGTATCGTCCTCGGCTTGAGGCCCCAGAAGGGCAAGATCATGTCGTAAATCTGATCAAACTCGTCGATGAGCTGCACGTTGTTGCTCCTGGCGAATTCGTACCACTTGTCAAAGTGCGGCGGCGGCGGCATCCCGTACCGCCGTTTGTACTCTGCCACGGCCTCCTTGAGGGTCTTGGACTGCCTGCTCTTCTGCGCCTCGAATTCCTTCTCAGCGTCGCGGATGAGGTTCGAGATTGGGTGTGTGCCCGCTGCGCCTGCAGGTTGCGGTCTCTTGTCAGCGGGCAGTGGTCTGCGACGCACTTCGCCGCTGTCTTCGCCCTCATGTTTCGGTGCCACCACACGACGGGCGCCCTTGTTGTGTTCGGGTCTGCCGTCGCCAGACAACTTGAAGATTGTGTAGGCGCATACGAGAAGGATGACGAGGCCCAGCGCGAGGACCTGTCTCCGTCGGCGCATTGTCGGTCGTCTGGGGAGCCGCATGCTCTTCCAGTCGGCCTTGCTGCCCATGCGAGCGTTCAGGGGCGGGTCGCTTCCGCCGGCAGAAGGGAGGAGTGTCGGCGCCGCGGTTCTTCGTGCTTTCGGGGTTGTTTGTGGTGACTCCAGCATGATGGGAGCAATTGGCCGGGCAAATCTAGCCGCAGGTCATCGTCTCGACAGGATGCCAAGCACAAAGTTGGGGACGAAGAAGTGGTGGACTTGGTGGTGTTGATGGAAAATGAGACATGGAAACAATCTGGGTCAAGAAGGATGCTGTCATTGGATGACTTGAGGTGGCTTGGCACGCCGGAAGCCCACTGACAGCTCCCGCGGGGCGCAATTAAGCTTGTCCCCCTTGAAGACTTTCCCACGCGTTCGGCTTCTGTCTGGACGCGTTCAATTGATGCGACCGCAATTGCTGTGCGACAAGCATTTCCCCTGCGCTGACAGCATTACATACACATGAACAACATTCCGTCAAGCCTTTGGCGAGACATGCACAAATAGGGGCAATCGGCAGGGTCTGATTGCAGTGAGTAGTACGCTCACGGCTCGTGAGCTTCCCATGGTATCGTATCAACCATAACTGAAAATCATCCCCTGAACGCCGCTGCATATGCCCGCACGCGTCACGCTTGGACGCGGCTTTTCCGACCAGCCCTTAACAGTTCATTTGCTTTTTGTCATGACACAACCCCGAGTCGTTTTTCCCGTCCCGAGATCCCTGGCGGCGATCCGCTTAGTAGAAGAAGCCGATGACCTTGCCGGAGACGTGCTTGCGGCGAGCCTCCTCGTGGTCCATAATACTACCTTATAGTCAGTAACTTTCTTTCACGATTGTCTTGGGGAGTCATCAGGAGTCTGTCGAGACAGACTCTTGACACAGCTCAAAGGGGTACTGACCCAGCAGAGGTAGTGAGGATGACGTAGCCGAACTGACGGGCGGGCAGCAGCTTGACAACCCACTTCTCGAGGTCGCCGAGCTTGACGTTGTAGCGGGGAGAGATGACACCGCACTTGTTGAGGCGTCCGTTGAGCTGGACGACGATCTTGCCGGAGCGGTGGTCGTCGATCTCCTCGAACTCGCCGATGTAGCCTGTAAGGGATTAGCGAAATGTTGCAGAAGATTAAAACTTGAACGTCATGAGTAGAGTCAGAAAAAGGTGTAAGTCTCTGCCGGAACAACAAGTGTTCCTTCAATATATCGGCATCTTATAGGGGCTTGGCCGTGGGACAAGTGAAACCGTAAGCCCTAGTTATCATGCCGAATGTTGTGTGTGTTCTCGTCGTTGTTGCCCGGCAGGAGACTGACACCTTTTTCTGATACTCGAACATGACATCCCGGACAAACATACCGTGCTTCTGCATGGTCTGGAGGACCTTGATGATGACCTTGGAGCTGGGCCTGATCATGACCTGGCGCTTGCCGGCCTTCTCGGCGTTGTTCATGCTCTTGAGAGCATCGTTGAGGACGGAGGTGCGGACCATTTTGTCGGTTTGGAGATTCTCAAGTCGGAGTGACGGGAGGTGTCTGGAAATGAGGTGTCTGCCGGTGGGGGAAAGGGGAGGTTAGCCTTCGCGACGAGGCGAATGGAGCAGGGAGAGTGCCCTCCACGACGTCCGACGAGGAGGGTTCTGCCGCTCAGTGCTGAAGAGGGAAGCGTATCAGAGTTCATTGCCGGCCCGAACCAAGAGCGACTGGCCGTTGTCCATGTTCCAGGTCGTCGGGCAGCAAAGGGTGGGCGAGCTGTCAGTCAAGACGTCGCGTGCTTCCTTGATGCTGCTGCTCCAAGCCGCTCGATTCGGGGTGCGACTCCTCTGATTGCTTCCCTCCGCCATCGTGAAAAGGCATAGGCCATCCTGCTTCAATCGAAAGGCGCCATGGTCGTGGCGGGCAGCTTCTGTGTGAAACTTACCTCGGGGGTAAAATCGGCTGGTGAAGTTGGTCGTGGTCGGGAGAGAGAAGCGGTGGGAAGGGAAAAAACGGACGTTGCAAAAGTTCGAGGGAACGTCCGAACGGGAAAAGCGGGTCTCGATCCCCTGCCAAAGTTGCGAAAATTGGGCGCGTGCACCGCAGCCATCACTTTGTGGGAGTGGTCCGTGCGCTTGCAAAACCCTAGTGGGCCACCGCCAAATTTCTGGCCAGTCGTGTGCCGGATTTTCGGGCTTTTCGCGATGGGGGGGCCGGTTTTGAAGATTCACCCTCTGTCCAGCAATATCGATTCCCGTTTCCGCCCTCCCCCCCCAATCCCACTATACAACACCAACAGAAACTCTTCGAGGATCGCACCGACAGCACACCAACAAACACCCAACATGGTGAGCAGCACCTGATTTCTTTTTCCCTTGGCGGTGCGGGAGACAGAGACGACGAGGCAATGGACGACAACGGCGGCGCCGCCGCATCATGTGGATCGCGAGACCGGGGATGCGCACACACGGCGTGTGCCTCCCACCCCGCGAAGGTTCCTCGATGATGACAACGCCGCCGTCGTCCATTGCCTCTCTCGATCATCCCCGCGATAGCCAATTGCCTCATGTTCATCGCTAACTCCCCCCCAGTCGGACGTAGAAGAGAACAACGCCCCCGAGGTCGCCGAGGAGGTCGAGGTTTCGGCTGATGCCGGCTCCAAGGGCCAGATGTCCGTCCTGGACGCCCTCAAGGGAGTCCTGAAGCTGTCGCTCATGCACGACGGTCTCGCCCGCGGTCTCCGTGAGGCCTCCAAGGCCCTCGACCGTCGCCAGGCCCACATGTGCGTCCTGAACGAGGCTTGCGAGGAGGAGGCCTACAAGAAGCTCGTCATCGCCCTGTGCTCCGAGCACAAGATCCCCCTGATCAAGGTCCCCGATGGCAAGCAGCTCGGCGAGTGGGCCGGTCTGTGTACGTGCCCCCGATTCCCGTTGCATTCTGATTCATGTCCTAACACTTCCCAGGCGTCCTCGACCGTGAGGGTAACGCCCGCAAGGTCGTCAACTGCTCTTGCGTCGTTGTCAAGGACTGGGGTGAGGAGTCGCAGGAGCGCTCCATTCTCCTCAACTACTTCCAGACCGAGCAGTAAATTCTGCCCCTCGACTCTCAATTTCCTCTTTTCGACCTTCTAGAGGGGCTGGGTAGCCACCCATCCGTCCAGACGTCTTTGCTGGCGTGCGGGCTGACGGAAGCTCCCTCCCCCCTCTCGCACCGGGGCGACCTGGGACAAGCGCAAGATGGCTTATTTCTACGGCGGGGCGTCATGAGATCAATGTGAACACAACAACAAAAAAAGGGTTATGGCGGACGGGGACTGGTATAGAGTTGGCTCGGGGAGGTTACCTCTTCTCCTGTCGACGAAGGTTTCCGCAGTTGTACTCGGGCATGGACGACTGCCTGGCGTGTGTCATTCTCGCATGGGAGGCAGACAAAAGGGAATCAAAAGGAAGATCAGAACAATATCGTCTCGTGATGTGTCGAAGGGTAAAGTGTGTTGATGATGTATGCATTGTAGACGACCTGTGCAGGTAGACTTGTCCTCTGGTCAAGACACAGACTGCTCTACTTCCTCCCCTCAACCTGTCGACAGAGTCAGCAACCGCTTCAACCCGTCCCTTTTGAAGACTCACCATGATGATATGATACCCGAACCCCGTCTTGGCCTCCCCAATACTCGGACTCCCCGTCGAGCTCGCCTCAAGCCCAAACGCAATCTCCTCAAATTTGGGATCCAAGCTGCCACGGGACTTCCATCCCAGCGATCCGCCCTGCCGCGCCTTGTCCTCGGAGAACTCGCGCGCCACCTCGTCAAACTTGACACCGTCGCGGATCTTGGCCAGGGCTTCCTCCTTCTTTGAGTGTTTCTCACACTACAGCAGTCAGTATCCGTCCACGGCTTGGGGCATCTGGAAAGCTCACCAAGATGTGTCGCACGTTGATGGACTGGGCGCCCTTGACTTTGGTTGCACCACCACCAGAGTCCTTGGAATCGTCGCCGCCGCCCTTGCCCTTCTTTCCGGCACTCTTGCCGCCGGCGTTCTTGTCCTTACCCATGGCGTCTGGGGTCTTGGGGCCTGGGGTAAGACAAATGGTGAGGTGAGGTCGTGGGATGTATGGTTGAAGACCCCGCCAAATGCCGGGACCCTGAAAAGCGTGACGGCATGCGGGGACCAACGCCCGAGCTTCAGTTGGGTCACTTCTTCCATTCCTCACCACCATCACGCATCATCAACACAAGACTTCCATCTCGAATTCCATCGAATGCAACCATGATGATCATTCTGTATCTAAGCCCATTCTATTTGGAACGCCTGGTCTAATGGTTCCGCCCGGTATCAATGCCCATCCCAATGCCAATACGCCGCGTAACAATTCCAGTCTGGTTTGTCGTCCCGCCCCTTCAAAACGCAACACTCGACTCACCTCCGCTTCCAGACGCATGATTCTTCTGCTCCTTCAGTTCCTTTGACCCCCTGTTCGACCGTGGCTCCAGATTTAGAGATGTTCGAAAGTCAGTCGACTGGCGCCATCGCTCGCGTGTGTGACGCTCCTCCTCCTTGAGCAGCTTGAACTCGTTGTACCCGTGGTCGCCCTTGCGCTGCTTGACGACCTCGACTTCGTGCTTCTCAAAGAGGTGCCAGTCGTCCATCTGCGAGGGTCGCGGCACCTCAGGGTCAACAGGCTCCTGTCCGGCGAGCCTCTCGAGAGTGACCTCAAGACGGTGCTTGCGCTCGACAATATCGAAGACGTGGCTGTAGTTTTTGATCTTGTATCTGCAGCAGGTCAGTACGGAACTTCCGAAAAAGCGACAGCTGGGGTACCTACAGCCCATCATATCTCACACCGGCCAAGGGGGCCAGGGTGCTCTGCAGGCGGTGACCGCGGAGGATGCGCGTCTTTGCGCCGACCTGGGACATGAGCGAGTAGTGCATGTCGGCGTTCCTGCCGAGGCGGACATACTTGCACACTCCGTCGCCGAGCACCTCCTCCTGGCCGGTGATCAGGGGCAGAGCGGCGATGCCGTAGAGGCCCTTTGTGGGCCGCTCATATGCGCTGCCCACGATGCCGTCGCGGTGGGCGCAGGCCAGGTTGAGCCACCAGCTGGCAAAGTCAGCAGACATTCTACTCAGATCAGGGATGCTGGGGGGTGACTTACTCGCCCGTGTCAAAGTCAATGTCGGAGGCCGGATCGCCACCGCCGTTGCTCGCCCTCCATCGCTCCAGAGCGTCCTTATGCGGCTCGCAGTAGTCGATATCCTTGAGGCGGCCGGTAGAGAGTGCCTTGAGGCGGGCGTCATCGAGCTCGAACCAGGCGGCGCGGAAGCGCTTCTGCCAAAGCGTCTCAAGGGCTTCTGCCACGGCAACATGCTCCTGGGGTGCCGGCTGGGCTACCTCTGCCGGGCCATACAACTCGGCAAGGAGCTTGTCGAGGTGTGCGTAGCGAATGGTGAGAATGTCGATGCCTGGCTCTCCAGCCCTCTCGGCCGCGAGAAGATCCTTGAGGAGCTTGACGAGGTTCTTACCCCTGGGGCCGAGGGTACTAGCATCGCGTAGACTGACGCGGACGTCGTCGCATAGCTGGAGTAGTTGGGACCTGCTCTTCATCTTGCCCATGGAAGGGAGATGCGTGGCCGAGGAGGCCCTGAGGGAGGAGTGGGCGTGTGTGTGTGCGTGTGCGTGATGGTTCGCCAGGGTCATCTTGGCAGAATGACGGGGTGCCGGGGGCGCCATTGATCTTGATATATGGTATTAGAAGACCAGACAAGACAAAAGCCAAGTTCTCCAGCGGGATAGGGCCAGTGTCGATCACTTTCTGGCAGTAGCCGAGTGAGCCAGGAAGCCAAGGGCGGAGAGCGGAGAGCGGGATGTGGGCAAGAATGGATGGGATGTTGGTCGAGCCGGGGCGGACACCATCTCGAGGACGACACATACCTCAACCTTTGAGGAAGTTGACTGGCGCGAGGGTCACGCGCCAATGCCGAAGGGCCGGGGACGAATGGACAGAAGTCCGTTCAGGATTCTCACTGGCACTCGGCTGTTCTGCGTCACAGTTCAATCCTTGGGCTTGGACCAGGGAAGGAGGGTGGGAAAGGACGGCAGGGCTGGACCGTGGCAGGCACGAGGGACGGCCGGACGGACAGCAACGAGACGAAAAGCTAGCCAGCCCAATCCACGAGACGACTAACACCAGCCAACATGCTCTCTGCATGTGCAGTTTTCACGCCAACCTCAACATGAATTTTCAGCCGATGCTAGGTGCCGGGTCACGGCGGCGGCATCCGCCCACATCGCCACCTCCGGATGAGATATCAAAAGCTCGAGCCTCGAAGAGTCGAAGGTCGCAAGGTTCGTCCCTCGCTCCATCTCTTTCCCTCTCCATCCTAGCACCCTTCCTCCGTCCTATCCCCCGGGGACACCAACCACAGAGGTCCTAGTGCAATATCATCGAGCATGTGGTTCCGCTGCTCGTGTCCCCTCACCGACGGCGGCAGCGGGCATCGGCGAGCCCGGGCCACAAAGGACGCCAATGTCCGGGACTTGGGACGGTTGCGAAGATGCTGGGGGTTTTCTCCGACGGCAGAGAGCCCAAGGGACTGCTAGCCGACGTTAGAACACATGTTAGGGCGGCCGCTGTAGACTTGCTCGGTCTAGCGCTGGCCTGCTGAAGACGTCCTGGGATGAGACCCGTGAGGACGGACGGATTCCCGGACCAGACCAGACTGTGACTAGCCTAACTTGCGAGATGGGGTCGCGCCCCGAGAGCCGGCCCGCCGAGCAGAGTTTGGCCGTTGCGGTCGAGCCGTCTTCGACGTCCAAATTGTGTCGTCATGTCTGTGCAAGAGGAGGAGGCATCTTTCTTTCACCATCGTGTCTTGGTCTGGTCGGAGGGGGCCGATGCACTGTAGCGTCCGGGTCTTCGTTCTCCCAGGAGCCATCCTACATCCAATGATCTCCCCCTATCACTGACCAGTCCGTCTGCCAGTCCATTGCTAACTACATTGCAGGCAGGCTTTGCACGCTGGCAGACTTCCTCCCCTCAGCTCCTCCGGCTGAAGACACACGATGGCACCGGCCCCCTCCCCCGCACCCGCTTGCCGCTCAACACCGGACGACCCGGCCCATGACATTCCTCCCCTACCGTGATCGTCGCTGGCACTTCCTCCCCTGGCCCGCGGTGATGCAGCAGAGGCGCGTCCTGCATCACGGTCAGCTGCCATGCCCACTCCCCAATAGCCCGGTCTGGCCCCAAGTCCTCAACCCCAGATCATCTTCAGAGCCTCACATCGCTCTGGAGCATCATCTGAGGTCTATCGACGCCGGACATCTCGGAAGACGTGGCAAGAAACCTGAATCCAATAGGCGTCCCCATCTGCTTCCCCGGATCAACGCATGTGATGGCTCGGACGCGTCCTCGTCCTCGTCCTCGACCACGGCCTGCTTCATCCGCTCATGCTCTGGACCATGCTGCTAATGCGGGCTAAAATCGCCCCATATGCACCCGTCGCTCCATCATATCCCGTGCGTGCCATCGAGCCGCCCGGCTTGCCCGCGTCCCACACAGCCTGGTCTGATCTGATATCGGCGTCTCCAGGCACTGGGGCAGTCAACGACCAGACAGCACGGAGAACCACGATTCGTGGAATCACCAGCCGCACTGCTTGCTTGACCGTGCAGCAGCCCGCGGGTTTGGCATCAAGATGGGGCCTGGAGTACAGTGTGCCGCTGTCTGGGGCTCCGGGGGTCTCGGTACTTGCTCCGACCTGCATCTGCCCAAAGATGTCAAGTTGCATGTGTCAGGCCTGACTGAGTCGACCCGGCTTTCTAGTGGCTGGTTCTTTGAAATTTGCGTAGATCCAGTCGGACAACGCTTGATTTGACTGCTTCACACAGTGCATCACGGTCCTCTCAGGGGCTGCCTGGAGATTGGCATCGCTCGGAGACCAAGCCGCTCCGAGAACACGGCCAGATGTCCTGGACTTTCCGTTCCATTGTCAGTCAGGGTCTGGCTCGGTATGTAGGCGTCTTCCTGGGTATTAGCTGACAGGCACCCGAGTTTCGAGCCAAGCTTTGCGGCGCTTCGGATGACCAAGGGAGAGCTACTCTGCTCTCGGGGGTGGAGAAGCATCGCGGTCCATGGTGGGTGGGACACGAACCGGGATGAAGCCCAACCTCCTCATGATGCGAGCATTGGATATCACATGGGAGATATTCTTCAAAGACTCGGCTCAGGGGCTCAGGGTCCAGAGGCTTCGAGATTGAGGCGGCCATGTCAAGAGATCTGCTGTCCTTTCAACTTGCTGGGTTGAATCATGATGAGTGCAACCACTTTCCATGACATTAAGAAGTCGCAGACAACTTGAGACACAGTTGAGATGGCTCGACTCAGCAATTTGATCAATTCAGCAGATCGACCAATGAAGTAGATCAACCACCAAAGTAGATCGATTGGCAGAGCAGAGCAGATCGAACGGCAAAGCAGATAGACCGTCAAAATAGATCGACCTTCAATTTGATCACCAAATTGTCAATCGCCCAACCTGCCCGTTACACTGACGAATTCATTCCCTACCTACCTGACTACGTGACGAAGACAACAACGAGGCGATGAAATCAACCAGAGTTGTAACAGACGATTGAAGCAAGTCACCGAAAGTTCAAATCCCTCAACCTCTGGCCGGCCGGCACCACGCGCAGTGCGGCAACACAAAACGGACTATTCCACGGCAGCACGCGCCATGATGAGGTGACTGTTGTATCTTCATAGTGTATTTGCCAGGCCCTTAACTCGTCGTACCATTTCTTCAACTGCCAGACAAACCTCCCCGCGCTCGCCGCGAACTCGGGACTGTCGTCCCGCCACTCCTTGCACTCCACATACGTCAGATAGTGGTCGATGAATATCTTGGGCTGCATCTCGGCCAAGTCGCCCGGCAACTTTCTCTTGGCAATCTTGCACCAGCGCTGATGGTATTCGGGAGGCGGCTTCCACGTGCGGTCAATAAGCCACACGCGAGTGTTGGAGGGCAGCCCCCCCTGCGCCCAGGTCGAGAGAGCGCTCGCGCAGAGACCCCGATGTGATGGCTCGCGTCGCAAGTCGCTCCAGAGGTCGGGAATGTCGTCGTTCCAGGTCGAGTCAAACTCAAAAGCAATGTTGACGACATCGATGGTGTCGGAGGGGAAGACGGGCATGCTTGCCAGAAGAACGTCCCATTGCAGGCCTGCGACGGCGGCCTCGACGTCCTCTGGGCTAAAGCAGAGGCATAGAATGTCCCGGAGCGCATCAAAATGCATCTGTACCTCCTTCTGGCCGTCGTAACCCTTGGCTATGCTGAAATTCTCGTGCCCGGCGAAGAGTTTCTTGTATCGGCGGAAGAAGACGAACCTCGACTCTGGGCACGCTGTCAGCAAGCCGCTGGTCCAGTAGTAATGGAAACGGTTTGCCCGAGCCCATTTGTTGTTTCTTGGCCGTCGTTGAAGAGAATTGCTTGTTTGGATTGGCCAATCCAACACGTTCAAGTTCTCCGAGCTTTCCGCGATGCCCTTGTCATCGATGTAAGGGAGAGTACTGGGCTTCTTCTTGTTGATGATTCCGGGACCAGTTTGGAGCTCGCTGTGTCGCACGCCCTGGTCATCGGTGTTAAACAGCGAGTAGTAGTGGATGCGCGGTGTGTTGTAACCAACAATTGCAGTCTCCCATATTTGCTCCCTGACGTGATAAGGAAGTTGCATGAATGACGGGAATAGGAGCTCTTCGTTCTCGTCGCTCAGAGAGCCAGCCGTTTGGATCTTGTGGGCCGCCATGCTTGGGCAATGCGAAAAGGAGGAGGATGACAGGTCGCGGCAAAGGGGAGAGGAGGAGCTGCAGAAACTGAACTGCTACCACTCCCCATTTCATAGCGATGACTGAAACTAGGCAGACAAGCAGGCAGTGTGGAGTAAAGTAGGGGCTTGGAGAGAAATTGGCTGCAAGCTTCCTCAGGTTGAGCAAGCCATTAGGCAGGCAGTACGCCGAGGTGGCGCTGAAAAGCTTTCGCCTTTGCTGGCTAGGTACCTAGTAGATACACACACACACACACACGTGTATAAAACACCTCTCTCACCTACCAATTTCAGTAAGCAAACACTACACAGACTTCTCGTCTTCCAACCTCGTTCAATCAACATGCCTCCCCGACTCCCAACCGGCCCAAAGACTGCAAGGGTCCACGTCGTAGGTCCTCTTCTCGACCGCACCCGGTTCATGGCAGCCACAGCTAACAGCATCGCTCCCAGAGATACTCCCCGGAGGTACGCTGTTCATTCGAATGACGATCTAGCACAAACTGACAAGTCTCGCGCAAAAAGTGGTGCATTGAGGATCAAATCAAGAGCGAGAGGGTAGGTTCCGATCCGGAGCATCCATGCCGCCGCCTCGTATGGAAGCTAACGAACAACCTGTGACTAGAAAGATGTGAAACAAGCGGCGGTAGTTCCCCGTTCTCTCGATTTGCGTTACTTTGAGGCCGATTTCTCACATGTGCATGTTTGCGACAGAGATTACAAGCGCTGGCCAAAGTAAGTGACGATGCCTCGAGAATTCGAAATCTCAAGCTGCTAACGGCCATGAAGAAGAAGGTGATTCGAATTGCGGTAGGTCACAGCTTGCTTTTAGAAGAATAACGATCAAATTGACGCGTTTTGTAGAAGCTTCGAGCCGACATCAAGGTGCGCGAGCCGTCCCAACACCCCTCGTCAACATCGCTAACATGGCATGATTCCAAAGAAGTTGGACAATGAGATTGTGGTATGTCATGCGTGGGCGTTCAAACCTGGTTTCGATAAATTACTGACCCATTTTTGCCTCGTGCAGGATCACAAAACAGATATCAGGGTAAGCATACAATACTTCTTTGCCGTACTGATGAATGGTGGCTGACGGATCGCTGGACGTCAGTTTCATCTCCGACAGGCCGCGGTATGTGTCCCGTGATGCTACAATTCATTGGTACCCTCCCCCGCTGATTACTTGCTTAGATAGCGCGACGCAATGGTGTTGTAAGTTTGATACTCCCTTGGAATAATGCAGTCCCTAATAGAAGGTAAACGAACAGAAGTATCAGCGAAATTTTGAAGACAGTCAACATACACTGCTTGGGATCAAGGAAAAAGAAGAAGAAAAGGGGAAGAAAAAGGGGGAGGATGAGAAGACTCTCCCGGTCGGTAGGGACGTGCCTACACCTGCGAAGGACGATGATGGTGGGAGCGCCTGAGGAGAAGGTGTCGGTGATGGTGACGGAGTGCAGGACGTGGAACGCTCCGGCGACCACCGAACCCATGCCAGCCGTGCCTTCTTCAATGTTGAGGAAGGAACGAGCATGATCGCACCTGCTGCTCGAAGCCCCGTCACCGGGAGCATGATGACATTGCGAATGGGAGCTGGCACACGACTCCACGAACCTCTCTTCTTCACCCAACCATCCACGACATCGTATGTGCCGCCCTGCTCTGGTGACCTCTTTTACCAGGCTTTACGAAAGGTGCTAACTGAGGCTTATATCAACACGGCAGTACATCAAACACACAAGCGTACGTATCTTTGCTTTTCGCCCCCTGCCAGAACTGCAAGCATCTGCTAACATGGTCGTCGGCAGCCCGTACGTCCACGAACGGCCCTCGCTTTCGAGATAGATGTTGCCTACCCAAGATAGCCTGACGATTCTGCGAGTAGAACGATTCAATATAAAAAATTGTCGGGAACCTCTGCTGCCGCGCCCACCGTGCCCGCCGCGCCCGCGGCCCTCGCGCCCGTCCCCCCGCCCGTACGTGTCGCGTTCTGTTCCGCCAGACATTGCTCACATGTGCTGATACTTCGTGACCATTATGTAGAAGAACACGAAGGCCGTACGTTTGCACCCATCCGACCGTCTTGCGAATCCGCGACCCGATACCGATTCGACGACCTAGCAAGTCCAGTTCCAGGCGTAGGATTGTGTACTGACTGTTTTGTTCTTGGAGTGGATCGACGACAAGCTCGAAGTAGGTTTCACCTGCCAATGTTGTCTTCTCTGTCCGATGGCTCACCAGCACTTCTGACCATAGAACCTTCATCACCGAGAGCGCGTGAGTGGCCAGCCTGAACGATGTTCTGCATCGATGCCACGCTGGTAGTAGTGCTAATGGGAAGTGATCATACCTGGTAGAACAAAAATGAAGCCATCAACGTAGGTTTGCACCGCTCGCTGTCTTTCCCCCGAGGGGATGACACCGCTCGATCATGTCGACATAGTCTTCCATTGTGCTAACACTGAAGTAGAAGCTCGAGGCTGCGATTGCCGCAAGTCCCAACACGATCGTGTTCGATTCAACGTGTAAATTCTGACAATGTGACATTTGCAGAAGAAGCAGGCCTTTGTCGCTGTAAGTGTTCCATTGACGATCGCCAGGCTTGGTTCGACCCTGGATTTTGATGCTGATGGGGTTCATGATCTGCAGGTGGAGAGGCGTCGTCTGGCCGTAAGTGTACCCTCCCCTGGTCAAGATCATGTCTGACACCGTGCTTAGAAGATCCAGAAAACAATCGCCGTGAGTTGCGATGGCGTAGTGACTTGACGCAGGGCCGTAGCTAACCTGGATACTACATGACCTGCAGGACTTCAATGCAAAGAAGGCCGTAAGTTCTACGTTTTGTCGCTGCGGGCGGCCAGCCGCATACACATGACACGATCGCTGATCTGTGCACAAGACGATGCACGATCCCGCCCCCGCCGAGGAGGAGGAGGCCGCCCCCGCTGAGGAGGAGGGCGAGGTATGTTTACTGCTTCCATATGTGCATCAGCTGACACCAGACAGGCCGAAAAGCATGATTGAGCTGGGCATGGCCCATAGCCCCCCGTCTGTAGGTTCAGCAAAATCCGCTCGCAACTGCACATTGAACTGGGCTGACACTACTTCCAGATTGATTAATTTCGTTATTGAACGTGTTTTCCCCCCTCTCAACCAAGTACTCATGCATGTGAAGCTGACTCTAGAACGAACTGTACGCGCACACGTCCCCCCCCTGGGACGGTGATTGTGATTATGGGCGAGATGCCCAGTCCGACCCTAGACGCCTTCATCTTCACATGCGAATGGATCCACGCAACAGGAGGGCCAGAATTGGGCACATGGGCTTCGGAAGCGGAGGATTTGCGGTACGCGACTTGGGGAAGCCAGTTTCATCGTAGTTGGGTGACGACCCACGCCACCGCGTGCACCAATTCGGACGAGCCTTCATCTTCTGCGGAACCGCATCTCCTTCATCAGGTGTGCTTGGAAAGAAGGACTTCGGCTGTGGATGGAAGCAAACGAAGGTTCGAGGTGCAGCCCGGCAATCGTGGTGATGGGGGGGAGGGGTTGAAGGGGTTGGACACGCGCCAAGTTCATCGCCTAGGGTTTCGGAAGTTTTGATGGAGGGCCTTGAGATTCTTCCCATTTCATACCAGTCAAGGTCGAGGAGTCGGAGGTCAAGCTGCCCCTCTCTCAGTAGCTTTGAACATGGGGGTCGCTTTGGAATCATTTCGCAATGACTGCTGGTTTGAAGTGGCCTGCAGAGATTGAATGTAGCCTTTGATATCTTCTCTATATTGTTTCTATCCCTTCATCCTCAATTGTACCACCGACACTTGGGCAAGAGTAAACCCTCGATAGCCAGGGGCCAGCCGAAACGATTCAGGTTGTAGTGACTTAGGCTTCCACTTTCCCTCGCACTTGGGTCTCTAAATTCTGCTGGTAGGTATCCTTTGTACGTTTGTGTACGGGTCGGATCTGCGTTGCCGGTCGATCTACTTCGCCGGCCGATCTGCTTGGGAGGTTGGCATGCTTGGGAGGTCGGCATGCTGGGTTGGTCGATATGCTGGCATGGCCGATGTGTTGCGACTGCTACTGATATGTTTCGCGTCACTTGCTCAGGAAAAGTCTGTGGAACACGCAAAGATTCATTTCCAACTCTAATCTTGGTCCTAAAGTAATTCTTCGCGTTGAACATCGTCTCATAACGTTCCTCGCACAAGCACAGGGGCAGGCTTGTCGTTGGCCTTGACCACGGCTTACTTTTCCCCGAGCTCGACGATGCTCCTGATGCCGTTGTCTTGACAAATTTCTTTGATTCAATTGTCATGGTTCTCAAATTTGATCCGGGCTTCTCTCGATGGAAGGCCGGCTGCGGCGGGCTTGCTCGTCTTCGACTCAACGACCGCTGAGGGCTGGTAGGTGGGGGCAGCACTATCTGACATGGGGAAGTCTTTCGATTCTTGAAGATGTTCGAACTTGAGGGAACTGTCGTGTTGAAGAGGAGGGCATGTCTGGGGGTCGGGGCCCATCTCGAGAATGTCAGCGAAGGGAGCTGCAGTGATGTTTCCTGGTACCGGAACAGCGATGCGAGAGCTTACTTCAGCCTTCTTCTGCTCAAGGACCTGTAGGTATATGTCTAGATTAGCCTTTGCCTCCGCTCAAGGGGCATGACGCTGCTGCGACGCACGGCGATACGGTCCTTGATGTTCTGGAAAGCTGTCAGGCTTTCCGTTGTGAAGAGACACAGAAGTAAACTTACTTCCAGTTGCTTCAGATGTTTCTACACGCCATGGATATCGTCAGCACCAAAGCCTTGCAATCAAATGGGCTTGCATTTCCACTCACGTCGCGGTTTATCTGGCTTTTCTGTAGGTTGCAAACGTCCAGTCAGCACTCATACGTCAACCCCGTCTCTCTGGTCATGAACTTGCAGCAATGCTTTCTTGGAGCTTCTACGTGGTTGTCAGTAATTGAACGTGGACCAGTCCCGCGGAAGGGGCCTGGCTGAGGAGGGAATACTCACGGTAATGTTCCCATTTGCCTTCTACACGAGGACATTAGCCTGGTTGAAATCGAGTCTCAATGGCTGTGGTCACTCACACGTAGGAGTCTGTTGTGGTACTGTCGACAAGCGCTGGTGTTAGCCATGGGTGTGAAGAGAGGCAAGAAGACTGGTGATGCATACAGCGATCTCCTGTTCGATCCACTGGGCGTTCGAGCCTGTCAGCGTGCAACTCTGCGTTTGGGTAGGATCGGATGGACGTACTTTCATGGATCCACGCTAAGCAGATCGAAGCCATCAGTAGATATTCAGCTATGATCAATGTGACGACGAATGGGGAGCGTACAGGGTGTGGGAGCCGCTTCTTGGGATCATCGGAGGCGGAGGCGGGAGTAGGATTGGCAGGCATGATCAACAAGACGTGAAGCCAGTTCGGCTTCTTAGGTGTTTGTGATGTTGACACGGAAGTTGACAGGTGCGGTTTGGTTTGCCGTGCTGCGCCAGCTCTTCCAAGTTGCTTGGATGGACCCGGACGGCAGAATGGCCAACACGACACAAACAGCCTACGCACTCGGTCCAGATTCTTTGGTTGGGAAAGGGCGCAGTGGGCGTTGTGGCGGGGTTGGAGGCTTGAGAAATCTTCGCGGCATCAAGTCGAGGCGTTTGTGGCGGGAGTTCCTCTCTGTCGGTGCCTACCGTTGAACATGGTACTTGGCCAGAAAGCCTCTGGCGATTTACTCGAGTCTCTCATGTCTCGTGCTCGCTGACGAGCGGAACCCTTTCGCAATGAACTCTGGCTTTAATTGCCTTGCAGTATCCAAGATAGACTGAACGTGGCCGTCGATGGCTGCTTTGTACAGGATTTCTCAGGTGACTAGCTTGAGGGCTTGATGTCATTGACTGAAAAGAACCCAGGTTGGACGAGCGAGAAGATAAAGTGGAGGGCATAACGACAAGGAACCAGAGGAGATGACGATCTGGAGAAGATGATGAAAATCATTGGAATGACTTTATCTACCTAAGGTAGGTAGCTAGCTGAAAGTATATCGAACTATGCTTAAACCAACACATGGCGCCTGGTCGCCATTTCAATCCCCCAAACCACCAGACATCCTCAGAGCCCCATGCCATCCCCAGCTTACCTAGATACCCGACCACCAACGCAATGGCACCAATTAATACGAGAATACAACATTACCCCGCAGCAAAATTACGAGTCTCATCGGCCTTTCTCGGTTCTCCTCGCTATTCGTGCGGCACAACCATACCTCAACTCGACCCCTCCCGACGGGGAAACATTGCCAAATCCATCACCACCTGAGGGAAGATCTGCACAGCAAATCATCGAGAGACACCATCTCGGGTTATTGTGCTGCGTGTCGATGACTGCGGAAAACCCGGGGTGACTGCGGCAAACCCGGTGACTGCGGAGAACCCGGACGAACCCCAGGATCGACTTTGACCCCGCGATCATGGCGTCCCCCCCCATCATGGTTAAATTCTCTCGGCCGATAGAGGGGGTGAGCTCGGGGAGCTCCCCCGATGACAAGCCATCCCTTGACAAGATCTGCCCCTCGGGACATTACCTCACGAGATGATGGTCACCAATAGGCATAAAACACCGCCATGGGGGCACTGTCATGAGGAACAGCCAAGAGACTCCTCAGGCAGCAAGCAACCACCCAACATGGCCCTCTCCATCAGCCGCGTCTTCTTCGAACACCATCGCGAAGCCCTTGGCATCGACGAGACAGCCCCACGCATCTCCTGGCGCTTCAACGGATCCGTGACCAACTGGGAACAATCCAGCTACGATCTCGAGATCACCCGCCGCTCCGGTGAACCAAAGACCTTCACCGTCGACTCCTCAGAGTCCATCTACGCCCCCTGGCCCGACACGCCCCTCGATGAAGCCGAATCCGCCAGCGTCCGCGTGCGCGCTCATGGATCCTCCTCCTCCTTAAGCACCCCCTGGTCAGATTGGGTCCATGTCGAGACAGGCCTTCAGGACAACACTTGGCGCGACATATCCCCCATCACTACCCTATGTCAACAGCAGACAGACGGCCCAAAGAGACCCATCTACTTCCGCAAAGACTTTGACGTGCCGACCGACCTCCACTCTGCCCGCCTCTACGTCACAGCTCTGGGTCTTTACGAAGCCAAGATCAATGACCGCCGCGTTGGGGATCGTCTGCTCGCCCCTGGGTGGCAGTCATATAACCACCGTCATGTATACGACACGTACGATGTAACGGACATGCTCGAGTCCGGCAAGCGTTCAACTCTCGGCGCCGTCGTTGGCGAGGGCTGGTATGCTGGTCGTCTAGGCTGGGGAGGCGGCACCAGGAATCTCTACGGCGATACACTTGGTCTTTTGGGGGTGCTGGTCATGACGAGAGAGGATGGCACTACCGTCCGCATACCCACCGACGCATCATGGCAGTCTCTGGCCAAAGGCCCCATCACATCAGGCGAGATTTACAACGGCGAACACTTCGACGATCGCATTGCAGCACGTATCGAGGGCTGGGCGACGCCAGAATTCAACGGCACGGCAGAATGGACAGGCACACGTCTCCTGGACGCACCCAAAGGCCGTCTCGTGGCCCCAGACCAGCCTCCCGTGCGAGCAACCCAGGAAGTCAAGCCTCAACGCGTCTTCAAGTCACCTTCTGGTGCTACCCTCGTCGACTTTGGCCAAAACCTCGTCGGCTGGCTACGAATCACCGTCAACGGACCCTCAGGCCACATGGTCCAACTCCGACACGCTGAGGTCCTCGAAGATGGCGAACTCGGCCGACGGCCCCTCCGCCAGGCCTGGCAAGAAGAGCAAATCCTCCTCAGCGGACGTGAAATCACCTACGAGCCAAAATTCACCTTTCACGGTTTCCGCTACGCCCAAGTGGACGGATGGCCGGCCGACGTACCACTCGATGGGGACCACTTGACCGCCATTGTCATACATACCGACATGGAACAGACGGGCTGGTTCGAGTGCTCGCATGATCTTCTTAACAAGTTCCACGAAAACGTCCGCTGGTCGATGAGAGGCAACTTCCTCTCCATCCCGACCGATTGCCCCCAACGCGACGAGCGCATGGGCTGGACCGGCGATGCGCACATGTTCGGCCCGACGGCAAACTTTCTCTATGACACGGCCGGCTTCTGGCGCAGCTGGCATCGAGACGTGTGGTCCGAGATGTCGTCAAATGGCAAAATGATACCCTATGCCTATACACCCACGATTCCCGCGGGGTTCGGTGACCAGATGCCCACAGCAATCTGGGGCGATGTCGTCGTCGCGAGCCCCTGGAACTTGTACCGCGCATTTGGCGATGCCCTCGTATTACGAGAACAGCTTCCTCAGGCACAGAACTGGATCGACAGGGGCGTCAAGCGCAGCGCACCAGGCGGCCTCTGGGACCGCTCAACCTTCCAATTCGGAGACTGGCTTGATCCCGCCTCGCCGCCTTCTGACCCCGCCAAGTCCATGACGAACGCGCACCTCGTCGCCGACGCCTACCTCGTCCAGATGACAGGTCTTTTGGCCGATATCATCGAGGCCCTTGGCAAGGATCCGG
The DNA here is from genome assembly GCA_014635975.1 of Plectosphaerella sp. P0831. Taxonomy (NCBI): domain Eukaryota; kingdom Fungi; phylum Ascomycota; class Sordariomycetes; order Glomerellales; family Plectosphaerellaceae; genus Plectosphaerella; species Plectosphaerella sp. P0831. Next base: position 47,661 of record JACAFV010000090.1, read on the forward strand.
GGAAATACCGTGCCCAACGCACCGAGCTGCGCAACCTCTTCCAAGCTGCTTGGATGGATTCGGACGGCAGAATGGCCAATACGACACAAACAGCCTACGCTCTCGGTCTTGATTTCGACCTCTTTGACGACGAAGCCTCCCTCGCCACAGGTATCCGCGTGCTTCGCGGGCTCGTTGCTGATAACAACTATCTCGTCGGCACAGGTTTCGCAGGCACAGCGCCTCTAGGTCGGGCTCTGTCGAGGGCAAACGCCACAAACGACTTCTATCAGATGCTCCTCCAGGAACAGAGCCCCTCGTGGCTCTACCAGGTTGTCATGGGGGGCACCACGACGTGGGAGCGGTGGGATAGCCTCCTGCCAGATGGGTCTCTGAACCCAGGCGAGATGCTGAGCTTCAATCACTATGCTTTTGGTTCGGTTGCCGACTGGATTCACCAAAATATTGGGGGCATTGCACCTGAGGAGCCGGGGTATAAGAGGATCCGTGTTGCGCCTGTTCCAGGAGGGGATATCACGAGCGCGAAGACGGTGTTTACAAGTCCCTATGGCCGGGTTGCGACGGATTGGAGTGTGGGTGATGACGATGGATTTAAGCTGACGCTGGAGGTGCCGCCGAACTCGAGGGCTACTGTGGTGATGCCGGGAAGTGGCGAGACGGTTGATGTTGGATCGGGGACGCACGAGTTTCACGATGCTGGATTCCGGATGCCTTAGAGGGCAGGGAGAGCTGACAGTCAATTGAACGGAGATGTACCGATGCAACGTCGTAGCACGATTGTTGATGGGAGGCTGAGTGAACAGGCTGGCTGTCGCGACCTCGACCTTTACAGTCAATCGACCGGTACAGTCAATCAACCGGTGCAGTAAATCAACCATTGCAGCCGATCGATCATTGTAGTCTACAGGCAGGTGAGCAAAGAGAGACGACGGGCAACTCAGGGGCTGGTGAAGCCATTCAGAAACCCCTGACTCACCTGCCATTGGCCGCCGCCAACGCTATCCAAGTCGCAACAAAAGCCGACAGGGGTCCGGTGACGTGATTTTTAAGCGGTCCCCGGCACGGCAGCGTCCAGACCCCACCAGCCCCGGCGCCCTGAGCTCGACCGAGCCTCGGAGCCATTGTCCCTCTCTGCCACCACGACATCTTGGGGGACTTTCTTTCCAGGCGCCCGCCCTCAATTCTCCCTCCGAACACATCCCCTGACCTTCAACATGTCTCTCCGCCAGGGTCTCCGCCGATTCGCGACCATTGCGGCGGCCGCCCCGGCGCCGCCAACGCAGTACCTCGTCAACCTCGCAAAGACCCAGGGCACCGTCAAGGGCCTCACAGGCGGTACGTACTCGGCGAAGCAACGACAGGACCTTCAGGCTGCCAATTGCTAACTTCTCCCCCCAGCCATCGGAAACACCCCCCTCATCCGCCTCAACCGCCTCTCCGACGAAACAGGCTGCGAAGTCCTCGGCAAAGCCGAGTTCATGAACCCCGGCGGCAGCGTCAAGGACCGCGCAGCCCTCTACGTCGTCAAGGACGCCGAGGAGCGGGGCCTCCTCCGCCCCGGCGGCACCGTCGTCGAAGGCACCGCCGGTAACACAGGCATCGGCCTCGCCCACGTCTGTCGCTCAAAGGGCTACAACCTCGTCATCTACATGCCCGATACCCAGTCCCAGGGCAAGATTGACCTCCTCCGCCTCCTCGGCGCCGAAGTCCACCCCGTCCCGGCCGTCGCGTTCGATAATCCTGAAAACTACAACCACCAGGCTCGTCGCCACGCCGAGCGTCTCGATAACGCCGTCTGGACGAACCAGTTTGACAACACCGCCAACCGTCGCGCGCATATCGAGACGACTGGTCCGGAGATTTGGGCACAGACGGCTGGAAAGATTGACGCGTTCACTTGCGCCACTGGCACGGGTGGCACCCTCGCGGGAACAACCCGGTACCTCAAGGACGCCTCGTCCGGCCGCGTCAAGGCTTTCCTCGCCGATCCCCCTGGTAGTGTGCTGCATAGCTACATCCAATCTGGCGGCAAGCTCCAGGACCGCAGCGGCGGCAGCATCACCGAGGGTATCGGCCAGGGCCGCGTGACCGACAACCTCGCCCCGGATCTGGACCTCCTCGACGGCTCGCTGCACATCTCGGACGAGAAGACGATCGAGATGGTCTACCGCTGCCTCGACGAGGAGGGTCTCTACCTCGGCGCCTCGTCAAGCCTCAACGTCGTCGCCGCAAAGGAGGTCGCTGAGAAGCTCGGCAGGGGTCACACCGTCGTTACTGTTCTGTGTGATGGTGCTTACCGCTACGCTGACAGGCTGTTCTCGCGCAAGTGGCTCGAGACGAAGAAGCTTGACGCTGCGATACCCTCGCATCTTGAAAAGTACATTGTCCTGCCGTAGATAGAGCCCATAGGGTACAAGATATCGACTCTAGCACGTGTATTATACACTTTTGCCGCCCACCGCACGATTTTACCCCTCGTGACAAGGTGGCGGCCTATATTTTACAGTTTACACGGGATCATTTCTCCCCTTACTCGGCCTTCTCAGCCTCAGCCTCCTTCGCAGCGGGCGCAGCCGCCGGTGTCGGCGTGACGTCAAACTTGACGGCGCCGCTGGCATCAAACAGACTGGCAGTCAGCTTCTTGTGCATCGACCCCTCCTCCAGACCCCTCGGGAGCAACGCCGTGTTGGCGGCGAGATCCGTCTGGAGACGCGCCGCAATGGCGTCAAGTTGTCCCGCCAGCTCCGCATCGACAACCTTGGACGCAAGTCTCATGCCGTGCAGCGCCAGCGAGAGAGAGCTGTGCATAGCACTGGGGCTCGACAGGTGGTTGGCGCCACCGAAGCGCGCCTTGGCCTCGACTGTCGCGACAGGGTACAGATCGGCGTAACCCTTTTGCGCGGGCCAGGCGGTGACGAGCTGGCGGGCGTACAGGGTAACCTGCTTGTCGAAATCGCGACCGCCCTCGTGACCAACAGCCAGAGCGGCGGCGAGGTGCAGCGGCGCCGTCAGGGCGATGGGGTCGCGGTGCAGGGGGAAAGGCAGGGGGGGCATGCGCTTGGTGTTGAACTTGTGCGGCTCGAGGGCGGACATTTCCAGAATGTGGCGCGTCCACTTCAGGGCCTGCTCCGTCTCGGCGCGGGCCCAGCCGGCGTCGAGGGCCTTGACCTGGGTCCATGTAAGGAGGGTGTGGAGGACGGCGGGCGAGCCGACCTGGAGACCGGTGCGCTTGACCTGGCGGGCTGCCTCGAGGAGGACGCCGAGCTGGCCCTTGGCGGCCATCATGCGGCAGAGGGCGGCGAGGATCTCGGGGTTCAGTCTCTCGCCTGCATGGTTGAAGCCGGCGAGGAGACGGTTGAACTGTTGAAAGTCGCGGGGCGTCTCCATGGCGGCCACGGCACTGCGCAGGGTCTTCTTGGTCCTGGGGACGGTGGCGATGGGGGTGGCATCGAAGCGGTGGTAGATGTCGTCAATCTCGATGAAGACGGGGTTGTTCTTGAGTGACGCTGCGTGCTTGGGGTCGAAGATGCGCTTGCGTTGGACGGTGTTGATGTAGGATGGGAGGATGATCTTGTTCTGGGCTTCGGTGAGGATTTCCTTCAGCTTGGGGCTGAGGTCATCGTCGAAAGCGACATTGCGCCTCTCTATCTGGGGGTTAGACTTGCCCCTAGTAGAAGTTCAGGGGCTAAGAAAGGGGTGAGGAACGCACCAGTTGTCGAGGATTCTGTCGTCGCAAAGCTCCTCTGGAAAAACGTCGTCGTCCGCGGGAGTCTCGGCACCGCCCGCGCCCTCAGGCACTGCTGAAGGGCTATCCTGTTCATATCTGCGTCTGTTCTGCTGCACCGGGGTGTTGGACGAATTGGCGGAAAGGTATTCGAGAAGCTGTCCCTCTATGTCGAGGGTGGTGATACAACCTGAGCCTCGTCGTGAAATATTTCCCACGTCCAATTGACACCAGCAGCACAGCTGCAGGGACCTCAATCCAATCAAAAGCCGCCTTTTTTTCAAGATGGGTCCGACGCGCCAAGTGGCACCATGGATCCACTCTGGGCGGTGCCGGCGAAAGCTCTCCTCCGGGCCAATCACGCACGCCCAATCGGGTTCAGTCTTCTCTAGACTCGACTTTTTGAAGTCCTCACGACAACCACTCCATCAAAGAGAGCCACGGTCTCGTCGATTCCATCCGATCACAACCGTCACTCGCCATGAACACCTCCTCGCTCTGGCGGCCGCTCGGCTGCTTGAAGACCGCCTTCCGCCAGACCAGACAAAATAGGGTCCTCCAGAGGTCCATGGCCACTGCCGTCGAGACACCAACCCCTTCAGCACCCGCGACACCACCGCCTACGAAGCCGAGTACGTACATCCAGCTACACCATCTCCATGCTTGACCTTCCGACATCCAGCTAACACCATCCCCCAGCCTCCAAAAGACCCCCCGGAATCGCCTACCACCGCCACTTCGCCCTCCCCCAACCCCTCCCAACCATCCGCGCAACCTTCCCCGACCCCATCCCAGCCCTGACAGCCAAGCACATCGCCCGCCTCGACCCAACCGGTGCCCGCACCGCCCTCTTCGACCGCGCCCGCCCCGACGCCGCCAAGGTCGGCGACGTCCTCCTCGTCACCCTCAAGCACGGCGAGCCCTTTGCCGGCGTCTGCCTCTCCATCCGCCGCCGCGGCGTCGACACCGCCATCCTCCTGCGCAACGAGCTCATGCGCATCGGCGTCGAGACCTGGCACAAGATCTACGCACCCTCCGTCGCTGCCATCGATATCGTCTGGCGCCGTCCCAAGCGCGCTCGTCGTGCCCGCCTCACCTACATGCGCCAGCCCAAGCACGACATGGGCTCGGTCGCTCATCTTGTGTCTGCCTGGCGCAAGGAGAGGATGTCCATGCGCAACAAGGGCCAGGGCATGAAGGGCGTCAAGGGCGGTCAGCCTGGACGGCGGTAGGTGGTAGTGCCGGACTAAGGAAGGAGCTGTAGGTCGTGGACCATGTATGATATCCGCCTACGGGCGCTGTACAATGCGGGAATAGAGTGTACAATTCCGTTCAGTCTGTTGAATGCCGTATTTAATGACGGCATGGTTTTTGCGAGCAGCAATATGACAGTGCTCACAAGGGCAGAACGAATGTGCCAACAAGGTCCATCGTAACATCACAACCAACCAAGATAGACATGACCAGTGATGGAATTATCTACAGTAAAGTCCTCCGATCTAATCCCCTCCAACGCCCTAAATCCGATGCGGTATCCCGTGCTGCGGTTGAGCATCTCTGGACTCCTAAAACATGTAAACAGCCGCCCTAAAGTCCCGCCCTGAAACTCCACAAACAAAGGATGTCCTGTCACTTGGACCATTTTGGAAGCCTCCAACGCATTTTTCGGCGGCGCCTCACATCAAGCGGACCACCAGTCTCCTCCACAGCCGTAGACCCCTAGAGAGCCGGCGTGGTGTAAACGCGGCGGGCCCTGGTCTGGAAGTCTTCCTCCGTATCGCTGATGGCCTCCTCATCGGCGGGCTCTGTGTACCGTCTCTGCAGCGGTCCCGCGTCCATCCGGCTGGCATTGACGTCCATAGATACCCTGCGCGACTGCGAGAACGTCCGTGTTCCGCGGGTCACCGGCGGACCAGGGTGCAAGAAGGAAGTGATGAGGCCTCTATCCCGACTCCTTCCGCGCCACAATTCAGAGTCCACACCAGAGGCCGCGCCCGTGGTCCTCATCGTCCGCGTAGTCATGTGTGTGGCCTGCCGCGCGAGCGTCGGCTGGGCTTCCAACGCCTCCTCCTCGAAGCGTTTGGCGCTGGGAAGCAGCACGGCCCTGTCGAGGCCATAGGGCAGACCACGATGACGCCCACGGATCTGCATGGCAATGATAACAAGTTTGCCGACGACGGAAAACTGCGAGGAGAGCGACATGTCGACGCCCGTGTATCCCAAACTGAGACCGACCGTGCCGTAGGCGCTGATGATCTCGAAGAGGACGCTGTAGACGTTGAACTCGTTCCTCTGAATCTTGTTGCCCTCCGTGATGCATAGAATGAAAAGGCCCAAGAAAACGAACCACAAGTCGAAAGACAGCTGTCGTCGCAAGTGAGAGCCGAGATAGGAAACGCCGCTGTTCTCGTTCACTCCCTCGTCGTCTTCCTGGCTATTGTAGACACCAAGAGACTTCTCCTCGTAGACGTTTGTGCGACGAATGGAGATGGCAATGGGGAAGACGGAAATGTACATCATCATCATGTACGAGACCTGCACAGCAGGATGGAGCTCTGCCAGGTTGACCGACGAGAAACCTGCCGTCCGTGTGCATGCTGCTTGGAACAGACCGTTTACAATCCGGAGATGGACTGGCAGGTCAATGACAACTTCGGCGTTCAACTACAGAAGAACTTTGGTCAGTCAGAGCTCCAAAAACGCGATTGAGGAAAGCTTACATCAAGAATGATGAAGAATACCAGGTCGATGAGGTTCAGCCCCACCAAGATCCAAAACAGCGACCATGTGGCACCCGCTGGGAATAGCAGGGTGAAGCAGCGACGGGGGTGATCGAGTAGGAAACGGAGCTCCTCCCAGAGGCCGCTGTTGCGAGGAACAATCTTGGACAAGATGTAGATGGAGGCCCGGAGCAAGACAGGGAAACCGGTATTTCCAGCAATGATCAGGAAGGTCATCATCATCAAAGTGTACTGCGACCTGCTGAAGGAGATCATGCTGTCCGGGGTGAGGGTGAGTCCAAGATCCAGGAAGGCCGAGTTGGCCGTGAAGAAACCCCACCAGGTCTTGGACACGCCGGCTGCGTCGACAACTTGCGCGTACTGCTGGTTGTCGCTGGCGTAGATCCACGGCAGCAAGCAGACAAACGCGAAGATCCAGAAGCCCCAGAAGTAGCAGAAGAGGATGATGGCCAGAGTCCGCAGGGAACGGAACTCGATGCCTCCCAGCTCCTCACGCTGCTCCATAGTCAGACCAGGGAACTGAGAGTTGCGGCCGAGAGTGGGCGTCCAGCTGAGATACGGCGCCTGTTCGACCTTGGTCTTTTCGCCAGTCAATGCCCCCTTAAGGACATCGAACGTGCGCCTCCTGACCCTCGGGTTCTGATTCCGTCTCGGGTCGTCGCTGTCCTCGTCGTCGCTGTCGACATGGTGCCTGCGGTCGCCGTTCTGGAATATGCGAGGCTTGCGAATCTTGAACAACTCGAGCACGTTTCCAAAGGCAGTAGCATCTTCCGTGAGCTCGTCGATCGTGTCGCGCTTGGACTCGGGCCGGGAGTCGCCGCCATTCGTCTCCTGGTCTCGCTTGGGTCGCTCCTCCGGCTTTGGGGGCTCAGCAATAGTGATGGTGGGGTTCCGTTGCGTACGAGGGTTCATGGCCGGCGGCGGCGTGTTTGGTCGAGTGTTGGGCAGGCTGTGCGGCGGGCTCCGCATGCCAGGCTGGTTCTCGTCTTCCTCCTCATCCGCCTCGGGAGCGTCGCCTTCTTGAAGCCTCCTAGGCCTCATTCCCTTCTCGGCATCTCGGGGGTTGGGGATTCGGAGAATTTCGTCGCGGTTGCTGTCTCGTCGGCGGTGGCCAAAGCCAGGGGGTTTGCCGCTTGTCGGGCTCTGCGGGTACGTCTTATGGCCGTCGCCTCTGGTGACTGTGCGAGCAAAACTAATTTGCGGGCCATTGGAGTCGTTGGTCGCGTTGCGTTTGGGCGCATTGCTGGCAGGCACTGTTTCCTGATGCCCGTCCTCCATGTCGCTAGATGGGACGGCAGTGCCGGTGCTACCGGGCGACTCGTGGCCATCGTCCTTCCTCTCGAGGAGGATGCCATCATTAGTGATTCGCGACCCCGAGTTGGGCATTACGGTAATGTGTTGGCCGGCGACACCCCTCTCGGCACGGCCTGAATCGTCCTGTGCCTTGGCTCTGGATTTTGTCATGGTGGCCCTCTTGGTGCGGGCATTCTTGACGAGATCCTGGAAATGCTTCTCGAACCAGTAGAGTCGGAGGACGACGACGGAAGAGTGAATGGTGATGGGGTTCGACGTCATGGTGAAGATGTAGATACAAACCTGGGCAAAGGTGTTGAGAGAGTTGACGTTGACCGTGTTGAGACCGGCCTGGGTGTTGGAGCCGCTGGCGAAGAACAAGGCATCAATGTAGGCCAGCTGGCCCCCAGCAGTCGCGTACATAAGAATAGAGGCCAGAATAGTCAAGCTGATGATCCAGAAGTCTAGGAGATGTGTTAGTTTGGGGAAGTAAGCTTGAATGTGACCAGGGGCCCTTACAATGCGCCGAGATGAAGTTGAAGTGCGGCGATCTGGACATGAAGGAGGGTTTGGCGGCACGCAGCTGGGCGAGAACCCAGGCCTGCGCCCTTTGTAGTCTCTCGGGGATGGCCATCTTGGTTGATGGTTGATCGAGGAAGCGAAGGGTGGAGGGGTGGGCTGGTATATGTCTGCCAGTCTTCAAAGAAAATGGGATTGCGCAATGTCGAGTCGGCGCCACGGGAGCACGGTCTGTGCTTGGATTCTCTCTTGAGAAATTACAACCCAGGGAGGTGAAGCTGGTGTCAGAGCAGCATCATGCTGGCTGGTGTGGTCGAAGAAGTGAGCAAGAAAAGTCCAGCTATGAAGAGCAATGTGAGGCGTTGGTGACCGAGGCGAGCAAAGTGTCGCTGCGTCTGGGTTGAACCGGGTTTTGAGACGAAAAAACTGCTCTCAACGACTTTGGTGTGTCGTACGGCGCGGATGTCGAGAGCCTGTCAACTTTGAGGACGGCGTGGATCGTTAAGCCGTAAGTCGCAGGTCGAGGTTGCCAAGTGCGAGCTCGCGCTGGTCTGCCCACACGGTCCTAGGGTTCGCTCACTGCAGACGGGTGCTGGCGAAGTCTGCAGGGCCTAACCGGGATGAATGCAATTCGCCTGCCAGGGCGATACCGATTGATTCCGAGAGACGGGAGGATGATGACTTGGAGGGTGGAAGGCGGGAGGGAGAAAAAGACGAGACGCAATGGGCTCTGCTTTGACCAAAAGAGGAGGAAAGTGCTGCGGCAGTGGTGAGCGAAGGTTTGTATCTAGCGCGCGCACTTACTGTCCGCGGGCCCCCCGGTCGCAACTGCCAGGCGATGGATGGATGGAATCTGCAGGGCCAATTGACGTGCCCCTAACCACAGTGAATCTAGTGGGCGGTGCAAGCTGTGCTTGGCGTTTGAACCAATAAGATCTGGTGAGATTACTGGTGCAGGTACCTCGACGCCCGGCCACAGGTGTGTCGAGACCGTCCAGGCCGGTCGGGGGCCCTGCAGGCAGCCAGGGTTGGGAAGCTGCTGCCAAGGTGCCGGGTGCTAATCTCGTCGGTGCCAAGTCGGCAGGTGGGGAGCTGCTCCTCCTTCCGGCACCTACCGAATTCCGTTCTGGCGACTGCCAATTCTCAGATGGAGGAGCCAGCCAGACCCTCGGGCCTGCAGCCTGCCAGTCAGCTCTAAATTTCCCTCCCTGTCCCATCCTCCCAAGCACAAGGTTCACGACGCCCCCATCATCTCCGATCCTCGTTCCGCGAAACAGGGCCCTAGGTCCAACGACGCGCACTTCCTGGACACGACACGATACGCATCGCGACTTGTTTCAATATGCACGCGGGCGTCCGACACGGTCCCCTCTGGTGCTGCCCACGAGCTACGACTTCAATGCACCATGACATCTTCGCCCGCGGTTCCTTGCTCGGGGGTGATGGCCGTCGCCCGCGCCTAGCACTGCCAGCAGTCGCAAACTTGGCAGGCACGGAATACCGATCTTGACTCAGATCACCCGATCCGACCGCACCGCCACGCCTCCGACCCCCGGCGTGTCACCTCGTCACTGGCGCAGATCCAACATGGCGTGGCAACGGCAGGGTCCTGCGCTCTGGACGGGGACGGGATTCGTTTTGGCGACGCCTTCAATTTGTTCAGGGTCGTCAGCGAACACGAAAGGTCAGCGTCGAGAAATGTCCCGGACCCGCGTCGCTTCGTCTTGTGGCCCGGTCAGGGGCTGGATGCCTCCGACTTGCTGCTGACTCGACGCTCAACCCCTGGCGACGCTCCATCCCATCTCAGGGTGTCCCTGCACAAGCTCTCCGTCATCTCTCTAGCGCCCGTTCGAGGGATCCATCTGCAAACACCCAGCCTCAAGCCTCCGCCGCCAGGCTGCCTGGTCAGTCGTCAGGGCTCTGCAGCTGTTGATCACAACAACAACATACGGTGCTTGTTGATGCATGGCAGGCATACAAATCGTGTCTCGACACAGCTGCCATAGGACATCCGCACAGGCACCCGTTCGCGGTCACTTCTCAGATGCGACTTATGCGCAAGTGGTGTTGTACTTATATGCTCCTTCGCTAACGAGTACCACCATGGTCAGTCAGCCCGGCGAAGCAGCTTGGTGCTGACAGTAACAAGCATATCGGACGTGTTGATGCCGCCATCTTTCCAGAGCGACACAGCAATGCAGTTGCATCATTCCGATATCGCACCAGGCTCACCGCCACGCCGTGCTGGCGATCAACACACCCTCGGTCATTGTCCGAGGGCCAACTGGAACACTCATCTGCCGCCACCTTACCGTCGTGTCTCGTACCTGGAGGATGGGTTTGGTTTATCAGGCTGATTTGACTGGATGGGCTCCAAATTTCAATGCGTCTGGTCTGAGCCAACCCTGAGTGACCCAGGCTGCAGCTGCGTGGAAATAACCTCCCACCAGCACCACATCTGCACAACCCTGGCGTTCAAAGCCAAGAGGCTGCACACCTTGATTCACTGCGATACATGGGAGTCGTCCAATGCTAGAGCCTCTATGTCCACGTGGCATGGCCTTGCAGCAGCCAGCCGCAAAAAAAACCAGTCGTTGAATTTGCCTTTTGCTGAGACGGAGTTCAATTGCCTCAGGCCCCTGGGCTGACTCTGTAGGCGCGGAACAAACCCTTGCTGCTTCTGCTGCCATGGTCCGCACCCATGAACCACCGAAGCGATCAACATCGACGCAACCGTGACCTTCACCCTCCGCGACCGACGGAGTCTCATATGCCGCCTACCACCGGTCGCTAGGAACGATAAACTAGCCGTCTTGATGAACCGCATGTATGATGAACCGCCTCTGTTGATGAACAGGTACGTCGATACACCAGAGTATGTGTTGGGCCCATGATGGCATGCGACAGAGCATTTCGAAAGGCAAGGTACCAAAGACTATATGATGGGTTCCATTGCCCACCACGTCCTTCCCAATGTCCTCCAAATTACAACCCTAATACCCGAAGGTCTCTCTCGTACGTAAATATACTATCCCCACGTTTGTTCCCTGCGACTTGGCCATACTGCCTATCTCAACCCTCCCCCATGAAAAATTGCACGATTTGCCCTCCATCCCGAGCTATGTCTCAAACCCATGCGTTCACCATCGGACTGGCGTACGTGTGGTGGAGTTTTGTAATGGCCAATCTCCTGTCAGTCTCTTTTAACATGAATACATGTATCGACCGAAGACCTACCTGGTTCATGGCTTCTAATTCTAGGGGAAGACGAATTGATGGTCGCCATGGTTAATGAAGGAGGCGTGCTCGGAGCGGAGCGGTTCTGACATTGTCTCAAGCACACGCTGATGGTGTCTGCCTACATCGTGCGAGTAGACAATCTCAGAGTCGGGACAAGCTTGCGGATGGACCATCTCCTGAACTGGGAGGGCCTGCTGATAGCCTCGTTCTGGGGCAGGGAAAGCCTGTGCTAGAGCTGTCGGGCAATAAGGTCCCGTCTCTCTTCCATGTCGCCCCTGTTCTCGTAGTATCTACTTGGCTCGGGGTGATTATTTGGATATCGGGATCCCAGAATACCAGACAATGGAAGTCCATGGCACAATCTAATGTTATTACTTACGAGCAGCAGGGCAGTCGTGGTAGTCGGAGGAGCGTGTGGACGAGGTTCATCACGAGACTCTGCTCGATTATTTTGTACAACTAGCAGTAAGGTGCTCCGGCGTCAAGAATGCGATTGCTTGAGGATTTTTGCTTCGGATTCGAGGTCTGGTACGCCGACAATGGTTATATAATTATACGGGTGATACATTTACGCTTGAGTCTTTGCCTGCCTTACAGAGACCTGTCAACCCATGGGATCAAGGCACTTGGTTGGCTAATCTTACACATGTCATAATAATCACCTGGTGAGTTTGGCCTGGCTCCTCTCGGTACCCTAAACGTCGATGGCGGTGCTGCGTTCTTGGTGACGACGCGAGTGGCTTGGGAGTCATGTCAGGATGGCGTAGGTGTAGCAATATGGCCGATCATTAGGTGGTTACTTGATGAGGTAGCTTTTCGGTTGCTGTGCTCGATAAAGCAACCAGCCTCCTAAAACCAGAGCTCTGGTTGGTTCTGATACAAAGCAATTTCCAGCTTTCAAGGGGTACACCACAATGGCAAACAGGTCGCGGAGTCTCCCTGCAGCCGCCGATACATCCGGGACACCATAGAAACAAACACATGCATCGCACAAGTAGGATGTATCTGTTTGGCCATTCTTATCTCGAGTTACTGGCCTATCCTCCAGCACGAGCTGGGCCTCGTTCCAAATCATACAATTTCCCAGCCGCCCCTTTGGCAGATCTACCAAAACGTCCCCAGCCAAAATCCGAGAATAACGCCACCCCCAATGCACTCACCTTTACTTCTTCACCGCCTGTCTGGCCAGCTTCTTGAAGAAAGTGTTGCTCTCCCCCTTCTTGGCCATCTTGATCTTCTTGTTCTGCTCGATATACGCCATGTCCTGCCCACCAGACAGGTCACCGAGCATACCAGCCGTACGCCTCGCGCCAGCCTTGCCCTTCTTCTTCGGCTTTCGGCCCATACTGCCCGAGTGGAACATATCATCAATAACCTCGTCCTCCTGCGTCGACTCGTTCTCAACGAGCACCTTTTGCAGCAGCTCGCGGCGCTCCGTGGGCGATGCAAAGGCCAGGCCGGGCGTCTTCTCAATGTTAGCCAGCGACGTGATGACCTTGAAGGCGTAACCCTGGTCGACCAGGAAGGCCTGCCGCTTGGACGAGTAGAACATTTCCTGCGTGTCTTTGGAGACGAGCGAGTAGAAGAAGGCGTTAAAACCCTCGTCGTTCCTCCTCTTCGCTCGCAGGATGCGGCCCAGACGCTGCGCCTCTTGACGACGGGAACCGTAGTGGGACGAGATCTGGATGAGGCACGTAGCCTCGGGCAGGTCGAGTGAGGTATCTCCAATCTTGGAGAGGAAGAGTGTGTTGACTGCGGGGTTGTGCTGGAAGTTTTCCAGCACTTGCAGACGCTCGGCGTTGCCCGTCTCACCGTAGATGTAGACCTTTTGCAGCTTGGTGGCGTACTGCTTGAGCGCGTACACATTGTCGGAGAAGACGATGATCTTGTCGCCGCGCGACTCGTGGTAGTTGATGAGGTACTGGCACGCCTGGAACTTTGACGGGTTCATGATGTACAGCAGGCCTCTCTTCCTGGGTGGCGCCTTGAGGTACTCATCGTAAAACTCTGTCGGCATCGGGCACCACACCTCGGCGCACTGCACGCGAGCAATGTGGCCCTGCTGAGAGAGTTCCATCCAGTTGGCCTCGTAGAGTTTGGGCCCGATGAGGAAGTTGAGATCGGAGATCTTGTCATCCTCACGAAGGAGCGTAGCAGTGAGGCCAAGCTTGGAGTGCGTCTTAATCGAGGACGTGACCTTGCGGAAAATGTTGGCGGGCACGACGTGCACCTCGTCGAGCAGCATGAGACCCCACTCGCGCTGTTGGAGGAAGTCCATCATCTTCTTCGCATCGTGGGACCGCTCCCTGGTCTGTGTCACCATGGAGTAGGTCGTGACGATGATGCCAGTCGACCCGCTAAACACACGGCCCTTTGAATCTGACGTGAACGCTTCGATATCCTCGGGCTTGATGTTGGACCACTTGAGGAATTCGTTGCGCCACTGGTAGACGGACATGGAACTGGTGCAGAGGACGATGACACCCTTCTTGACCGTGCATGCGGCCGTGATGCCCACCAGCGTTTTTCCAGCTCCGCACGGCAACACGATGATTCCGCTCTTGGCGCGGCCGTTGCCGAACATTTTGCTCAGACTCTTCTCCTGGTACGGTCGGATCTGGGCGCCCGGCCGCAGGTCGATCTCGAGGTTTGCGTTGAATTCGTCCTTTCGGAAATCGTATTCTTCCAGCACGGGGTACTGGAGGTCCAGGCATCGCTTCTGAACCGTCTCCACCGCGGTGTCCGGAACCTCGAAGGAGTGCGTGACTTCGGCGTCATCATCGTCGTCGTCGTTCAGCGTCGCATAGACGTCCGCCTCCTTGACCTTGCCACCTTCGCCGCCCTGCTGGCCAGCCTGCCGCACGCCCTCGGCATTGGTAGTGCCGGGAATGACGAGCGGTGCCTGTTTTGGCGCAGCCGTTGTGACGATTTCGGCGTTTGGATGCGCACGCAGAGGCCCGATGATGGGGTCTTGCAGCAACTTCTGAAGCACGACGGGATCCGCGCTCTCCACAAAGTATTTCGTATTCTTCAGCACCAGCTTCACCTTGCCGAAGCTTGCCGTGCAGCTCTCGATGAACTTTCGGATATCTCCGGGTAGTGGCGTTTTCAGGAAGCGGTCGAGGGTATTGATGATGTCGTCAGGAGACAGGCCGACAGACACGGCGGCGTAGAGACTGTGTGGCGAGAGGGCGTACTCGTGGATGAAGGATGGTCGGGATTGCGGCTCGGCAATCGTGATGAGGAAGTCCTGCGCCTGCGCGGCGAGGGGACTGAAGCTCTCGAGGAAGATCCTGCCTCTGCTGGCGTCGATCCAGAGCGGGCGGTTCTGTGAGTCGGGCTTGAGCTGCAGATACGAGTAGTCTCTTTTTCCGAAAATGTGAGACGTCGACGTCTTGATCGCCGACCCGCCGCCTGTGTACGTGTCGACCGTGAACTTGTCGACGTTGCGCTCCATCGTCTCGTCCTCGACCTCGCTCAACACCGAGTCTTCATTGTCACTAGCAATGCTCCGCGGTGTTGCTGCGCCGGCCGGTGTCGACACGCGCGAGCCCTTGCCCAATTTGCCGGCGCCCGAGACGGCGCCCGCGGCCTTGCGCTTTGGGGGCATCGTGGGATATCGAAGCCGAGACTTTGCCTGGCAGGCACACACGCCTCGATGGATTCTGGGAGGGCCGTATGCAGTTTCTATTCGACGAAGTTTCTTGTTCTATTCGTACGCCAGCGGCAATCGGCAGGTTCGCGGAAGACGTGGTAATGGAAAACGGTGTGAATTGGTGGAGGTTGAGGTCGTAAAGTCTGGAAGTCGTGAGCTTTGATGACGGCGCTGTTGCCTCCAGCGATTATTCAGCTTGGGCGATTAGATAAGGACGCGGTCTGGCCGTGATGCCGCTAACGCCCAGGGGTCGGCGCCGCTGTGGGGGAAATAACCCCACCATGGGAATCTTGCCCTCCAAACACTGACCCTCGATATCACGGACGACAGTGACTCTCGACTGGAGCTTTGCAGAGTTAAGCTCTTCAGACGAACCACAGGACACCAAAACGACTGTTTGATCGACCGTACGGTCCGATAGTCTCTCGCAATGTGGTAAGGCACCTCACCTACAACAGTTGCCTCGTCCCTCGCTTACCCATGGCAGCAAGCACGTCCTGAACGCGCAGGTCTCGATCCGCTCGCCATGCTGTACGTCAAACAGCCCCGAAGCCCGACTCCTCCCGAAACACGCCGATAGGATCGCCCGCTGACCTTCCATGCATAGGCAAGAGGTGGTTTGACTGCGCCGAGTGCCACCAGGAAAAGGAAGACCACCCCCTGTTGCAATCCCTCGAGATGACCTTCATCTGCAAGAAGTGCCGCAAGGCATTCCGGAAAGACGCCCAAGAGTTCGAGGAAGCCGACGAATACTGCCCCCACTGCGACAACCACTTCGTCATCGAGGCCAAGACGCCACAGGCCGGCCTCTCTGTCGAGGGCGAGGATGTTCGTGTCGATGCCAGGATGCTCAAGGACGAGAGGGTCCGGCCGGCTGCGACCAAGAGGCGGACGATATTCGACCCCGTCGAGGAGGCCGACAAGCTGGGCTAGGGAGCTGTGTGGGGTCAAGAGGCAGAAACACGGGGGGACGGACATTGAGACCATGTAGACACGACGGACATGACGAAAAGGCGGCGCATCACATGCACCAGGGCAGGCCATCTGCCTATGCAAGCATAAACGAATACCCTTGTTTTCATCGTTTCTGCTCGCCAGCGCACCCTCTAAGTGGTTGTAATACACTGGTATTTCATCGCTATGAGATACCTCTTTCGCAACCCCCCGCCTGGGCAGGCAGCCCCGCACACACACGACAAGTGGGCAAACCGGCTTGCTTACTCGTCACCATCACCCGAGCCCTCGCCAGACCGCGTCAGGATAGCGGCGGTCCCCGTGCCCGGCGTGCGGCCCGTCTTCTTCTTGGCGGCCTCCTCTTGCTTCTCCTGCTCAATGGTCTTGACGTAGTTCTCAATCTCCTCGACGGGGAGCATCTCGATCTGCTTGCCGGGGGCCATGAGGGCGATCTCGATGTTCTTGGCGCCGGTCTGGACGACCTCGAGGAGGGACTTGATCGCCAGACGGATGGTGGCCTCGCGGTCCATGTCCTCCTTGTAGTTCCTCTCGAGGAACTCGCGCACCGTCTTGCTGGAGCGGCCAATGGCGTTCGCCTTCCTATGGGGGTGTCAGTCGTCGTCCGAAGGGTTGGTCGTCTGAGAGGGAAAACTCACCATGCCGAGTAGATGCCCGAAGGCTCGGTCTGGTACAGCCTGGGCACCTTGCTGCCCTTGTCGAAGCCGACAATCATGGTGCTGATGCCAAAGGGACGGACACCACCGCTCTGCGTGTACCGCTGCTGGACGCCGGCGACGTACTTGGTCATGTACTCGATGGACGCGGGGTCCTCGACCGTCAGCTTGTGGGACTGCGCCTCTAACCGCGCCTTGTCGACGAGGATGCGGGCGTCGGCGTTGAGGCCGGCAAAGGCGAGGCAGACGTGGGTGTCCAGGAGCTGGATCTTGGATGGTGTGATTCGGGTGTCTTGCAGCTTCATGGCGGACCGCTTCTCGCATCCGAGCACGACGACGTCGCTGCCCTTGACGCCGACAGCGCAGGTACCTGGTGGGAGGGGGGTTGAGCTGGTGTTCTGTTTGCGAGCAAGGGAAGGAGGGGCGGCGTTGGCATACCTCTCTTGACTGCCTCTCCAGCGTATTCGACCTGGAAGACGTGTCCATCGGGACTGCGAGAGGGTCAGCGGCGGGGGTATGGTATTTCGGGGCGGTTGCATCGACGGACCTGAAGACTGGGCGCAGTTGTTAGCTGGGGGGAGTGGTGACAGTTGGGAGGGACGGGTGCTTACCAGAGAGAGCTCTGTCGTAACCGGAAGCCATGTTTTCAGTTGTGCGGTGGCAGGAGTTGTTTGTTGGTGGAAGGGATGCGGGTTACGGTGGTCAATTCGCGTCGTGGTTGATGGGATCGTTGGAGGGCGGGTTGATGGTGGTCGGTGGTCGGGGGGTGGTGATGGGGCAGGCTCCAGGTCTGACGAAGCTTCGGTACCTGGCGCGTGCTGGAAGGCTGACCTCCAAGCTCCGGGAGCTCTGGGGACCGGCGAAACCCCGGAAGTTCGGTGGGTGGGGCTATTGACTGATCGGTGAGCTCGGTGAGCATGGGCCAAATCTACACTGAAACTCCAAGGTTTGTCAACCACGGCACTTTCAAAATATTTCTCATAAATATCAGCTTAATCGTCTGCCCTCATTCTCGATGCTTAATTCTAGCAGTATACCTCCCAGTTGTTGCTTGTTAGAGACCAGCTCCCAACAAGTACCCTCCATCCCCTAAAACCGGCTCAAACTCGTCCAGCTCCTTGCCATCAAATCCCCCGCAAGCTCCTGCCCCTTCCCAGCCATAGCCTCCCTAAACCTCTCACACCACTGCACCTCCAGCTCACCATCTCTCGACGTCTCATTAATTTCCCTGTACACCCCCGTCGCCACCGCCAGCGGCACATCCAAAGCGTCCAACTGCACATTCGCCCCCAAAGCAAAGTCCAACCCCCGGCAAATACGTCCCGCGAGCTCCCTTCGCTGCCGGTACCGGTTAATGTCGATGCGCAGCTCGAGCGGAAGGTCCGGGTACATGTAGGAGTAATCGTCCAGTATGGGCGTGCAGACGGCGGCGTGGATGTCGTCAATTGCGGAGTGGAGGAGCAGGAGGGCCGTCCAGTAGGTGAGTAGTGACAAGGCCGTAGGGCCGTCTTTGAAGACGAGGTTGTCGGAAAAGGGGATCTGCATGGTGGCGAGGAGGGTGGATGGACTGCTTGGGTCTTGGGCCCAGTATGCGCTCGTTGAAGTGGGTGTGTTGGTCGATTGTAGTCTCGAGTGCCAGTAGTCCAACTTTGCTTCCATCGTGAGGCAGTCGGATAGCAGGGTCTGCGCTTCCAGACGGCGGGCAAGTGCTGGCGGTGCGGGCATGAGAATGTCTGCTCGGTGGAATAGTGCGGGGAGAAGCACCACAATGTCGAGGAGGTGGTCTAGGGGGCTTTTCTCGTGGACTTCCCAGGGGGTGATGCGCCATTCGTTCAGGGAGAGAAAGGTAGGTTGTCGGGTTAGAAGCGACATCATGGCCTGTTTCCAGTCAGCCATATGCTGAGGATGTGTTGCAAGGAACTGCTTACACTGGTGTGTCTGAAGACACGGACAAAATAGTGGTGTGCTGGGAAATGACTAAAGTTCTGGGGCCCAAGAGCCCTGATG
The DNA here is from genome assembly GCA_014635975.1 of Plectosphaerella sp. P0831. Lineage (NCBI taxonomy): Eukaryota > Fungi > Ascomycota > Sordariomycetes > Glomerellales > Plectosphaerellaceae > Plectosphaerella > Plectosphaerella sp. P0831. The sequence goes on from JACAFV010000090.1 coordinate 66,468, forward strand.
CCGGCGGCAGAGCTGGGTGTCTGCATAGGCACGAGGGACTCTGAGCTTGACGATACTGACCCAGAAGGCTGATGGTACATGTCAGCAAATCCATCTTCAAGCGGGTGCAGAGGGATTCACCTCTGAGAGAAACAGCAGGGTGCTCAGTCGAGGAACCGACCGACTGGTGTCAAGATGCACCAGCAAGCGACTCTCAACAGAGACATCTTGCAGAAACCCCTCGTTCCGAAAATCCCTCGGCTTGAACCTCGGAAGTCTCAGCTTGACTTTCCCAACATCACCCCCATCATCCCACTGCACTTCTCCCAGCTTCGTATGCAAGACCACCACTCTCAACTGGCACAGATCGCCAAGATTTGTAAGCAAGATGCTGTGTTCCCACGCGGGCCGGAACGGCTGGGCCACTCTCAAATCGATTCGCGGCGTCTCTGGCGTGTTGGTTCGCGTTCTCCTCGCCGACGGAACCCTCCGAGGCGGGTGTGAGGAGCAGCGGCCTGCATCTTCTACAGTCGCCGTGATGAAGACGATATCTCGCTGGTATCCGGCACACTCGCGGCCGCTGTCGATGCATTTTTTGCACTGCGGTCGTTGGTTGTCACACTGGATATGTCAGCAGCAGTCATAGATCAGCACTTCGACCCTCAGACGTACCTTGACCCGACGGGCCCTGCACGTCTCACACCCCTTGTACTTTCCAGGAACACCGACCATGTTGAGAGTAGTAACAGCCGCAGAAAAAGGAGCACACATTAAAGTCGCTCTCGGCTTTGAAATCCCCCCATCACACCGACACAAGGGGGACGACGGCTGTTATAGCGCCATCGCCCTCCCTGCCCTCCTGTCCCACCGACGACATCATGCTGCTCATGCTCACGCCGCCAAGCTGGGGCTACGGGCAGCACCCATGATGCCACATCGGACACAGCCCCATTGCCGGTATTAGCGAGCAACAACTAGGGGGGAAATGGTCACATCGACGGACTTCTGGCCAATAAGGCCGCTTCCCAGAACAATTATTCCAAGCGGATCCGCGGGCGTGGGACGAAACGTTCTCTTCCCGTCTCTGGAAGGCGGGCCGTCAGAAGCTCAGCCGTAGCAGCGGGTCCCCGCGTGCACACAAACAAGGTCAGGTCAGGTCAGCGCTGGCCGACGAGACCTTGGGATCTTTGGTATGTTGGTGGGTAAGTAGTCGTCCGGGAAGGACGTAGGGCGTGCGCGGTGATTCGCTCCGCGGCGCGGACGAGAGTTGCAGCTGCATGTGCAGGGGTGTTGGCCCGTGATGGGTGTCCGTAGGGCTGCAGGGGGGGGCTCTGATGCCGAGAGGGGGCATCGGGGACCGCTGGTTGGCCGATGCCCGCGTTGGGCCTGGAAAGGGGCAAATGAAGAGGTGGTGAGCCGATGACGGCACTCTGTCAGCCCAGCGGACCGTCCGCGAATGAGGTCTTGTTGCCGCTGGCCGGGGGGTGGCCATGGGGGATGGGTAGGAGGGTATTGCCGAGGGCGGTGCGCACGACGACGCAGCTGATGGTTTGCCCAGGCCGACCGGATACGCGCTTGCTCCCGGGGACGGGCAGTAGGGGTCACGGCTGAGTAATGGGAACGGATGGGAGGGGTGGTGATCCAGGCAGAAGCTCCTTTTTTTTGGTATATGTCTGCTACATTGCGGTTGCTGTCGGCCCATGATCTGGTTGCCGACAAGCTCTACGGAAAACATACATCGGCTTTTGGTGTGTGCGTGTGTGTGGTTATGTGCGTGCGGGTGAGCATCGAGGGGGGGCGGGGAAGGGGGGCCGACCGGTCTGGGGTGGTTGGTCCGGTCCCAGTCCATGTCTGGCCTGGGTCTGACATACGGACACTTGGCCAGCATACGCGCCGCGGGACCTGTTCTGCGCGAATTTGCTGACAGGGAACGAGCCGAGGCAGGTTAGGCCATGCCAGGCCAGACCGGCAAGCTCGGGGGTCGCCGGCGCGCGCGGGAGGGCAGGGGAAAAAGTACAGGGTATCGTCCACGGGTATCTATCAAATATACTTGTAGGGGTTCATGATGCCGTTCTGTGACGAATTAGCGGCTGATGCCGAGGGACGTAAGGAAGTCATGGGAGGGAGGTTGCTCACGGGATCGTAGAGGTTCTTGATGCCCTTCATCAGACCGATCATGCTGTCCGACCGGCTGTAGCCGATGTACTTCTTCTTGGCGACACCCAGACCGTGCTCGGCGCTGATGCTGCCGTTGCGCTTCTGGATCCACTCGTACACAAACGGTTCGAGAATCTTCTCGACGCGCGGGTCGTAGCGACGCACCGCAATGTTGAGGTGCAGGTTCGAGTCGCCCATGTGGCCGTAGCCCACGGTGCCGATGACGGGGAACTCGTCCGTCTCACCCGAGAGGCCGGCGGCCTTGATCTTGGCGTCCGTGTCCTCGACGAGCTGGTAGAGCTCCTTGAGGGGAATGGAGACGTCATACTTGTAGGTGCCGCCCCAGTGACCCAGGCACTCGGGGATGCCCTCGCGCCAGCCCCAGAGGGCCTTTGCCTGCGTCTCATCCTGGGCGAGGACGCCGTCGGAGACGATCTCGTTGGACATGACGTCCTCGAGGAACTTTTCGAGCTTCTCATAGTCGTGATCGCCGTTGGAGCCGCTCGTCTCGATGAGGCAGTAGAAGGGGTGATCATCGTCGAGGGGCTTCTTGTTGCCACGCACACGGTGCACGAGCTCCTGGCTGCCAGCGTCCATGAGCTCAAAGGCTGACAGGATCTCGGACAGCTGGCCCTTTGCGGCGCGGAAGGCCAACTGAGCCTTCTCGTACGACTCGAGGCCGAGGAAGGCGACGTTTACGGCGCTCGAGCGCTGAGGACAGATGATGGACACCTTTGTGATGATGCCGATGGTGCCCTCGGCACCAATGAAGAGCTGCTTGAGATCGTAGCCGGTGTTGTTCTTGCGCAGCTCACATAGGTCCTCGACAATAGTGCCATCAGGCAGCACGGCCTCGAGACCCAGCACGTTTCCGTGCAGGCTGCCGTAGCGCAGCAGACGCAGGCCGCCGGCATTGGTGGCCACGTTGCCGCCGACATGGCACGAGCCCTTGGCGCCCAGATCAAGAGGGAAGATGTAACCCTTTGAGGCGAGGAACTGGTCGGCCACCTCGAGAATGACACCGGCATCAACGACGAGCGTACCGCTGACCTCGTCGAACGACCGAATCTCGTTCATGCGGTTCAGGCTGATGATGATCTCATCAAAAACGGGCACTGACCCACCCACGAGACCAGTGTTACCGCCCTGCGGCACGACAGCGAGCTTGCGGTCGTTGCAGTAGCGCAGCACCTTGCTGACCTCCTCAGTCGACTGTGGCCGCAGAACAAGCCTGCTCTGACCCCTGTACTTTCGCAGCCAGTCCTCGTTGAAGGCGAGAATATCGTCGGTAGCGTCCTTGGTCACGCCGTCGACGACGCCAGCCTCGCCCAGCAGCTCCTTGAAAAAGGCGACGTCGTCCTGGCTGACCTCTGCGAAGCGGGTGTCGCGCTTGAGATCCGGGTACGTCTCGGACGTAAGCTTGACCTGCTTGAGGCCGGCGTCGCGGCGGACGGCCGTGGTGGTGATGCACCTGGCGACAGTGGGTGGCGCGACCTGGAAAATTGAGCGTCCAGTGGAGAGGATAGCCCGCCCGCGGGCGGCTCTCAGGGCTGGCAGAACCCGTGGTGAGCGGAAGGCCATTGTGGTGAGGGAGTTTGTCGTGCGGTCTGCGAGCGACGGTGGAGGGGAGAAGGCGCTGATGCGTGGTGGTGGGATGAGTTTTTGAAAGTCGACGTTGACGACATTCGCGATGAGAGAAGCGGTTTCGGAGAATCCCGCAGACCCGCTTTTCGCCTTCGGGATGCAGGGCCCGGCCCCGAGTGTTAGCGGCCGGATGGATGCGGAAAGTATCTAGACGCTTATTTTGGGTAGAAAGGTACATTTCATTGCTCGGCTGCCTCCGAGTGAGGTGTGTTGACCTGGGATGAAGCAAATATCATATCATCTAAGACTAAGTGAGTAAAATAAGCTAGGAGGGCAATGGTCACGAGGGAAATTTCACGAATGCCGAAGTAATCTTGGAGTGGAATGAGACTCAACGTGGTGTCTGAGTACAACCCGTAGGATATCACCTTCATCTCAAACTGCATACCCTCACTGCTACCTCTCCCATAAATATGACAGCTAATAAATCACACCCGACACCCTCCTCAACACCGACTTGAGCAGAACAAACGGGCTCCAGGGCGAGCCAGCCAGGCCATCACCCTGACCACCGAACACTCGCCATCGTCCCAAGTCGTACGTAAACACCAAAAGATGAGCGCACTAGATGATTCCAGGGGCCGATGGGATGGATCTAGCGTCGTCCCAAGTCGCTACTCGAGACCGTGAGACCCTCCGCTTCTCAGGTTCCGATACGCACCCATTCATGCGCCGACAGCACCCGGTCTAGGCCGGCACGGAGAGAAAGAGAAACAAGACGGCGGCTTACCGTTGCCTCCCGAGGCTGCCACTTTTCTCGAGGCATGATGACCCCGGCGGCAACTTGTAAGTGTCAAACGGCGGGAGGGAAGGTTCGGGGTGATGCATCGGGTGATCGTCGCCAGAGACATCGAAAGCCCTTGCTCAGCCTCCCCCTATTTCTATTACTGGTACCAGCTTGCCAACCTTTAGGTGTTGAGGTTGTTCCCGCTTGGGAGAGGGCCTTGAGGGCGCATGAGAGACACGGCCCAAAGTGGGATGGAGCGTGTCCGGGATTGAATGGTCCACATGCCGCGGATCGACGCTCATTCGTGGGGTATGCAGCCTGATCCCGGGATCAGATGAGGGAAAGGGGATGGAGGGAGCATCGCGCATAGGGAGTGGAAGGGCTTCGCCCACGAGGTCGGGTTTCAGGATAGAGGGTGTCGATGGGCTGGATGACAGGACGCATCATGTTGGATCCGGTCGTGGGAAGGCCGCGACGCTGGTCGTCTGTGTGTCGGGAGGGATGACCCTTGGGCAGAGGGTTGCCACGGCACGGCCACGTCTGGTATAAGGACACGAGGACCTCTCTCGACTTTGTTTTCTTTTCTGGAGAGTTGAAGTTGAAGAGGAAAGGCGTCGTCTGTTGTTCTGTTTTCTTCTTCCGTGTCTTGTCTCGCCCACCAAATCCCGCCAAATTCCAGCAAAACTCGACATCAACACGACCTCAAAGATCTACAAAGGGACAGGCGCCCACCACCCCTATTGTCTCCCTCGAGTCCACTGTCCAACGGCACACTTCAGTGCCTTCACCTCCCGATAAGCCCGATAAGGACTTTCAACCCCTGGCGCCGCGCCTCCAAACGGGACGACAGCCACTAAAACGGCCTTAGCGACCCCGCTAGCGGCACCCGATATGGCAGCAATCGGGCACCTCTCTCAGGGGCCCTCGGGCGCTCTGCCCGGCAACGAGCAATTCCCCGACTTCTGTTTACGCAGCCAAGACCACCACCACCCCCATCACCACCACAGAAACTCCACAACCTCCAACGCCTCTGAAGCCAGCAGCGACACACCCACATCCTCATCCCCCTCATCCACAACACCCCCCTCGCCCACAGCCACAGATTACTCCTCCGGCTCGCCCCCGAGCTCAAAATCAACATCAACACCCCCCTCCACCAGAGACCGCAACGACAGTACCGGTGGCTCCCCGACCCCCGGCAACAGAACCCGCAGAGACAAGAAGGAGCTCCACGCCGCCCGCGTCCAGAAGATCGGACCTTCCGGATCGTCCCTCGTCAAAAGGGAGAGCTTATCAAAAGCAAACAAGCTCCGCTTCTCCTCCTCATCGTCCACCCCCGCCGACGCCCTCGCCGCCATCGAACCGCCGCATGAGCAGGGCCTGACGAGGATGGCCTTTGCGGAGCAGAAGAAGTGGGTGACGGTGCAGCAGAAGACTTTTACAAAATGGTGCGTACGCGGAAGAAGTGGCAAGCAGACAAAGGCACTAACCCACATGCAGGCTGAATGCAAAGATCGAGTCGAGAAGCCTCGAGGTCAAGGACCTGGTGACAGACCTCAGCGATGGCGTACGTCAAACATTCCCCCAAACCCCACCTTTGAGACCCCTCTAACAATATCGTTCCAGGTCATCCTCGTGCACCTGCTAGAATGCCTATCACAAGAACCCCTCGGCCGGTACGCCGCCAAGCCCAAGCTCCGCGTCCAACGTTTCGAAAATGTCAACCTCGCCCTCGACTTCATCCGGTCCAGGGGCATTCAAATGGTCAACGTCGGCGCCGGCGATGTCGTCGACAAGAACGAGCGGATCATCCTGGGTCTCATCTGGACCCTCATTCTGCGCTTCACCATCAATGACATCAACGAAGAGGGCATGACGGCCAAGGAGGGCCTGCTACTGTGGTGTCAACGCAAGACGGCATGCTACGACGAGGTTGAGGTGCGCGACTTTAGCGGCAGCTGGAACGACGGCCTTGCCTTCTGCGCCCTGCTGGACATTCACCGCCCCGACCTGATCGACTATGACGCCCTTGACAAGTCGGACCACCGCGGCAACATGCAGATGGCTTTCGATATCGCCCATAAGGAGATCGGTATCCCCAAGCTGCTGGATGTCGAGGATGTATGCGACGTCGCCAAGCCCGACGAGAGGTCGCTCATGACATACATCGCCTACTGGTTCCACGCCTTTTCCCAGATGGAGAAGGTCGAGAACGCCGGCCGCCGTGTTGAGAAATTCTTCAACAACATGTCCGGCGCCTGGGAGATGCAGAGCGCCTACGAGCGGCGCATGGCGGAGCTGCTGCGCCAGATCAGGCAGAAGAAGGAAGAGTGGCAGGCGGCTACCTTCCAGGGCTCCTACACAGATGCAAAGGCTCAGGCTACCGAGTTTGCTTCGCACAAGCGTGGCAAGAAGAGGGACTGGGTTGGCGAGAAGAGCGAGCTGGCGACACTGTTGGGCAACATCAAGACAAAGCTGGGGACGTACCGTCTGCGGCCGTACGAGCCCCCGGCAGCACTGTCACTCGAGACTATGGAGCTCGAGTGGTCAAACCTGGCAAAGGCGGAGATGACGCGGGCACAGCTCATCAACGAGACCATCAGAGAGTGAGCCATCCTCATCACATATCCCCTGACTTCTTTTGACTAACAAACCTAGTATCAAAAACGCCCTGCGAAAGTCATTTGCCGACAAGGCCAACGACTTTGCGCTCGCCCTCAACACCATGCAGCTGGCCATTTCTGGACTCGACGGCGACGTTGAGGACCAGCTCCACCACGTCCGCAAGCTCAGTGATAACCTGCCACCGCTTGACCAGTACCTCAAGACCATTGAGGCTGTCGACGTCAGCTGCCAGGAGGCCAACATTGAGGAGAACGACTTTACGACATACACATTCGACGAACTCGCATACGAGCTCGGCCTGGTCAGGACATCAGTGCAGAAGAAGCTCTCCTTCCTCGAGAACCAAATGGTCGCGCGCGACATGACCAACCTGACGCCCATCCAGCTCGAGGAGTTCGAGTCCGTCTTCCGCCACTTTGACCGCGATGACTCAAACTCGCTCACTGAGCTCGAGTTCTCGGCAGCCCTGGCATCCCTTGGCCTTGTCTTCTCCGAGGACGAGATGCACGACTACTTCCTCGACACGTCACACGGCCGCGACCGCGTCACTTTCGAGCAGTTTATCCGTTTCATGGTCGATGTGACCGAGGACCAGAACACAGCCGAGCAAGTCTTCCAGTCCTTCCGGGAAGTCGCCGATGGAAAGCCCTACGTCACAGAAATGGATTTGCGCCACTCTCTCGTCCCAGACGAAATCATCGATCAACTGGTCGAAATGATTCCACCACATACCGGGCCCGATGCCGCCGACGACCGCGGCATGCCCCAGTACGACTACATCGCTTTCATGGACAAGCTCATCAGCGACACCAGCGAGTCGGCGGATGTGCCCTCGTCTGTGCTCCAAGACCGCGCCTCAAACAGGGGCAGCATGTCCCCACGGAAGGACAAGATCAATGGCGCGCACTAGTCTGATCCCTTTCCACACATTCTCTCTCCCTCCCTCCATCCCTTCACCCAACCACTTTCGACACCATACTGTATCTTTTTGACAATTCAGGAATACAAAAACCAACAACCTCCCACCATACACACACACACACACACTCCCGCCCACATGTTCTTTTTTCTTGCCCCTCACCCCGTTTCTTCTGTATGCATCATCGGTGTTTCGGGGAAGGAAACCAGGGGAAATTGGTTCCTCAGCATTTTTCGAACGGGAGGGCGGTATTGCTTTTTGACGTTCTTGAGAGGGAGAAGAGGTGGTCACAAAATTGGGACACAGACGGCATGAAGGAAGATGGCCGGCTGAGATGACTCTTCAAGAGGGGGCGGGCTGGTTTCGCCGCCTCGGGTTAACGAGGGGGCTTTTTTCTCCCCCTGGGATGGAGACTCGATAGAACCATTGTAGTCATGGCATTTCAACGCTCATGCCGGATTGATTGTGATGTGTGGGCTTGATGATGTGATGAAGCCTGGCTAGTATGCTGTTGTAAGCCAATAATGTGGAAGGCTTGACGTCTTGGATGGTAGGAGGTGCTCACAGTATGCCGAATGGAGACGTTGTAGACATATGAGCGACCTGGTAAAGATACCCGAGCAAGGTGATCAAGTGACATTTTTGCTCCAAGACGGGTTTCACTGTCCAGCAAGACGGAATATCGTGTGTACCGTACACACCCCACGATCAAGATTTCCATACCATCAGAGTCATCAGAACACAACACAACTTCTCTCGGGGTGCACATGGATGACCAGTCGTATGTAGATTCATCGACTCTACAGGCCACCAAACCAAAAACACAAGCAGACACAGCCTGCCAACGCCCCTTGCTTCCCGAACAATTCCGTCCCATCTATGCAAGCCACGCGCCTAAAGACCCGGGTCTATCATACAAAAATCAATGCTCCCTCCCTTCCCCTTCTATCAAACAAGTGTCAAGGAGTTCTCCCACCGAAAGGATCCCCCGAACGCATCAAGAGTGTTTCCTACTTGCTCTCAAATGCGTCCCGGTCCTTCAGCGCGGTAGCCAGCCGGCGGTAGTCGCGCAGCAGCTCCAGCACTTCGCCCAGCTTCAAGTCACCCGGGTTCTGGAGGTCCATGAACCGGCGGTTGGGCGGCTTGATCTTGGGGGTCTCCTTGGGCGGTAGCGCGGGCGCAATGTCAGGGAAGGCCTGGGAATGTCAGCATGGGGATGAGCACAAGGGTGGATGAATACTTACGGCTGCCAGGTCGCCGCCTTCGGTCGCCTGCTTGACGGGGCCGTCCTTGACGGTGGGCGCCACGGGCGACGAGGCGGTGCGACCGAAGCCTCGCATGACGTTCATGCTCGACAGGCGGCCGATGGGGTTGAAAGAGCTGCCAAAGGTGCGCACCGCGTTCTCCAGCGGGTTGCTGCTGGAGTTGGAAGGCGCAGGCGATGGTGTCGGCGAGGGCCGTTCCTTGGAGTCGGAGAAGAGCACCTTGCGCGGGTTGCTGACGCTGCGAGCGCTATCGGCGCTGTGGTCGCGAGCCGGCGCCTTCTTGCCGCCGATGAGGTTGAGCATCTTGTCGTCCCTCGGCGGCGGGCGGTGCCATGTGTCGTTCTCGTCTGCGCCGTGCGTGGAGCTGGCACCGCTGACGGAGCCCTCCTCGTCAGGGGGCGGTGTGCTGACCAGCTTCCGGGCATCATCAAGAGTCTTGGGCACCACGAGTGCCTCACCTGTCACGGTAGGCGCTCCCTGGGTCTCGCGAATCTTGCCGAGGAAGAACTTGTAGCTGTCACCAAGGCTGTTGGTGATGTTCTTGAGCCCCTGATCGGCCGAGAGCAGGACAGCGTCGCTAGCGGCGCCCAGGGCTTGAGCAGCCTGCGCAGGGCCGTTGACGAGCTCACTAAATCGTCTGTTCCTGGCCTGCACGGCTGACTTGAGGACTGGGGCGGCAGCAGCCGATGGGGAGGGCTTGCTGCCTGTGGCGGTGCTGTGGGATGTTTCGACAGTGCCATCTGCCACTGTCACGCCGGGAGGGAACGCCGGCGGGAAGGTCTCCGTTTTGGGCGTGCCGGGAACAACTGTGGCATCCTTGGGCGGCCCTTGCGGCAGCTCGTCGGCACGCAACGTCGACAGGTCGACAGTTTGCAGAAAACTAATGGCAGCCTCGAGGTTCGTCAGACAGTAGGCAGCTTCGCCCGTGAGCTTGGGCTCCCAGCGGAAGTTTTGAATAAAGTTGACGTCGCTAATGACGTTGAGATGCTCGGGAGCCAGGGTGATGAGGGTGTAGATGAGCATGGGCATAATCTCGTCGGCCGAGGCCGAGGGGTGGAAGTGGGCGATGGTGTCGACGATGCCCTTGTGCGCGGCCTTGAGGTGGTTGAGCTTGCCCAGAGGGTAGCGCTTCTCGTGCATCTTGATGAGGTCGTCGCGTGCGGGCTGGAGCCAGTCTCTTATCTCCTGAATCTTCTGGGCGGTCGCAGCCGGGTCGTCTATCGCATCCTCTCCAATGGAGATGCCAAGGTCAACGGGTCCGATGCCGACGAGGGCTAGAGCGGCCGTCTTGGAACGCAACTGGTCGTCCTGGGCCTCATCCTGGGTGGTCCGGTGCCTGTAGATGCGGTTGTAGACGCCCTCGCACAGCCTGCGCTCGACAGCCTCCTCGAGCATGGCCCTCTTGCCCTCCAATGCCTTGCGGGCCTTCTTCTTGTTCGCCAGCTCGTCGGCTGTAATCATCTGGCGTTCCGTGTCCGTCTTTGGCAGCGCAAGGGGCTTATCCTTGCTGCCGAGCGAGCCTGCCTTGGCCCGCAGGCGGCTGACGGTGGACGTCTTGGTTGGTGCAGGCGAGTTGGCGCGGTTCTGTCTCGAGGCCAGAGCCGAGACGTGTGTGTTGACATGATTGGAGGCGAGGGCGTAGAAGTCTTGGAAGAGCTGGGAGACGGACTCGATGGTCGGGGGGGCCTTGTGCGTCTTGGAGGTCAGGGACTCGAGGAAGCTGTTGTAGGGTCAGCATGGCGCTAAAGGTATGTATTGTAGTTGGTCTAACCTATCCGTCAGGCTCACGAGCTCGATGGGAAGGTCGCTGAGGTCGATGGAGCCGCGGGCCACGTCGAGGCCGTCGCTATCGTCATCGTCGTCTATCATGGCGTTCGTCTCGAACGCGTCAGGGGCGTCGGGCTTGATGGGCGGCTGGGGCCTGGTCAGGGGGTCGGTTGAGCTGCTGCCATTGAATGTATGGGCCTTGAGCGGTCTTCGGAACTCGTCGGCGTTGTAGGAGGGCACGCGAGCAGGCGTTGGGCGAGCCGCGGGGCTCTTGGAGGGGCCGGTGGCCGACATGAAGGCGGGACTAATGCTGACGGCGGCCATGTTAGCTTTGGGAGGGTTGAAATCGAGCAGAAGCTCTGGACGAGGTCTCCTGAGATGCAGATGAAGCTTACATGCTGTCTTATAGCCTTGGTCGTCTGGGGGTGGCCGACTGGTTGGCGAACGTGCTTGGGACGGGTCCACGGTAGTTTGAAACAGAGTATCAAAGAGCTGAATCGCCTGTTGCTTGGCAGCAGAGGGCACAAACGAGGGAGAGAAGAGAAGGCGGTGGCCGATCCACCAGTGCTATGCCATGGGTGGTTGCTGGCGGTGTTTCTATTCCGAGTCCTGAGACGACGTGTCGGGATCAGATTGCGCGCGCACGGGAGATGTGCGGCAGGAGCTCTCTGTGAGGCAGGTGCAGTGCAAGGTGGCCCGGTGGATCGCTACCAGGTACGGACGGTAAGGTTCAGGTATGCACCTGGGTAAATAAGGTGCAGATAGCGTCCGAGCAAGTGCCAGGCAGGCCTTGGAGGGGTGACGGAAATGGGCAGCCTAAATACCAGCCAAACCTAACCCAAGTACCTACGTAGGGCGATGACGACGGAAAGGTCGGTCGCTCGAGTTCTCGTGTCGTGCGTGTACTTGTAGGGTCGCGCGCGTCGTGTTCATCGGGGCTTTGGCTTTGGCATGTGTTGCATGACTGGAGCTAACGGGCGATCAATCATGCTCCCAAGAGTCGAGGCCGGTCCTCCGGGTCCGTCTTCTGAGGGCAGGCCGGCAGGGGTTGGGTCTCAGTGCACTGACACTGCCCTGCCTGACAGCGAGTGTGCCGCCTGTAACTCCTGGGCACTCGGGTGCAGCAGGCGTCCGCATCCCCGTGGGCAGTCCTCCCATTGGCCGAATCACCACTTGCACTGAGTGACTCGCTGCCCACAGGTCACTTGATCGCGGGAGTGGGTTGCCTGGAAACGGACCCATGTACCCCCACTGTGCATAACATCTCAACAGTTATGCCGCACACCAAGGCGTCGCCCTGCTACTAACAGATAACGCCTCGTGATCTAGCGGGCGACATGCAACCATATCGGCCTCTGACCCCCTGCACCCAATGATCAGTGGCAGCGACGTCAATCAGCCACCCGCCCCGGTGGATGGTGACATCCAGATCCACCAGACGGACGAACGTGTGCGAGGCGGCGCCTGAACCCAAACCGAACTCGCCCGTCTCTCGTCGTCATCCACGCAAGCCATCCTCTTTCTTCCTCATTTCGCGCCCACCTCGACACCAAACAACCGCTTCCTCTGCACAGCCACTGCTGCAGCTTTCTTGTGTAACTGCGCTCGACTGTTACTTCTTCACCACATCACAGCTGCCCGCCATGGCCCCCACGCGGAGGAGGCGGCGTCCGAACATCGCAACCGCACTCCTGCTCGCTGCAGTCATATCTCCGATATTCGCCTCCGCATCGGCATCCCCTCCGGTCCACGAGGCACTCGTTCTCCCCGGCCCCCTCGAGCCGTCTATTCCGAGCGTACCCACACCAGCCGAGCACACGTTTAGGCTACGACACATCCTCCATCACGGCACATATCAGCACCCACATCTCCACCGACGCAAAGATGTCCCGGATTCCATCGCAGAGCCGCGGGTCTGGCTCAAGGCCGAGGGCGAACATGAGAAGGAGGCCCTGGGACCGCTCAAGGCCAAGAGCATGCCGATAACCATCGAGAGACTCATCGACCGCCGCCCGGTCACCGTAGATCCGATGGTCGCTGCCGCGCGCGAGCGGGGTCATGTCAACATGCTTTCGGCCTCGGCATGGACTCTGGACGACATTCCAGGGCCCAACATCACAGACAAGGAGACGGTCCTGACCATGGCTCTGATAGCCGCAGACGCTTATGTCGAAGATGAGGAACAGCCAGACTGGGAGGAAGTCGGCCTTCCCTACAACCGCAGCGCCGACTTTGGCTGGCAGTCGGATGGACTTCGTGGACACATCTTCATCGACGACAGCAACACGACAGTGGTTATCGGCCTAAAGGGAACGTCCATGGCCGTCTTTGACGGGGAGGGCACCACGCGGAATGATAAGATCAACGACAACCTCTTCTTCAGCTGCTGCTGCGCCCAGCAGGGCCAGTGGACTTGGCATCAGGTGTGCGACTGCGCCAGTTCGGAAAAGGCCTATCAGTGCAACAACACCTGCGTTGTCAAGGCTCTCCGAAAAGAGAACCTTTACTACGCCGCCGCGCGTGAGCTGTATGCCAACGTCACTGCCATGTATCCCGACGCCAACATCTGGCTCTCCGGGCACTCCCTGGGTGGCGCCGTCAGCTCCTTCCTGGGCTTGACCTACGGCCTGCCGGTCATCACCTTTGAGGCCGTCCCCGAGGCTCTGCCCGCAGGCCGCTTGGGTCTTCCTGTTCCACCTGGTGCCCACCAGGACATTCACCAGGCTCGTGCCAATACGGGCGCCGCCCACTTTGGCCACACGGCCGACCCCGTCTACATGGGAAGCTGCCACGGCGCGACCGCCTCGTGCTCTTTTGCCGGCTACGCCATGGAGTCGCAGTGCCACACGGGCACGAGGTGCGTGTACGACGTCGTGGCCGACAAGGGCTGGCGCGTCGGCATCGGCACGCATAGGATCCGGTCCGTCATCAACGATGTCATCAAAAAGTACGACGATGTGCCCCAGTGCGTCAGCTCGCCCGAGTGTCGCGACTGTGGCAAGTGGACCATGTATGAGAGCAACGGCACCGACACGACGACGTCGGCCCCTCACTCCAGCACAACCACATCGACTCGGACGCGGACTGCCACTTGCCAGACTCCTGGATGGTGGGGATGTCTCGACGAGACAACGACGACGGGCACGGGGACTTCGACGACCTCGACCTCCACCAGTTCCACCAGCACCTGCGAGACGCCAGGCTGGTTCGGATGTAATGATAAGACTAGTGAGACGACGACGACGACCAAGTCTTCACACTCGTCAACGTCGACGTCGACGGAATGCATGACCCCCGGCCATTTCTGGGGCTGCCTCGATGCGACGCCAACAACAAGCGCCGTTACGGGTGAGCCCACGGCGGAAGTGCCGACGGCAACATCGACTTCTGTACCTTCCACGGCCCCTGATGAGCCGCAGTGCCAGAACCGGGCTTGGTTCGGATGGTGTTGGGAGTGGGAGAATGTTGGAGAGGAGAGACAGATCGGGGGCTGGAGACCCGACGAGATTTAGACCACTACGAGCAATGTTTTATTTTAGCACAATACATCAGGCAGGTGCCTCGGCGTTAGCATTAGCAACATAAGCAGCATGAGACCTGACGCTTCGGGTGTGGTGATGTTCTGTGTAGTCGCGGTGTACAAGCGGCAACGTGGGGGCGCCTGTATGGGTGATGTCACTCTTGACAGGGGGGAGCTTCCCACCCGCTAAAATGGATTGGATGCACGGGGCCCCAGGGTCTTGAAATTTCGGGCCCCTGGGCCAGCAAACGCGTCTCCCACCGTCCAACATCATATCCAAAATCATTTCAACCGCGAAACGCCATCAACAGACTCACCCCGCCATCACGACATCCGCCTCCCGAAGAGGTCACGTCACGCGTCGTCTCTTGCAGTTTTTCCGACATGCGCCCATCACCACCTTGAACCACCCGCCTTCCCTCTCCCTCGCCCACCCGGGAAAAATCACCCAACATGGCAGACACCGAGGTCAGCACACGACCGTCGTCGATACACGACGACTCGTCCGACTCAGATAGCAGCAATGATGGCGACACCTCCACCGCCACGCCGACGCCCGTCGAGTGGCTCGCCACAGGCCGCGCCAAGCGGTCCACAGCCGGCAACCGAATGAAGTCCATGCTCGCGACCGAAGAGCCCGATGACGAACTCGAGCTTCTCTTCGCCGAGGATGGTTCCGACGCTGGATTCACGGACGTCGACGATGGCGGTTCCGACGTGCAGATGGACTCGTCGTCCGACTCGGAGGACGAGAACAAGGGAGGCGACGAAGACCTCGAAGGCGAGCAGGAGCTGGAGCGCAAGGCTCGCGAAGCCCGCGCCGCACAGAGAAAGAAGCGAAAAGCTCAAGACGCCATTCCCGCCAAGTTTCGCAAAAAGGTTCGCATCGACGACAGGCCCTCGGCAGCAGGTAGTCCGCGTACGCCAGACCTCTCATCTACACCCGCCCCTCGCCCGAAGAAAAAGTCGGAAAGGACGAGCTGGTTGCCTGCCAACGCAGACCAGCCGACACGTGCGTCAGCACGCCAGACAACGGTGCTTGGCAAGGAGCAGCTACATCAACAAATGCTGGAACGCGAGGCGAAACGACTACGGCAGGTGGCAGCGATGGAGAAGAAAGCCAAGCGAGCCGAGGCGCTGCGCAAACCCCCCATGACGCAGGAGGAGCGTCTCGCCGAAGCGGCGCGGGTTGAGAAGCGAAACGCGAAGAGTCTGAATCGCTGGGAAGAGGCGGAAAAGGTGCGTGAGGAGGCGAGGCTGGCGAAGCTCGCGGCGTTGAATAACCGGACGCTGAGGGGGCCGGTGGTGACCATGTGGAGTGGTGTTGGGATTTGGGACGGGGATGACAAGGGTGGTATGGCTGTTAGTATCGAGGAGAAGCCGGTGAGGAAGAAGAGGGAGAAGAAGGAAAAGGTTGAAAAGGGGAAGGCGGGGAGGGGGAAGGCGAATGGCGAGGAGAAGGACGGTGTTCCTATGGCAGCACCTCCTACCGGCGACCAAGCCATTGCCACCGGGGATTCGACTCCCGTCTCAACACCGGTCGATCCCCCGGCAGTCAAGATGGAAGACCAGGCTTCAGCTTCAACTTCAACTCCTACTCTGCCTCCATCGGCGGCACCACAACCCTCGACTACATCACCAGTCACAGTCCCTCCTCCTCCTCCCGAGCAACCAAGCCTCATGGCACCACCGCCTTCGATATCTCCCCCCGTCGCCAGCAGCTCGCCTCTCGCCATCCCCAGCTGTACACCACCTGCTGGACTCAAAGCCCCTATCCTCGCTCCTCCAGTCCTCGCCCCTCCCGCAGGCCTCCATCTCGGCACATCACACATGGTCCCAAAGTCGAGCGCCCTCGCACCACCAAACACCACTCAGCGACCTTCGCCTCTCTCCCTCCCGCCCATGACACCCAGCGAAGCGCCATCCATCCCCAACGGCACCTCCCCAGCACCCCCTATCCAACCACCGCAACTCGCCCTTCCCAAGATCATCCCCCTTCCAACAGCACCACCCCTCTCCACCACAAACCCCTCTCCAGATACCCCCCTCCCCAAAGAAGACCCCTCCATCCCCCCTCCCCCAAAACCAACCACAAAAACGACCCGCCACGCCATCATCCTCCAAAACTTCGACAAAGACCTCATCCGCGACAAAACAGCCCAAACACAAGTCCTCTTCGGCCGCCGCCCTCTCGCCAAACTCCCCAAACCCGCTCCCGTCCCCATCTGCGCCATCACCGGCCACCCCGCCCGCTACCGCGACCCTCGCACAGGCTTGCATTACTACAACAGCTATGCGTACCAGCAGCTGCAGCGTCTGGCGCGGGGAGAGTATCGGTTCAGTGCTCTGGTGGGGGCGTGGGTGGGGAGTTGTACTCAGGCGGCGCAGGGTGTGCCAGAGAGATTTTTAACCGGGGGGCCGAGGAGGAAGGTTGAGGAGGTAAAGGCTGTGAAGACTGATGGGCCTGTGGAGGCTCCAGGTGCGGCTTCGACTTTGGGGACGTCGGTTCCGGGGACAGCTCCGGTGGTGATGCCGGAGGTGGTGCCCGTAACGGCACCGGTCTCGGTGCCATCTCCGGCTCCCGCACTGGCGACTCCAGGAAAACCAGCAGCTGCGGCACCAGCAGCAGTCCCAGCACCAGCAGCAGCCTCTGTACCAGCTCCGGCACAAGTCCTGGCTCCCCCAGCGCCAGCACCGGCTCCAGCTCCGCCTTTGCCTCAGGCTCCCGCACAAGCAGCAGCTCCAACACCAGCAGCAGCCTCAGTAGCAGCCCCGGTGCCAGTCCTCGCTCCTCCAGCAGCACCAGCATCCGCTCCAGCTCCATTTTTGCCTCAAGCTCCAACACAAACAGCAGTTCCAACATCAACAGCAGCTCCGGCACCAATAGCAGCGCCTGCGTCGGTTTCAATGCCAGTCCTGGCTCCCCCAGCTTCGGCATCCGCTCCAACCCCGGCTCTGGTTCAAGCCCCCCTCCCACTCGCAGCTCCTACACCAGCCCCGGCACCAGTCTCAGCTCCGGCACCTGCGGCTCAAGCCATGGCTTCAGCATCGACCTCGACTACAGTTCCATCGCCAGTATTTGCCCCGATTCCAGCCGCAGTCGCAGTCGAGGTCCCAGCTCCGGCCTCCATCTCGGCTCCGGTGGTCCCGGAATCAGCACCGCCAGCGGCCATACCTGTTCCTAGCCCATCGCCAGCTCCTCCTGTCGAAGAAGCGACACCCGTTGTCGCTCCTCCACCGGCCCCGACAGCTAATCTGGGCACTGCACCAAATCCGCTGACGCCGGCGGCGCCTCAAACACCCGAGCCAGTCCCTGAACTAGCAGTGGACAAGATGGAGGGTATTGAGATGGCACCAGCTCAGCCAGGGGACGCTCAGCCAACGATGGAGGCACCGCAAACAACACCCCCATCAGCCCGTGGCCCTATCGAAGACAAGATGGAGGGTATCGAGTCGGCCCCGTCGCAGCCCGTAGAGTCTCAACAACCATTGGAGGAAATTCAGCAGCCTGTGGTGGTTGCAGGGACTACAGACCCAGCCGCCGAGGTCTCGTGAGGCTGAAGAGATTGTAATATATGATTACCAAGACTACCTATTGTATGATACCCTCGATATTACTCTCCAGAAGAAACACGTACAAGTGTGCGTCAAATCTATAATCAATGTCCTTCAACCGTATGCACCTCCAAAGTCCCAGTGCATCAACCAAGAGGCAGTGCTTGTCATAACACATCCGGTAGGTTATATCGAGGGTCCTTAACGTCTTCTCGGAGGATCCTAGGATGATGCTTCCTTGGCATCATCGTCTTCCCGCTTCCGCACGTCTTGGTCTTCCCAAAACCAGACAGAAGCCCAGGTAACGGCAAGAAGGCTGAGAGCAACAACGAGAATGATCCGCTGAGCATCAGCGTAGGTAGCGTTGATGCCTAGCCGCTCGTAGCCCCCCTCTGGGAACGAGGACTGCACGTCAATGCTGCCATATATGCTCTCGATGGTCTCGACGTTCGTCGAGGATAAATGCTCGATGAGACGCCGCTTGAATGTGGCGGTCCAGATGGCTGTCCCGACAGCAGATCCCGCATCCTTGCCGGCATCGACCACGACTCCCTGCACAGAAATGCTGCGGGCTTTTCGAGTCGTCTCTCTCGCATCTGGCTGCTGCCGCCTTGTCGAAACGAAATATGATGATGAGCAAGGGCGTACAGAAGACTGGGATGCGATCCCCGAACAGGTGATTTCACAATGAGGACGACCACTCAGTTGTCTGGCATGGAGTACATCTTGATCAATTTCTCTGTTGTCCACCCATGACACCGACTGACGGTCCAAGGTTGGCCGAGAGCAGGCTGTCGTAAAACACATCTTCGCCCGGGCTGACGAACTTAGAGGACGCCCTCAGGCCATCTTGAAGGCCATCGATGAGTGGAGTCAAGGCAACGAAGTGCTCATGACTGTTGGCAGCGGCCCCGAACGCGGTGGTAAGTTCATGGAAGTCATCTCCCAGATGTACCCGGCTACCATGGTCGAACTCGGTGGCTACATTGTTTACTCGGCTATTAAATTTGGCAATGCAGTCAGGTCTTCAGAAGCGCTACATCAGCCTCGAGGGCAATGCCGAGTATGTGGAGCTGGCCCGGACATTGGTGACACTCGCCGGGCTGGGCGAGTTTGTCGAAATCGTCGTCGGCCCCGTCTCGGAATCCCTGGCCGAGCTGCGCGCGAGAAAGGTCGATGTGGACGTCTTCTTCATCGACCACGACGAGAGTCTCTATGCCTCGGACTTGAAGCTGGCCGATGGACTCGGTCTCGTCCGAAAGGATTGTTGGGTTTTGGCGGATAACATTGTTGGCGACCGCACCCGGGATTACAGGGAGCTTCTTGGACCTACGAATGACGACGTCCGTGGCTTGAACCAAGCGCAGACGTACGAGACGAGCGTCTTTTACTTTGATTTGCCAACCGGAAAGAGGTGAGATGTTCTGACATGTCGGCCGACTGGTATTTCGAGAATGTGCTGACCATCAAACAGGATGGACTCATGCTGTCCAGGCAACTTTAACCACTGAAACCATCGCGCGTCCAGGGATGCAGTGTGTAGTTGCGAAATCAATCACCAGACATTTGGCCATGAGATGCATCCATCAAAACGGCCAAGGCCATGCCAACTACCGACCTCAGATCACCTCAGCTGTACCCAATTCAATTCCAAATGGGTGTTCTTGGTGAAAACGTATCTGATCTATTAGGCCAAAAGAATGCCTCACTTCTATGATCCTCGGCCAGCACCTTCTTGCCAGCGCTATGCTAGTACCACGTAGAAACTCGCCCGGCCCCTGGTCGGATGATGGACAGGGGGCCGTACACCGAAAGCTGTCCGCGGCCAAAGTCGGATGTTAAACAATGTCCGTGGGCGAAGTTGGGCTCCAGAGAATCGGCCAGGACTCGGGGCAAGGCGTTAACACGGTTGAACGCCGCGGCCTGCTCGCGGGCGAGGTCTTCGGCAATTCTTTTGAAGATTCGGTGCCACAGACGCTCAGCGTCTTGAAATATAGGCTCGTTCGCCTGACTCAATGTTTCATCCTTAAATCTGGCTTTCGAGTGGTGCGTTGCGGTTACCAAGGCTGTGCTCTCTGCTACTTGTCCCATGTCGAGGTAGATCTCAGCAAGTCTGACTTGAGTGAACAAGGTATTGGGGTGCATCTCCCCAAAGAGATGAGAGTATTCATCGAGATTGTCCTTGTGGATGGCCGCGGCTTGGGAGAGTTTTCCTTCTTTTTGTAGATGGATCGCGAGACAGCGCAGCGCGCGGATCGTGTGAGGATGAGATCGTCCGAGCACATCGTGAAGGCCCTGAGCAGACTCGGAAAGGAGTTGAACGCGCCTTTCCCCCGCAAAATGTCTCTTCAAGAAATTTTTGCCCAGGTACATCTTGCTTCTCAAGGTGTGGGGGTGTCTTTCACCAAGAAGCCGTATCTGCGCATCGAGAGCTGCACCGAGAATTTTCAAACCCTCTGCCCAGTCTTGCGGACGGAACAGACAAGAACCCAAGTATGACGCCATTTCCAAGGTATTTGGGTCGTCCTCTCCGAGAAGGCGACTTGTAATCTCCGTGGCTTCCCTTAATAGCTCCAGTTGCTTGTCACGGGACCCTTGGTGTCCGCACAGCTCGGCTCTCGCGAACATTGTTTGGGCAGTGTCGAGGTGCTCCTTTCCGAGAACCCTGATTTGAAGATGAAGGACATCGTCCAACAATGATTCCGCCAGCTCGAACTGACCCAGCAGATGATGTGCGGACGCAATGTTCATGTTGCCGGTCATCATGTCCCGATGCGTTTCGGGCAGGTGCATACCCTCGACTCGGATCCGGCCGGCTATCGAAAGCAAATCCAATGCCTTTTGGTAGTATCCGAGCTTTAGAAAGGCTCCGGCAAGAGCATCCATGGCTGCGAGTGTCTGGAGATCATTCTCGCCCCAGAAGGCTTGTCGAAACTCCAAGGCCTTCTGGTATGGAATTTCCATGTCCCGCCATCTTCCGCAGAAGTCGAGGTAGTCACCCACTTGTGCCAAGAGGTCGGCTGATTCCAGAAGCGTGCTTTGTTCTGATGGTGCCCATTGGGACATGATGAAGAGGTCCAGTGCTGCCTCCACTAGAGGCTTGCAGACGCTCAGCGTGTCATGGTGTATCTTGCTTGGAAACTTGTCCAAAAGCTCTTTTACGGGATTCCCCAGGGGGCGGGTTTCCGTCTCAGGAACCCCCTGGTTTCGTTGGCCTTCATCGGTATCCGAGTGCGAGGTGCTGGCGGGGGGGGGAGTTCTCCGGCTGAGACAAAAGCGAAGAGCCTCTTGTACAAGGCGGTCGATCCTGTACCTTGGGCCACCGGGGGCCGTCAGATCTTGATGAAGAATAGAGAGATCGCCGAGTCGAGTGACCATTCTTCTTGTTGATTCCTTCTCCTTGTGCTGGTCGACCTCGAAGAACATGTCTAGTTGAATGGCGTTGTGGTCCTGGAGCGAAGCGATTATGGCCATGATGCGACGGGCTGCTGTGTCGCGGAAGGCCAAGTACTTAGCTTGACCACTCAGCACGTCGAGAATGTTGACGCCCCTATCCTTTGGCTTATTGGGGTTGGTCCATGGCGATCTCAGGACATCACCACGTCGGCGAGAGTCTGCCAAAAGGGGCAGCATCTCCTCGGGCCCGATCGACTGGTCTCCCATCGAATTCGCAACGTGCGAAATGGCCAACGGGTTGCAATCCATTTCCTGGACCAGCTTCACCGCCGCCTTGGGGTCGTTGAAGCGTTCGCCGAGGTTTGCAGTGTTCTGGAGGAGCAAGACAGCTTCGTCTGTGGTCATGCAGCCAACCTTCAGGCCCCTCGTCCGCCCGAGATCATTCAGTTTGAGGATCCCTCTGTCTTGACTGGTCCAGATAATAGTTCCGTTGTATCCTTCCGAGTCGGGTATGAACTCCAAAGGGTTGAAATTGTCGGTGCTATCGCGGGTGAGAAAGAAGTCGACGTCATCCGCACCGTCGATGATCAAGACCCAGGCAGGTTGGCTCTCGATCCACTCCTTGACGGCCAGTAGTAGATCCTTATCATCTAAAGACATGTCGATGATGCCCTTGGATTTCCACGCTATCATTCTGAAGTCACTGAGAAACGCGGCTTCGTTGTTGGCATGTATCCAGAACACGGAGCATCTACGTCGGCTGAATCGCTCTTTGGCGTAATGCAGCGCCAGTCGCGATTTCCTGTCGTGCAAAGCCTCCGAGTTAGTTCTTGCGCCCAGTTTGAAGCACGAATCATTTTATGAGGAGAATGACGACGTACCCAGAGCCAGCAAGCCCCCATAGAGCAACAGGCTCGTGCTTCTGAAGCATCTTCTTGAGCTTCTCGAGCAGACCCAACCGCTTGACAGGGTTTGGATCACGGGGCAATCCAATGCATACGCAGGGCTGGTTAGGGGATGACCTGAATCGTGAGTGCCTGTGGTAATGCCTGTTGCTGACGCGGATGTTGCCTTGGTTCACGATGGATCTTTTGCCGAGGTTGAGGTTTTCCATACCACGGGGGCCCTCTTGACGATCCGGCATCGTGAACGAAGAACAAGTTGCCAGGGAATATGCACCGTAGAACGACTTGGTCTCGAGAAGGAGGTCTGGCGATGTTGGAATAATGGTTGCCCTTCGCCATAGTCGCCGGCAATGGCCCAACGAAGCGCCCAGGGCTGGCTGCCTCACAGCCTGATCGCAATCATGTTGGGTTTACTTACTTACCCCGCTCCTTGATCATGGATGCATACATGTCGGTGTGTTCATGCCCAATCATAACGTTTTCAGCTGCTTGGGCTGGCAGAAAGTGCTATTCTGGGCATCAAAATCCCGGACGACCTCTTCAGCTGGCACACCCCAGCCCCCCGTACAGGGGGCACATTTCCAAGCAGTCGGATGTACTTTGAACATTCTTCCTCCTGCAATTACCTTCGTCAGAAGTTCTACACACCACAATGGAGCCTCCAGCTCGTCCCTCAGGCCGGCCTGATTTCCACATCGCCATCATTTGTGCCCTCCCCCGGGAAGCAGACGCCGTCTACCTCCTCTGCGACCACTTCTACATCGACGATGACATTGACTTTGGCAAAGACCCAGGCGACTCAAACATGTACACCATAGCCACCATGGGCCGACATAACGTCGTCATCGTCACCCTACCCAACATGGGCACCACCAGCGCCACCTCAGCCGCCGCCACCCTACGCATCAGCTACCCAAACATCCATATAGCTCTTATAGTTGGGATCTGCGGCGGTGTCCCTGTCACAGAACAGAAGGAACTCTACCTAGGCGACGTGGCCATAAGCACCCTTGTGGTCCAGTATGACAGTGGGAGGCAATACCCAGACAGATTCACAGTCCGGAGCACTATTGAAGACTCCAACGGCAGACCAACCAAGGAAGTGCGTTCAATACTCGCCCTCCTTGAGACGGAACATAATCGAAAGCGGTTGCTCGTACAAGCCACCGCTCATCTCAAAAAGCTCCAGGAGAAAGCTATCAGCGAGGACTACGAGGCAAACTACCAGGAACCCCCCATCGATTCAGACGTGTGTTATCCAGCCAACTTCCTCCACAAGCACCACGTCTCCGAGGACGGCCTGTGCGTGTGCATACAAGGCGACAAAGTCTGCCCAAGAGCCACCGAAGACTCCTGCAACATATGTGGCTGTCGCGAAGCAGCCGGAGACATCTGCCGCATCGCCGCCCCTGCTCGTCCTTTGAAGGTTATCCTCGGACGCATTGGCTCAGCAAACATGGTCATGAAATCAGGGGAAGATCGTGATCGTCTCGCCAGGGACCACAAGCTCGTGGCTTTCGAGATGGAAGCCTCCGGCGTCTGGGACGAGATCCCATCTCTGACGGTGAAGGGTGTCTGTGACTACGCCGACAGCCACAAGAACAAGGCCTGGCAGCACTATGCTGCCGCTCGAGCGGCTTCAGTAGCAAGAGCCCTCGTCGAGAGACTTCACATTCAGGATCCGCCAGCTGCGGCACTCAGCTCTCAAGGGCCAAGGGAAAAATCGAGGATGAAAAATGCACCCGGCAGCCGAACCATGTCGAACATTACCACAGGAAACGGGGGCTTCGTGAACCAGGGCGACATCTCTGGCGGTTCCTGGAATCGATGAGCTTCATGTCCCTACCGCCCAAGGTGTAGATAAAATTTTGTCACAAGCACTTCTCAACAATATATCTTTAGGTCATCATCCACTGTATTCATCAACCGGTCCAGGCCTGTCCAGCTGGCAAGATCCGCCATGACATCCATCATCTCATCTCGGCATCAACCATGCCCCCTCTCCAGTCTATGACCACATGTAAATATCCATTCACAAATCCAAACGCCAGGACAATCTCATCCAAGATTGTCCCTGGATGCAGAAGTGCAACCAACAAAAAACCAAACAATTTTTGACTGCATGCCCGGCGTGCAGCCATGTCCGTGTGACGGACCAAAAACAATTCGCTGGGAGAGGGTATCATGATAGGAGTTTAGTAGTGAAAACAGGCTCAGGCCATAGCCTAGCTGGGCTTTCCGCGGATGACGTCGACCATCCAAGCCATCTCGCTGACAAAGTCGTCGATGCCGTGATCGCCAGGGGCGGCGAGGAGGGAAGTGTGGCCGAGAGGCATGAGGGGCGGCGAGCCCGAGGGGTTGTATCCGACGGGCACGTCCGTCTTGGACTTGTCGATGCTGTCCAGCCCGCGGGGCAGGCTGTATCCAGGGAAAGGCTCGCGGTCCGAGTCCAGCGACTGCTGTCTCGCGCTAGGCAGCGACAGGGGCTGGAAGGGGAAGGCATCGCCGTCGTTGGAGGACAGGACGTCGTCGTCGTCATGTGAGTCGTAGAACGATGGAGTCTCGTCGTCGGGGAGGCCTGTGGAGACGGCGCTCGAGACTGACGAGATGGAGAAGCGGGAGCCCGGAAGCTCTGTATCGGGGCGAGTCTGGAAGGGGGATCGAGGGACCCGGTCGTGCTTGTCCGAGGTGGACGTGACGTATTGAGTGAGAGTCATTTGGCTGCTGTTCGTGGCAGTGGGCATGCTGCCATCCGAGTGAGAGCGCTTGAAGGGAGGAGGGGATAGGCATGTCGGGAAGAGGTTGTTTTCTGACAGGGCCGACACGGCTGACGTGGCAAAGTTTTCGTCGTCCTCGTTCTCTTCTGCAATGTCCTCGGGTATCGAGAGCGTCGGGCGTTCGTCCGACCCAGGGGTCCTCGCCCTGGTGGGAGAGTCCTCGATGAGGAAGCGGCGGAGCGATTCGGGCGAGATGTCTCTGCTGCGAGTGCCGTGAGAGGAGACGATGCTCTTGGTGTCCTCGGGCGTATGGTCGGGCGTGAGGCACCGATCGTTCACCTCGTGAGACCTGCCGCGCTCGCTGCCACGACTGGAACTCCTCAGGCGGAACAGGCGCCGCCAGGACGACGTGGGCGACATTGGTCGTTCTGAAGAGACGGAGGAAGCGACGGACGAAGAGACAGACGGAGTATGGGGTGCGGTGCCGAGGCGCTGGGCAGGGAACTCGGGTATTCGGGGTGCTGGTCGAGGGGTGATGTACTTGTCGCGGGGGTTCGTGGTCATGAAGTTGATGGACCGCATGGAGCTCAAGGAAGCGCTTCGTTTCCTCAAAACATGCTCGTTGGGAACTTCGAGTGTGTTGACCAGCTGGCCTGGAAGGTAGGGGCAGTGTGTTGTTGATGGTAAGTTGTGGTCGTGGGTCTCGTAAGAGCCGTCCAGCTCGTACTGAAATGAGGGTGTCAGCCTCCGGGCGGAATGGAACGGAACGAAAGGCGAAGGCTTACATAGTAATAGTAGGTGTGGCCCATTTTCAGGCCACCATTCCTCTTGGGACCAGCTCCTTGGTCATCGTCGCAGACAATGTCCTTAAAGGAGTAGCAACCGCGCCACTGGCCACGGTCCCGACGAACATCACGCTCCATGGCGTAAGATGTGGAAAAGTTATCCCAGGAGCCTATCAGGTGGACAGAACGTGTCGAGGGATGTGTCTGACTTTGGGGTGGTCAGCAATGTTCGATCATCTCCGAGGCTGAGGTTCGGCAACTGGGTATGCGAGATGAGGTGAGATGGGGGTTGAGGCGGGCCACTCGGCTTGCGATGCTTGGGGCCTGGAGGGAGCGAGAGAGATTGGTGTTGGGACTGGAATGCCATACAATCTGCATCCAGACAGTAACAAAGGTATTGTATGCTGTGGAATGTGGTGGTTTGTTCCGGAGAGTCTTGGCAGGGGTAGGTGTTGCGGAAGCGAATGTCGGCCAGCGAGTGCAAGAGAGCAACAAGGCAGCGAAAGCAATAGAGCAACAAAGCAGCAATGCAAAGAAAATCGTAATGCAACCCGGCAATGCAACCCGGCAGGCGACTTACAAGAGAAAAGTAAAGAGAGTCGTAGAAGGGTCCATGATGGGGACGGGGGCCGTTGCCAGGACGGCGACCGGCGACGTCTTATCTGGGATGGATGGCTGCGGATAGCCGCGCGTGGGGGAATATGCGATGCACTATTACCGACTCCTGCAATCATATGCAAGGGAAATTTCCCATGCTGTTTGAAGAGACGCAGATCGAGGAGTGCTGTCCAGAGGGTGCTGCTGCCGGTGTAATTGCAGGAGAAACGGATTGGCCAATGAGGGTGGGCGGCGGAGGCAGAAGCGCCGTGATGGAGGTCTGTGGGGTGAGCGCTTAGGTAGGGAGTCGTGTAAGCCGCGATGCGATTCGACTGGCTTGCCGCTGGGAGGACTCGAAACAGCCGACGGGGAAGCCGATCTGGGCTTTTTTTTGTTCGCAGACGGGTGGGCACAGGGAGCAACAGGCCGTGACGAGACGAGCTCATGTAGGTGTTGGTTCTGAAAGCGGCGACCGGATGAACAGGGCCTGTCAGTGGTGTCGGCTTGCGACTTTCAGGCTGTTGATGTCGACGATAGATGAGGTCCGGGGTGAGCAGACAGTTGCATGGATGTTCGGGATGCTCGGTATGTAGTGATGAATGTCGATATTTGCCAAAAGGCTTCTGCGACAAGAGATCGGCCGGGTGGCGGCGAGGAGGGATCTGGCAGTTATTTGAACGATGCTCTGCCTCTCCAGCTCAGCCCGTGCAGTGGCCCTCCAGCAAACTCCGAGGAAAGTGAGGGGGGTAAAAAAGCACGCTATGGGCGCCTTGCAATTCCAATAGCCCCAACTGAGGAGGCGTCCGGCGCGGAGCCAAGAGCGTCAGAGAGGGTCCCCTTCCAGGTGCCGCGATGCAGGCGACGATGCTGGATTGGACGATGGGGGGACGGGCGAGCTGACGGCAGACAGGGGCCCGTGGCAGGCGAAGGACAGCGGCCAATCGCGGTTCATGCACCGACAAGCCTGAGCAAGGGTCAGCCAGGCGTGGGATCTAAGGCCATGTGGGTTGCGGCGTTGGAGGTAAATTACCGGGGGCGATCAGGGGTCCTCTGGTTAATATAGGCGAGCAGCCGGGAGGAAGTGCTGGGCAGCGCGCTGCGGTGGGAGTTCAGAGTGCCAGGTGCGTCCTCGGCGTCGGCGTCCTGTGGGTCAAGAGCTGAGCTGCGTGCGTGCGTGGGACGACGGGGGTGTGCGATTCGACGGGCAGCTTGGCTGACGATGCACGCCGTTGCGGTGGGTGTAGTGTGGTTGGCGGTCGGGGGACGAGTTTGCTGCTTGGCCAGAGGCAGGGAACAGACAAGCAGGATACAGGTGATAAGATGCAGGTCGGCGAGGGGGCCGAGAAAAAGAAATGCTTCTTGGATGGAGAGGGTGTTGTTAATATGAGGAGGAGGATGGCGAGATGAAGCTAGCGTGGGGAGGCAGAGTAGTGGAAGACCGGGAGTTCAGCCTGAGGGTTCGGACTCGGACGAAAAAGAAGGACTACTATGTGAAATTGAAGTTGGCTTGGGATGACTCGCTTCGATGGACAGGCAGAAAAGCCTGTGACGCCAGGCAGATGATTTGAGAAGATCAAATGTTGGGGGAGGAAGGCGCCGTGGGCTGGAAGTGAGAGGAAGGCACGACTGGCCTGTGATGGTCGCACCTGCCCTGAAGGTTTCCGGCCAGCCTCTTCTTCTGCCACTTGCACGACTCGGACGCCTTGCATTTTGCCTTTGTTAGGTGCTGTCAGATGCTGCTAGAGAGCACCGTTCGAGAGGCTGACAGCTTTCACCGATCCCGTCCCGTCTTTCTGTCAAACCAACCCCGAGTCCAGCCCAGCCACGCTCCCGACGCGGAATGGTCGTTCTCGATGATCTGGAGAAGAGCGCTAGGCTGTGCCTGAGCAATTGAGGCCCCAAGCCCCGATGAGCTCCGGAGACGGGCGGTTCCCACACTGAAAGTGGGCCCGTTAACCGCCGCTTTTAGAACAACCAATTCCGAATGCTGCTTTACCTGACCTGTAACACCATGCAACCGAAGGTGCTGGAATGATGCGATGCTGCTTTCGCTTCCTCCCAACTTCATATCATAATCGTAACCGCTTCCCTCCTGTGATCATCCCGCAGCCCAGAAACCATGGCCGCATTCACAAGCATACACCGGCCAGCCCCCTTCCCCCAAGATATCCTCTTCAAAGCCGCCCCAAAAAAGTGCCACACAGCCGCAGCCAGGTTCCAGGCACCGCCCCTCGCCATGACAGTCCGCTCGTAGGCCGCCTGTAGCCCGTCAAACACGGCCGTCTCCGTCCCTGCCCCTTCATGGATATGCCCGAAGACGTGCAGTCTGGGCCTTATGCGCCATAGCTCTTTCAAGAGACTGTCGCATCCCAATGGCCCCGGGGAGGCCCGTGGGTGACGAGAATGTCGACGCCTTGGGGGATTGTGCCGTGCCAGACGTCCTCGCCTTTGGGTTATTGAAAGGCCCAGTTCCCGTAACGTGGCGTCAGGGGGCTGCCATAGATGTGAAGGCGCCGGCCGTTGGGACATGTGACGATGCCTATCACGGCGGATGAGGGCATCGAGGCTAGACATTGTGGGCTTTAGTAGGTGAAACAGGCAGGCGCCTTGATTTTCAAGATTGGCGCTGCTTTCGTAGACGAAGGATCAGGCAACGAGATTTCTCACTTGAAAGGCCACCTCACCCATTAGATTTATCCATAGAGTAAGCCAGCTGCACGGAGGATATATGTCATTTTCAAGTTGAAGGTATCTATTGAACAACTTGAACTGACAGCATTCGACGTGGACTTGTAGAACCTTGCACCGATGCAAAACCGACAAGTCCGCCAGTCCATTTCAGGACACCATCGAGAACCTCCCCCAACCTGCCGCCCTCATCCCAGACACCCGGCGAACCACCGTTAATTCCCGTGCTTCCTATTACCAAGGCAAATCAATATCACTCTCCCGCGTTTCACCCTCACCAGGGGATGCATGTCCTCAGCCCTGTCCTAGTCGACAACGCCGTCGAATAAATAAATCAAAACAACAACGAACGGACCCTCGGCGACAAAGGAACAAGGAAAAAGCAGCGCAGGCTCCGCCGTCCAGATCGGGAGCGCCGTGGCGCCCTCGTTGACGCCAGTTTCAGCAGGCCAGGGTCTCACTCAGCCCGTGGGCCGGGGGGCATTGTCTCACAGCCTCCATGCAAGGCGTGCCAATAGCTCCCCCGCCACGCCCGGCTGCTGTGGAAGCAGGTAAGTACTAACTCGAAGTAAGTTCCCAGAGGTCGGAGCACCCGTTCGTCTGTTCAGCTTGCAGCCGCCTGGGCCCCGGTAGAACCATCACACCGGCCCTGGCGAACAAAAACCTGGAACTTGAATGCCGACGGGAACATCGGTGCGCCGTAGTACCGCCTGTGGGGGGCGCATCGTGCCTGAAGAGGGTGCCATCGCGCGCCCAGCCCGTGTAAGTTGATTGGCCTGCGAGGTCTCACTCCCCTCTCGCGTGTGCTTCAGACCGTTGTAGGTCTCCAGCGCGATACTACCTGGTTCAAGCAGTGGATGCGAATGACTGGGCATCTCCGGCAACACGCCTGCCGTGCAATCCGTCCGACTCCGATCGTCATCGCTCATCATTCACCGCCGCCGAGAGAAATTGATGGAGTCAGCAGGGAGAAAAGTTGGACGACAAGATCCTGGCGTCTCCATTGCCCACCTGTTCTCAGTACCACGCCGGGCCTGTCAAATTTTGCAACAAAAGACAGCAGATCCTACCTCACATCTCACACCCAATCATCCCCCCGAAGCTGCCGCGTCCCGAGGATCCCGTCCAGGGGGGAAACCCAGACAGGGATCGCCTCGGCCTCGAGTCAACGCCAGACCCTCCCCAATCACCACGGCTCCACCGCAGCCAACATCGCGTTCTTGAAACCAGACACCGGATGCGCGTTTTTACGCGAGACTCTGGGTCGGTCTCTATCCCGAAATTTGAAATCCAACACAACACTCATGCCCCTCCCCTCAAGCGGGCCCCGCCTCCGTCATCGACACGTCGCATCGATGTCATCTCCAAAATGGCACCTCAAATGTCTGACAGCATGGGCGACAACATCCTGCAGTGCTCCGAGGCACGTCTCGCGTCGTCCGTCGATCAATCCCCCCTGTTGCCTCACGACAGCTCAGGGGAAACTACCCACTGCCGAACAGGGCGCGCATCGTCCCGAGAGCTCGGGCCAGAACAGGACGTCCAATGCCCCCAAGGCCGCCTTCAACTTGAAGTCGTCCGACTCTGTCGGGTGATTGGCACCTCATGTGTGACCAGACCTTGACGTCGAACAGCTGTCCATGGCACCAGTGTCCGCCACCGCCGGCTGCCTGGAGTCGATCGTCTGTAGCCGGTGTGTCCAGCCTCATCACCGCAAGCTGCATCGAGTGTGAATGAAAGAAACGTCTGTATTCTGCGCTGGCACATCCAAATCGCCACGCTCATCGCTGCCGCTGTCGCTGTTGCTAATGATTATCGTGTTTCCATTATAGAATTAGCCGTGCTCTCCATCCTCTCACCCCAGCTCCGGGTGTCTCCCACGGGGGCTTGTCGCCCATGTCGGACAAGAACACAGGCCCGGAGGAGACAAGTGGCACAGCAAGCGCCTCTCACCGCGGGCAGTCGATACCTCTGTGCGACAGGGCGTGATCGCCCTTCGCGAGGCACAATGCTTCCGCGGAGAGATGCACCGCCCGCCACTTCAAGTTGCCCTCCCCGGGTAAAAAAGCAGTAAATGACAACGCCAGCCAGTCGTGCCCGCCGTGATGCCACAAGTCCCATCGTCTTCGCGGCTCCGCCCGCGAGCATTTCCTCGTCATTAACGGCGGATCCAGCCATCCTTCCCTCCGGCCAAAACTTTGTTGGGGTGACAGCTTCCCCTCGCGGTGGAGAGGAGCCTGTAGGGTTACAGTTGAATCGAAAATTGTACATATTACGTCGTATAGTAGAGCCGCGAAAAGCGGGAGAGGGAGTTCACCCTCAGATATTGGATGCCATCCGTTCACTGGCTCTTCTGCTCCGCAGCCGCGGCCTTGCTCTGGGCCTCCTGCACGCGGTTCTGGCGGTTGCCCTTGTACCTCGTGTCCAGAAGCTTGTCCCAGAAGATGAAGAAGGGTTGGGAGAAGTTGGTCTTGATGCCCCAGTTCTGGTGGTGGATGTCGTGGTAGGCCGCGTTGTTGCTCGAGATGTGCTGCATGGGGTCCCATGGCAGGGAGTAGCCGCAGTGGTCGTCGACCGTCTTGACACTGGAGAAGGAGAAGAAGAACAGCCCTTGCTTGGCGGTCATGAATGTCGCCTTGTAGGCCAGGCCTGTGCCGAGCGTGTCGAGGAGGAAGCCCTCAACGGGGTGGTTGTACAGGGCGCCGTAGGCGTAGGGTACGTAGAGGCGGTGGTGGCGCGAGTGGAAGTGCGCTGCGAGGGTGTTAGTTACGGCTCTCCCGTGGCGGGAGTCCAGTGGCGGATCTCGACTTACTGTACATCCACTTGTTGACATGCATCAGGCGGTGCAGGAAGTACTGCCATGTGTCGACAATGATGGAGCCGAGAAGGAGCTGGAGGCCGGGGATGGCGGCGTAGTAGATGAACTTGGCAATGGCGAGCTCCCACATGGCGAATGCCGGGACGGCGCCGGAGTCGACGGGGGTGGTCAGAAAAGGGTAATGACCCCCGGCCAGAGCGCCGGCGATGAACGGATGCGACGCGGCCATGTTCTTGGAGATGTCGGCGGCATTGAGACCCAAAAGACCAAGAAGAGAAGGCAGGGCGCGCTGGGCGAGGCGGACGCGAGTGGCCCAGACGGCAATATCGTAGTCTTCTTTGCCCGTCATCTGAGGCTCCTCTGTCGCATCGAGGAACAGGGCCATGCCGATCTGGATGATCTGCTGGATGATGACATCGCGAAGGACCTCCCAACGGGTGACCTTGTTCCGCTTTGCAATCTCGTCGGGTGTGTGTAGACGGTATTGTGGCCAGATGTCGTAGACGTCGATGATGTGGAAGAATATGGAGGCGACCCAGTAGACGGCGATTGGGATGACGGGGAAGGAGTAGAAGTTGGGGATGCCAGGGATGAGGTCGGGTATCGGCGCAACGGTGTATTCGGGCAGCGGCGGGAGGTCCATGGCCGGCAGTGACGAGTTGAGCGATGCCATCGCGGCGGCTGCGGTCTCGTTGACCATACCGGAGTGTTTGGTGTAGCGATGCGTCGAGGGGTTGGCGGGTGTTTCGGTGGGAGGCGAAGGGATCGGACGACTCGAGTTCGAGTCGAGAGACGGTTGCGGATTGAAGCGCAGAAAAATAAACCAAGGGTTGTTTCAAAAGGAGTGTCTGGCGCAAGCGTTGGGCTTTCTTTCGGGAGCAAGAACCCTACTGCTGTCGTCCAAAAATCGAATGGGCTTGTCGTGAGGATGTGGAATGGAGGAGGAAAGCAGCACGCTTTGCACGCAATTGGCAGGGCAGGTAGGCTCAAGTTTGGGCCCGGCCTCTGGGAATTGAACGCGGCTGCCTCGGGGCTCCTCGCACGCCCGGCTCCTGTGGCGATTTCGCGGCCGTCGGGCCTCTCGGGAATGACGGAGATCACCTTTCAAGGCAATGACTAAGCCGGAGGCCGGGGGGGTGGCACTGGACGAGATGTGCCGGCGTACGCGGGATGCACCAGAGGCAACTTGCAGTGCACGGCCAGGCAGTCATGAGGTAATCTCGCGGTTTTTGCTCCAGATGGCACGACTGACAGCGTGTTGAGTCCAAGTTTCTGGGACAATTGTCTGTATCGCGCGATGATGTCGATTGAGGCAGTCAGGCTGTGTTTTGTCTGTTCAATCATTCCATTTGCATTAGTGCCGGCATGTACCCAACCGGATCATGCCACTCGAGCTGCCCACATCAGGCTCGGGAATGGCCTCGGATAGGGGGCAAAAAAGGCGAATCGAGTGGTCATAGGCATCGGATGTACACTCGGCTCGGAGGTTTTGTCAACAGTCCGGGGAAGAGAGTGATCTGACCATTCTTGCCTGGCCTGGGTATTCACAAGCACAACTTGCGCTTATCAGATTTGGATGGACATCGATCGGCATGTCGCATGCCCGACCTCGAATTATGCTCCAGATGGGTCCGGCACAAGTCTCCCTCGTCATGTGATCTTCTAACCTTGTGCTGGTCGGGCATCACTCCAGTCTGACTCACCGCTCTCGGTGACTGCCCCTCCGATAACCCCTGAAAACCACTGCACTTCCCGCGCGGTGGCAGGTGGCCAGTGCTGCGCGACCGCCGTGTCAGTCAGTCCAGTCCCTCGAGCGAGCCCTCTGTGCCCCGCACTGGCAGGCCATCGCGGGGTACTATTCTTATCGTACTTTTTGGTCTCCCTCGCCAACTTTTCGCAAGGCCGACATTCAACACCCACCCCCGGACAGCGCCTGTCCTGAACCCGAAAACTATCCTCCATAAACACAGGCACGCCGCCCAATCGCACATTCCGCCCGCTACCACACAATGGCTCCCGACCGCGTCGTGCCGGTGCAGGCCGAGGAGGCGGCCTACGTCGCCCACCGCATCGCCATCTTCGACGAGCTCTACGCCAAGCAGAAGGCCGCTGTCGCCGAGAAGCCCCGCGATGCCATCACCGTCACCCTCCCCGACGGCAAGGAGATCCCCGGCCAGGCCTGGGAGACGTCGCCTGCCACCATCGCCCGCGGCATCAGCAAGTCCCTGTTCGAGCGCACCGTCATCTCCCGCGTCGATGGCGAGCTCTGGGATATTGGCCGCCCTCTCGAGCGCAGCTGCAGGCTCGAGTTCCTCGACTTCACCAACGACGAGGCCAAGAAGGTCTTCTGGCACTCGAGCGCCCATATCCTCGGCGAGGCCGCCGAGAAGAAGTTCCACTGCCACCTGTGCTTCGGCCCCCCCACCGACGACGGTTTCTTCTACGACTTTGGCATGCCCACCGCCGGCACTGCTGTTACCGCCGACGATAAGAAGACCCTGAGCTCTCTCATGGAGGGCATCGTCAAGGAGAAGCAGCCCTTTGAGCGTCTGGTCATGACCAAGGAGGAGCTCCTGCGCATGTTCTCCAACAACAAGTTCAAGATTGAGCTCATCAACAGCAAGATCCCCGACGGCGAGTCCACCACCGTCTACCGCAACGGTCCCCTGATCGATCTGTGCCGCGGTCCCCACGTCATCGACACTGGCCGGATCAAGGCCCTTACCGTTCTGAAGGTTGGTTCTGGGCAGAAGTAGAGATAGTTACTTTTGCTGACCCTAGACAGATCGGAGCCTCGTACTTCCTCGGCGATGCCAAGAACGCACCCCTCCAGCGTGTCTACGGTATCTCGTTCCCCGACAAGAAGCTCCTCCAGGAGCACCTCAAGTTCCTTGAGGAGGCCGCCAAGCGCGACCACCGCAGGATCGGCAAGGACCAGGACCTCTTCATGTTCCACGAGCTGTCGCCCGGCTCGCCCTTCTTCCTCCCCCACGGCATGCGCATCATCAACGCCCTCAAGGGCTTCATCAACAACGAGTACCACCGCCGCGGCTACGTCGAGGTCATGTCGCCCAATATGTTCAACGCCGACCTGTGGAAGCAGTCTGGTCACTGGGGGCACTACCAGGACGACATGTTCACCTTTGAGGTCGATAAGCAGCAGTGGGCCATGAAGCCCATGAACTGCCCCGGCCACTGCCTCATCTTCGCCGCCAAGGAGCGATCCTACCGCGAGCTTCCCCTCCGCATGGCCGAATTCGGTGTCCTGCACAGGAACGAGGCATCCGGCGCCCTGTCGGGCCTTACCCGTGTCCGCCGTTTCATCCAGGACGACTCGCACATTTTCTGCCGCGAGGACCAGATCGGCTCAGAGATTTCAGGCCTCTTCGACATGCTCGAGTCTGTCTACGGCAAGCTGGGCATGAAGTTCAAGCTCAAGCTCTCCACCAGGCCGGAGAAGTTCCTCGGCGAGATCGCCACCTGGGACCGCGCCGAGGCTACGCTCCAGGAGTCCCTGCAGGAGTTTGCAAAGTCCCACGGTGCCGAGTGGGAGCTGAACCCCGGCGACGGCGCCTTCTACGGCCCCAAGATCGACATCACCATCATGGACGCCCTCCACAGGTGGCACCAGTGCGCCACCATCCAGCTGGACTTCCAGCTCCCCAACCAGTTCAACCTCACTTACATGGCTGCCACGTCGTCGAGCGATGCCGCCGCCGAGAAGACCAAGGACGCCCCTGCCATCGAGGCGAAGCCTGAGAAGGCCAAGAATGAGGTCAAGACTGAGGGCAAGACCGAGGGCAAGACCGACGTCGTCAAGGCACCGGCCGCTGCCCCCGCTGCCGGCCACGCCCGCCCCGTCATGGTGCACCGCGCCGTGCTGGGTAGCTTTGAGCGCTTCATCGCTATCCTCACGGAGCACTTTGCCGGCAAGTGGCCCCTGTGGCTCAGCCCGCGCCAGGTCATGATCGTGCCGGTCATGACCTCGGCCGAGCCCTACTGCAAGGAGGTCGAGGAGCTTCTCCGGGCGCGCCACTTCCACGTCGACAGCGACTTTAGCAGCAACACGATGAACAAGAAGATCCGCAACGCCCAGATGCTGCAGTACAACTTTATCTTTGGTAAGAGTCCCTGCTCACAGAATATGTTGTGCCTCATTTTGCTAACACGACACAGTCCTCGGCGCCAAGGAGATGGAAGACCGCAGCGTCAGCATCCGCATCCGCGACAGCAAGGGCGACCTCACCAGCCTCAGCCTGGACGACGCCCTGGCGAAACTCCAGCACCTTATCGACGACAGGGGTGTGGAGAATGTTCTCTAGTAAGGGGGCTTTTCGAGGCTGAAAAGGGCTGCTTGTTGGCGTTGGGCTGGGTTGGGAGGGGATGATGCATTGAAAGAGCTCATGACATGTACGCCTGCATGAGATGGATGGCATGTGGGGATGAAGCAGTCGAGTACTGTAGAAAATGATGAATATTAGACATGCCCTTTGCACAGAACTGTCTGCTGGTGTTTACCCCTGAATCCGTGCCGTCTGGCTCAAGGACGACCTGCCACGAACCTCTGCCCTGCCACACGTGGCGATGCCATTTTGGAGGTCTAACCAAACCCGGTCTAGTCTCGAAAACCCCACCACAACACTCGCAGCAGGAAGACAGCGCCAGAAAGTGAGGCAGCCCCTCTCCTTCCCTCGATAACATTTTCTCGTCCACCCCGCCTTTAGGCCCGCCCCACCCTTCCACCGGCCCTCTTCCTCTCCCGCCCCTCCCGGTTTGAAACTTTCCCCNCCCGCCTTTAGGCCCGCCCCACCCTTCCACCGTCCCTCTTCCTCTCCCGCCCCTCCAGGTTCGAAACTTTCCCCCTTCCTTCCTCTCCCTTTTTCCCGCCCACCCCCCTACCTCAATCGACAAGTTTCTTCAGTTTCGTCGCAAGACCCCAAATCGCCAAGATGATCATTTA
The DNA here is from genome assembly GCA_014635975.1 of Plectosphaerella sp. P0831. NCBI lineage: Eukaryota > Fungi > Ascomycota > Sordariomycetes > Glomerellales > Plectosphaerellaceae > Plectosphaerella > Plectosphaerella sp. P0831. The sequence continues at coordinate 103,492 of JACAFV010000090.1, forward strand.
CACGGTATGCGAACCATTTCTCGATGCCCCCGAGTTTCCCGCGGGGTTGCTCGCTGCCCCGCGAGAGAGGGGTGAAAACTCAAAGGAGGGGCAGATGGACAGACAGCTGATGCCAACACCCCACAACAGGATATCCTCACCGGAGACGAGATCATCTCGGACTCGTTCGACCTCAAGGACATCGATGGCGTTGTCTTCGAGGCCGACTGCGCCATGATCGAGGAGGGTGCCGTCACAGTCAGTAAGTAACTTGCCCTTCAACCGATTCCCATCTCCCATGGTCCCGCATCTAACGCTTCTCCCCTTCAGACACCGGTGCCAACGCTTCCGCCGAGGAGGCCGATGAGGCCCTCGAGGACGAGTCCCGCAAGGTCAACAACATCGTCAGCTCTTTCCGCCTGCAGCCGACCTCGTTCGACAAGAAGGGCTACCTTTCCTACCTCAAGGGTACGTTGCACCTTGCTCCTGAGCCTCGAGCGTGGACTGACATGTGATATAAAGGCTACTTGAAGGCTGTCAAGGGTGCTCTGCAGGAGAAGGGCGCGGACGCCGAGACTGTCACCAAGTTCGAGAAGGGTGCTCAGACCTATGTCAAGGAGAAGCTCCTGCCCAACTTCAAGGACTTCGAGTTCTTCACCGGCGAGTCCATGAACCCCGACGGCATGTAAGTGCAAATCCCCGATCCCAGGCTGCTGATACGACACTCACACACCTCTAGGATCGTCCTGATGAACTACCGCGAGGATGGTGTCACCCCCTACATCATTGTCTGGCAGTACGGCGTCAAGGGCATGAAGGTGTAAAGCGGGCCTCGTCCCGACTGGAACCACCACACACCCCACGACACAATTCTGGAAATAGCGCGATGAGAGAGGTCTGATAATAGACGACCCGCCGCGCTGAAGCGTACCCCAAGCCCTCACAACCTTTTTGTTGTGCTTGCCCTGGCATGCATGCATCACGCCCTCACGAGATTCCGTAGCAAGGCACGAGAGACCCAAAAGTCAATGCCGGCAGTGATTTGCTGCTCATGAATGAAGCTGAAGCATAGGAGAGAGAGATGCTGAATTGAGACCGCCCACGAGTCCCCCCGTAGAAGTGACGTGCTACAAGTTACGGTGCCGACCCGAGAAGAGAACGAACGCCATTGCTGTGAATGCCTGTATCCAAAAAGAAGTTGACTGCCCTCTGCAGTCGGGCTTTTACCAATTCGGCCTCGTAGAGAGCGGGATAGGGGGAGGTGCTCCGTCGTCTCCGCCAGAGGGTCCCGGCGGAGGGGGAGGTCCGCCCAGACCGGGCTTCTTCTTGGGTGGCGGCGGAGGGGGCTTCTTCTTTCCCAGCACGCCTGCGATGCCGGGCGACACAGGGCCGCTGCCGCTCACGACACCCTCCTCCTGCCTTCCGACCTGTGCCTGCCCGCCAGCGGCAGCAAAACCACCCAATTTTTCGGCCACGCCATACTTTTGGTTCAAGTTGTTTGCCGAGCGCGCTCCGGCGGCGACCTGGTCGCCATGGCGCTGGCGGAAGTTGTTAAAGGTGGACGCTGCGCCCCTTGCGTCGTTCATGCTGACGCTCGAGGGATCTTTGTGGAAGTTTGAAGCGGTACGCAAAGCAGCCTGCTTCTGCTCCATTGTCGTGCCCTCGGTAGGTGGGGGGTTGGCGGTGCCGCCGCCGCTGCCGCCCAGGGAGGACTTGCCGAGCTTGGAGAAGCGGTTCTGCAGCTCGTTCATGTGTGTGCCGGAGGGCGGAGCCGGAGACGCGGCGGGCTCTGGGTTGGCGGACTTGCCGATGCCGAAACCTGGGACGGATATGCCGGAGGAGCCGAGGCGAGAGATGGCGGACTGGTTGAGGTAGCCACTCGAGGCGCCGGGAGGCTGAGAGGAGGGCAGAGGAGGGGATGGAGCGGCCGCGGGCGAGGAGGCACCTGAGCCGGTCCGGGGCGGGAGGCGAGGCGGCAGGGAAGGGGGACCGCCGGCGGGCGATGTCCGGGCGGCAGGAGGCGGGGGCGCGGCCGGGTTGCGCCGAGCCAAAGGAGGTGGAGGGAGGTGATCAGTCCTCAGGCCAGTGGTGTTGAGGCTCCATGGCTTCTTCGGGGGGGCTTCTTCTTCGACAGGTTGGTTTCGCTGAGCGTAGCTGTTCGATTCGTTGTAGGAGGGAGGCTCTGCGGCACCGGCTCGAGTCGGGGCGGGCGGAGGAGCAGAGGCGGTGGACGAGGCCGTGTTGGTGCGCGAGACAGCGGGGAGGGGGTCGCGAGGGTCGCGGCGCGGAGGGGGAGCGAACGAGTTTGGGTCTCTCAGGGAGGAGATGGGGCGGGCGACGTGGTCTTCTCTCCGCTTGTCGTCCGAGTTTTTCCTGCCGACGATGCTTCCCTACGATGTAGTCAGCGGGGTGAGAGGTCAAGACGTGCGAGGGTCTGCAGGGCATACCATCTGCGACTTGAAGGTAGTCCCGGGCTTCTCGGGATGCCAGCCATTCTTGACAATGCCTTTGAAGTCGGGCATGATGGGCGGCGGGTAGTTGCACGAACGGGCTGTAGTGGTGGTAGGTTCTAAGAGAATGTATGGATGGAGATATGCGATGGGTAGCACAGGCCGAGGCTGCACTGCGACGCCGAGACTCGAGGTTGGTATGGATTCGATCTGAGACTGGATGGGCGGGACTGGACGGGAGGGAGTGGAAGAAGCGAGCGAAGACACTGAAGAAGCGATGGAAGGATGGATGGTTTATCGGGCCGCAGCAGCTGTCAAATGACGCTCCCCGCCTCGATGCGATAACGAACATTGGACGGAGGGTGACGCACAGCAAGAAGTGGTCCCGCCCGACTTTGGAAGCAGACCCGCTTTTACTTGGGTGGTGACTGTTTGTCACCTGTAGCGGTTCATTCCAGCGGGCAGGTCACTGAAGATTGCCCGTCTCAGCGCCCAATTGGGCCAGGACCAGCCCAAGAACCCCAAAGGTCAGGTCGAGCACCCCCCGCATCGCGTCTCGACGCGTCTCCCTCCGTTTCCTTCCTCACACACTTTACCTACACATCACCACGCCGACGGACACCATACGCAACATGGCTCAAGTAGATACGGAACTCCTCACGGAGCATCTGGGCTATGCGCCAGTGGTAGGCACCCGGTCGCAACATGTCATTCACTTCTCCCCCGCTGACACTGCGTGCGCCAGTCCCTCCTCGATAGCATCATCAACGTCGTCAACTCCCTCGCGGACCGCACCCTCGACCGCGTCGAGCAGGGCCTGTCGGGCGCTAGCGCAAAAACGCTCGGCTTTGAAAAGGCCCTGCGAAAGAAGAAGCAGCTACAGCAGCGCAATGGCACAGCCGGCGACGACGCAGAGCGCAGCCCCGAGGAGGCTGCGGAGTTTGAGGTCGCCGACGGCGTGCACAAGCTCGAGACGCTCCTCTGCAACGCCATTGACAAGAACTTTGATCTGTTCGAGCTTTATGTCATGGACAACATTCTCTGCGTGCAGCCTACCGCCCGCCCCTGGATTCGCCTGCAGCACTACACGCGGGGATTGGATTTTGATGCCGCCGCGGCCGCCGAGGAGGGCCAAGCTTCTGGACAACCGCACAATGCCAGCCCGACGGCCGAGAGCGTCAACGCCGTGCGCAGGAATCTTCAGGGCAGCAGGCGGCTCAACGCAATGCTGCGCGCTGAGCAGGCCAAGAACGAGGCGCTGCTCGCGAAGCTCCGAGCCATCCTAGGCACGGGTCTGGCCCCGGCGGGCGCTGGCTCATCGGTCAAGACGGAGGAGGGCGCGGGGACGACATCGCCGTTTGGCTTCCTCACCGCGCGGGGCGATTTGACAGACGCCGATGCCCGGACACCCCTCACGACAACGGCGGCCTTTACGCTATCACAGCTGCAGGCGATGCGATCGCTGTCGACGTCGCTGCGGCACATCTTGCCTGACCTAGGGCCGTCCGACGAGCCGAAAGCGAGCGGCGAAGGCGCGCGCCGGGGATGGCGGCGCGAGCGGGTTGACTATGTCGAGGGCCAGACGAGACGGCACCTCGAAAACGTGCGCGGGCTGGAGCTGGGCGAAGCTGGTGAGGTGCGCGATGGCGAGTGGCAAGGCGAGGGGCGGAAGTTTGCCACTGAGGAGGTTGAGGGACTCGAGAGGGTTGCGCTGGTGGTTGGGGGACAGAAGGCGGGAGGCACATCACAGGAGGAAGGGGAGTCGTGAGGGCCGACGGACGGGAAGGGAAGCACGACACAATGAACAGCCGGACTGGCACACCGCAAGGGATCGACGGCAGGCGATGCGACTTCGACGTCGTCTCGAAGACGGGACCGTCACGCGGCGACCAACGATCGACGCGAGAGGGACCTGGCAATGCGCAATGCAAGCGATTCCAGGCCCAAACGCGGCCCGCGATGGGTCGCTTCGAGTCGCCAGACTGGCGGGGAGCCGCTGGACCATGGATCACTAAGCGGGCATATCAGCCCGATGCACTCACCTGCCCGTAGCGGCCGAACCACTCGGAGCCGGGGGGAACACAAAGCCCTGGGCCCGAGATTCTTCAAGCTCTCCCTGGACGCGCAACAGCCGACAGGGCGGGGAAAGGCGCATGAAGAAGACAGACCGCCAGTCTTGCTCACCGAAAGGAAAGATGATATGTCAACTCCGCCAGAACAGAACAGCACAAATCAAGAGATACCCGCCGACCACCTCCTTCTGGTCGAGCATCACCCCCCTCCATCATGTCACCTAGTGTCCTATTCCGTGATTGGGCACATCGCCGAGCCATCCCCCCGTCCCGATGCATAGCACTACACCACGATCAGCAGCCATGTCGAAAGCCGCTACCCGACCTTCCTAGATTTACCGGGGGTTCAGTCCAATCCCCCCTCCCCTACCTACCCAGCCAGCGCGCTTGCGCGAATTTGTCATACGATACCAGTGTGCCACCGGCCAGCGCACCCCTCCTTGACCGTCGAAGCGAGCACCGAGACCCCCGGAGTCCACCCCGCCAGAGCCAGGGCCATGATGTACACGTACTAATACAGGTCCCCCGAGGCTTGCTGTGTACAGTAGTGCCCCTCGGGACCTTGCTTCCTAAGACACCATAGCTTCCTCCTGCCCGTCATGTTGATCTTGATCTACGGCATCACAGGGACCTGCGGCCAGGCCATTGCGCGCGCGGCGCTCGATGCCGGGCATACAGTCAGGGGCTCCGGCCGGTCCCCCGACAAGCTCGACAAGGACATTACGGACCGTCTCGAGAGCTTCGTAAAGACGGAGAGCGTCTACGACATTCCCGCACTTGATCGCGCCGTCGCGGGCGTTGAAGCGGTGATTTCCGCCGTCACGCCCATTCCACAAGTCATTCTCGAAGGGCAGCTCCTCCTCCTCCGCGCCGCCGAGCGCGCCGGCATCAAGGTGCGTCCCTACACACCACATTCTCATCTCACTCGTCTCTGACAGTTATAGATCTTCCACGCCGCATCCTGGAACTTTGACTGGACGCGCATCGCCCTCGGCGACGTTGAAATCTACGACCCCCTCATCTCCTTCTGGAACCACGCCCGCCTCACCTCCACCATTAAACCCATTTACGCATTCACAGGCGTCATCCTCGATTACATGATGATCCACGGCCCGAACTCAAACCCAATCAACAAGACCGAAAAAACCCTCGGCCACGCTGGCACAGGCGACGAGGTCTGCGTGTACACTACCGTCGAAGATCTCGCTCGCTACACGATCCATGCCGTCACGTCCCCCGGCGCAGAGACGCGTGGGGAATACTACGTCGAGAGCTTCCGCTGCTCGCATCGTCAACTGGCCGCGACGTATGCTGAAGCGCGCGGGGTGGAGTTGGAGTTGAAATGTCTCGGCACGCTGGAGGGGTTCAAGGCCATGCTTGCCGGTGCGCGCGATACGATCCCGCCGACGCGGTTCATGGAGTATAACGGCCTGGCGTTCATGGTGCAACTTCTTCAAGGGAACCTGGATTTCGAACCCATTGATACCCTCCGGTGGGGAGATATCAAGCAGACCACCCTGCGGGAATGGCTAGATGCGCATCCGGAGATTTAAGCAAAGCGATGATGTACAATTTTTCTACATTCCATTTCCCATGGCCTTTTCTATGAGGGTATCGAAGATGTGTTACATGGTCCTTTATTCTGATTGCTCCTTCTGGTTCCCCTTGATCATGAGGTCAGCTTCGCGGGCCACCGCCCAGAAGCCATACTTCCAGTAGCGCCCGTTCGCGTCACTTGCAGCCGGCCGCGGTTGGGAGCGCACGATATCGACGACCTTTTGAGCGGTATCCCATTGATTACTTTGCACCAGGGCGCGGAGGATGGGTTCCATGACTGGAAGGGCGGGCCAAATCCCCCATTCGTGCATGTCGTAAAAGACTTCTAGAGCGGACTCGACGTCGCCCTTGTTGACGAAGTGGCGCATGACGGTTTCCCAGAAGACGCGGTCCGGAAGGACGCGGGTACGTGTGCGGCGCTCAGAGATNCAGAGATGATGGCGCGGATAGCCTCATGGTCGCGAGGAGTGTCGCGGGCGGCGTGGAAGTCGAAGAGGATGGTGCAAATCTCAGGGGAGAGCTGCAGGCCCGCACGGCGGAGGTGTGCGAGAATAGCTTCAATAGCTGTGTCGGTGTGGCCGCGGGCGACGGGGGCGTCTTCGTCTCGGCGTGTGGCGACGTGCAGCATCTTGGCGTACGTTTCGAGGTTGGGTGTGAGGCCGCAGGCTTCCATGTCTTCAAAGACGCGAGCGATTGTTTCACGCTGTTCCTCGGGGGTCTGGCCGTTGATCTCTATCATGGCGGTGTCGAGGATGATGGTAAATGTTGCGCCATCAGGCTTGACGCCGCGGTCCTTCATACTGGCCAAGAGCCGGTCAGCCTCTGCGGCCTGGCCGCGCTTGATCATGTAGGTGAGCATGGTGTTGTAGGTATAAACATCAGGCTGAATCTTTTTATCGGCAGCCCAGGCGAGGACGACCTGGACGGCTTCCAAATTGTCTGCGCGCAGGAGGCCCGAGACGGCGGCGTTGACGCTGGCGGTGCCAGGTTGTACGGCGCGGGCGCGAACGGCGGGGTCCTTGGATTCCTGGGCCTCAGACCAGAGTTGGTACATCTGCTCGAGGGCGCGGACGCCATCGTAGGGCTGGCCGAGGGTGCCGCAAGCCGAGATGCGGCTGGACCAGCTGTGCTGATCGAGGGCGATATTTGACGCGATGAGCTGGCTCCAAAGGGCGTCAATGCGATCGAAGCGGCGAGCGACCTTCCAGCCCTCCATCATGGCGGTAAATGTCTTGAGGGTGGGCTCCAAGCCGATACTCCTCATGTAGAGTGTGACCGACTCATTGAGGTCACGGTACAGGCCGCGGCCACTTCCGTACTTGCTACAGCACTGGTAGATGATAAAGTCGAAGAGCTCGGGGAGATGGAGCAGTTTTGCGGAGCGGTTGGGGTCGTCGTGAGGGTTGACGAGCTCGTCCCAGCAGGCGAGGAGGCCCTTTGCGTCGTTTGAGGCGAAGAGGAATTTGAAGCGCTTGTGCCAGACGGCGTAGGAGATTTGGCCACCGGAGCCAAGCTCGATGGGCACGCCGCGACGCGAGGTGGGAGTGCGAATCTCGGCCTTGGTTGGCGGGGGGTTTTCCTTGATGAGGCGGGCCACGGTGGGTGAGACAAGGGTCCAAAGGTCGGAGTGTCCGGCGAAGCAATTTTCGAGTCTCGTCGGGTCGAGGCGACGGATTAGAATTTCAAGGGCCTCAGCCGATGACTTGAAGCCGGGCTTCTCCTGGATACTAGCGGCCCTTGGGTCGTGGAAGACGGCGTACGTAGCCACCAGGGCGATGACGACCTTGACGTTTTTGTCGAGGACAAGATGTGGGAAGTCGTGGCGCAGGTCTTCGACGGGGTCTCTGTATTTCAAACGACGTGGCAGCTTTTCCGGTGCCGTCCGTCTCGAGGCGGCCACATCCATCCAGCACTTGAGCATGTCTTGGAGCGAGGCCTCGTCAAAAGGTGTGTCCTCCTTGGCGTTGGCAGCCATACGATCCAAAAGCTCAACATAGGGTTCAAGGCGGCCGTAACTCCTGATGCTCAGTTCGGCGAGGATCCTGCAAAGAGCAGGGACGCTGGGCAAAGAGGCCCCGTGTTCGGAGAATTTGACCTGCACAACCTTCCTCATAGCCTCCCCATACACGTCCAAGACAACGCGAGGCGTACTCTGGCGGTCGAACTGAGTGAGGACGTCATCGGCGATGATGGAGAGACATGTCTGTGCGGTCTGCTCGGAGGTAGCGGCACCCTCCTTTTCGTTCTCGAGGACGGAGCGCAAGCGGTTCGCGCAACGGACGTGGTGGTCGTGCTGGAAGGGTTGTTCGGGGGGTTTTGTTTTCAGCCTGTGGCTGGCATTGACGGTACTCTCGAAGAGGTCGAGGGCGCGATTCTTGGCCGGGTTGGGCTGTGTTTTCTTCTTCGTCGGCGGGGAGGAGCTGTCGGGGGAGGGCACTGCCCAGGAGAAGCCGTGTAATGGCTGTGTGGTCGAGATGTGTCTGCTGCCATCGGTCAATCTGTTGCCGTGGCTTGGCCGGGCCAGGGATGCGGCCAGCCTGGAGCGGCAGGCGGCGCAGACTGATCGAGGGGCGAGCATCTCTGGGGGGTGTGGTGTTGAAGCTGGAAGTTTAGGTTGGAGGCCGACTTTGGACGGGGGAGATGGAGTTCAGGTTCAGGCGCGCTCCTTCACGTGACAGCTGGTCCCATCTGGCCTGACTTCACTCGGGGGCAGTCGGGTTCTAGACCCACTCAGCTCCGCCAGCACCACCTCCCACACCGCACCGGATGAAACAGATTGTGGCCTCCCCCATATAATGATTAATTTCTCTCCGCCTCCCATCGACCGGCCCCTGGTCACAATCAGGGATATCGTCAAACGCGCCGTTGGTCTAGTGGTATGATTCTCGCTTAGGGTCACACCCTGAAGCATTGCTTGCGAGAGGTCCCGGGTTCAATCCCCGGATGGCGCCCACGTCATCAATTCGTTTTTGCCTTTTGTCCTTTAATGCTCCATCNGCGCCGTTGGTCTAGTGGTATGATTCTCGCTTAGGGTCACACCCTGAAGCATTGCTTGCGAGAGGTCCCGGGTTCAATCCCCGGATGGCGCCCACGTCATCAATCTTTTTGTTTTTTTCGACTGACATGTCTTCCATACACATCTTCATCTTCACATACACACTTTTGCCTCACTCCCCTACTTCCTACTTCCTCTACCAACTCGCCATCCCCGCCCACCCAGCAGCCGCCAACCCCCACGAACTCACCAACCGAAACACAATCCATCCCCAACTCGTCCCCTCAACGCCCATCAAAACCCAGAAATCCACGACGCCCAACCACGTCGAGAGAATCGCCATGACCAGATCCGCCTCGGCCAATTGTCCGCGCGCGTAGAAAGTCAGCACCACCGCCCCCAGAGATGTCGTGCGTCCATTGCCCGAAGCAAAGACGGACCACGTCTCGGGGATAGAGGCCACGTTCTCGGGGTATCCGTACTCGAGCATGGCCGATTTCGCGCTGCCGAGGAGAGGCCAGAGCCCGCCGAAGAATAGGGCGCTGCCGCCGAGGAGGACCGGGAGGTGGGTGAGGCGGAAGGGAGGGAAGGGCATTTTGGCTGTACGGTGAGGTGATGTTTATGAGTTTTGTCAAGAGTGAGTGAGGTCTGATTAAAGTGATGTATCTTGCTTGGTCTGATGAAGTCGGGGGACACATCGTGGGATATGCTATCCCCTATATATTCGTAGAGGATTCAGCAACCCCAGACTGCCATCCGTCAGCACTGGGACACCCCAGGTTTGCGATCGGCGTTCAACCCGAGCCGCCCTATCGCCGGTCGCCAAGCTGACATGGGCCGCCAACTCCGCCTCAGGGTGCACTCCACCATCTCGGACGCATGCCAGGTCACCGCGCAAAAGCCCTGTATCTCACCACAACTCCATTCAAAGCACACACGCTGTCTATGGCGCCCTCACCCCAGGAGTGATGATACCTACCAGAAGAAGAAGAAAGTGCAACACTCAAACACCTCTACCAAAACAAGCCTCCGCAGTGAATGCACCCTTCCAATGCATGTCTAGTCCGCGCGCCAATGTGCCAGAACACGATGAAAACCGCCTTCCCCCTTTCCCTTCCTATTATACACCCCTTCGCTTCACTTTCCTCACTTCCTCCTCCTCGTCTTGGCCGCCGGCGCAGGCTCAGGACTCGGCTCTACAGCCTGCCTCTTCTTCGTCTGCTTCCGACTCCTCGGCGCCGGCGCAGGCTCAGAATGCAAATGTCCCAGCTCCTCCAGCGCAGTCGTGTTGGCCCACGCCTGGCAACGATGGCGGACCTCCGGCTCAGGCGTCTGCAGTTTCGCCGAGCGCTTGGCCACACCGCGCGTAGGGGCTGGCTTTTCCTCTTCCACGCCCTCCATCTTGTCCTCCTTGTCGAGACCCAGGTATGCCCGCCGGCTCTCCATGTTCTTGACCATCTTGTCGCGGAAAGCAACAATCTCCTTGCGCAGCTTCAACTCGTTGACGCCGCGCGGGTCCAGCCATGTAAGTAGTGCGTCCAGCTCGGCTGGCTCGCTGTAGTATCCCCATTGTCGCGCGTCGTACACGCTCGTGGCGCCCTCCTCGCGACGCTTGCGCTCCGGCACCGTCAGGTCGAAGCGCGCTTTGTACTCGTCCTGCCACTCGGTGCGCATGTCGATGTATCCCTCGCGCTCCAGCTCGTCTGGGCCCTGCACCCACACGCAGCCGTTGGCGTACTCGGCCGCCGCCGTCGAGCTGTCCGGCAGCCCCCCGTAGGGCATGCCGTTGCGCTCGAACCAGTAGTATCGGTTCCAGAAGCGATCCTTGCCAAGCACCCTTGTGCGCGGGCAATCGGCCTCGCGGAGGTCGTTGTCGAGCACCGCAATCTCGTCCTCGCACTGCTTGATCTGCTCCTCCTTCTTCTGGATGTCCTTGAGCACCTTGATGAACTGCTTCGACTGCTTCGGCACCTTGGCCGCCTCGGCCGCAGCTTTGGTCTTGCGCTCCTGCTCAGCCTTGCGCTTGCGTTGCCGCTCCGCCGACCGATCATTAAGCCGTCGGCCCTTTTTCCGGGGCAAGCCGTCGTCCTCCGTCTCGCTACCGGCGCCGTTCAGGTCGGCCGTCGAGTCGGCGTCTGTCTCCTTGGTGTCGTCCTCGAGTTTGCTGGCCTCCTGCGTGGGCGAGGGGGGCGTGTTGTCTGGCAGGAGCACCTTGCGCTGATCGTTGAGCTGGCGCAGCTCCTCGACACTGTTCTCGTCAGTTCTCACATCTCACTTCTTCCCTCGAGGCTCACTCACGCTTGCTTCCTCTGCCGCTGCCACTCAATTTTCTCCTTGCGGTAGCCCGTCATGGTCTCGCTGCAGTCCTCCATGTAGGCGCGGATGGCTTTCGTGCGCGTCGTCAGCATGCAGAGAATCTGCAGCGCCTGCACGCGGTGATCCAGGTCGAGACTGGCGTACTGCTGCTTGACCGTTTCCTGTGTCGGCTCCTCAATTTCCGGGGGCACCAGCTGGGCCAGCAGGTCCTCGCACGATTGTTGCTTGCGCTCGTCTTTGGAAAGTTGGTGGAGCAGGCCCACGAGGATCATCTCCCAGCCGCCATCCTTGAAGTCGCGCTTCCGCAGATGCTCGATCCAGTTGTAGTCTTCGAGGAGCTCCTCGGCCCTGTGCTTGATATCGCGTTGCGCCGCCTCAAGCTCAGCAGCTCGCGCCTCGGCAAGCAGCCTCTCGGCCTCGGCCTTGGCGAGACTGCTCCGGGTTGCGCGAGCTGGGGGCTTATCGGCCTCGGGCGTGGGGGACCTAGCCTCCTCGTCTTCTTGACCGTCCTCCTCCTCATCGCTCTCCTCCTCCAGCTCCGGCAGGGCGACATTAACCTTGCCGCCGTCGGCCTCGGCACTGACCAGAATCTTGAGAACTGAGCAGTGAATCTCGTCGACAAGCTGCACAGGGGTGTCTGCCGATGCGACATGTAGGGCCTCGACAAAGTCGTCAAAGGTGAAGGAATCCAGCTTGAAAATCTCGCAGTACACATTGAGGGTATCCCAGGTTTCGAGAAGGGGGCCGACAGAGTTCATCGAGATGTTAGCAATGAGGTCGCTGACGGGCTTGGCGGTCTCGCCGTTTGTCTCGGCCTTGACTTCCTTGTCAGTGTCGCCGTTGACTGATGTTGCGACAGGGTTTGACTCTGGCGGGTCTTTGCACATGAAGCGCAGCGGCGGCCGGATCTTGCCCTCCTTGGGTTCCAGTAGCAGATCGTCAATAGGATACTTTGGCGGTGGCGGAGGTGGTGGTGGTGGAGGAGTGGCGGTGCGGCGGGGTGTGAGTTCGTTATTGCGGAAGTTGGGCAGCTGGAAGGGGTTGCCGGCATGAGGCGCAGGGAAGATGCCAGGCTCAGGACCGCCGAGGATGTTGCGGCCCTTGGATCCATGAGGGAAGTGCGGCGGTTGCTGGCCGAGGGCCTGCGACTTGTTCTTGTGGCTTTTGACAGGCTTAAGGTCGGGCAGACGGGCGGGGCCGTTGTAGTCCTGACCGTTGAGGGCAGAGTGGTCGTGCTCGTTGGTCATGGAGGCCCTCTTCTGGGCTTGTTGCAGCTTGCGCTCCATAAGCTTCGTATCGTAGCGCAGTTGGGGCGGAATACGGGTGTCGATGGAGTACTGGGCGGCATAGTCATGCTTGACGAGCCAGGGGGCGCCATTCCAGGCTTCGCGAGTCACAGTCTGCTTGATAAAGCCTCGGATCATAGCCTTTGTGAAGGCTTTACGGTCGCGGAAGATGTTACTGTCGTTGACGACAGTGTCGCCTTGATCGGGAATGGTGACAAAGTACTTTGTGGTGGCGGGCACAAGGGTGCCATCGGGGAGAACTCGGCTGCCGAAGCGTGTCTTCTCGCGCACGACGCCTGGTACTCGTTCGCCGCCGACGAGCTTGACTGTGACCGATTCGCCGGGGTAGTAGTCGGACTTGAAGTCGTCGAAGACCTTGTCGACGAGGGCATCTATACGGGAGACGGTCTGAAACTGGACGCGGGCGAGGACGGGCTTCTTGAGGGCCTCGGGGAAGGCTTGCTCGACCTCCTCAGCACCGGCAAGCTGTGGCAGGGTTGTTAGGGGGAGGGTGGCAGACAGAAGCGCAATCCAGGGGTGCTCACCTCGCTCTTGAGAGCCTCGAAAAAGGTCAGGCCTGACCGGCCGGTGATTTGGCAATTGAATCGGCGCTGCGGGTTGTCTTGTGAGCAAGCCTGTCTACATCCCACTTACACGGAGCGTCCGTACCTGTTTGTAGAAGTCCATTCTGCAAGAGTCAGCGGCGCGTCAGATAAAGGAGGGGAGAATAAGGGGCTTACTTGGACAGGAAGTCATCGTAGTGGCCAAAGATCTCGCCGGTCTGGGGGATGTGCCAGACCTGGATAGGGGGGCGTGTTAGTGGGCTGGGTCTTGTGGGAGAGGCGGAAAAGTCGGGAAGCAGGCGGCGTACCTCTGTGTTGTCGTCTTTGACGCCAGAGGGCGGCGAGAACTTGACTGGTTTGCGTTTGAAGAGAACCTATGGTCGAAGTCAGGGGATGGGAGCCGGGGTCTGCGGAGGCAGACTTGGAGTGTGGGGGGGCGTGGATTGAGCGTACCATGGTGACTGCGGGCTACAATGGCATGGTATATAGGGTTGAGGGAGTAGACGCGTGCCGGTCGGGGTGGTGTAGAGGGGATTAATCCTCTAGTACGTGGTGTTGGTGGTCGTCGGCAAAGTTCATCAACCGTCGGAGGTGTCGGGGTGTCGGAGGTGGTGTCGCTGGCGGGGGTGCGTCTATCCAGTTGGAAGTAGATGCGCGTCGAGGGGTAGACAGACACTCTGGTGCTGGTGTTGTGTTGGCGATGAATGATTTTTGCACACGCGCGCGAAGAGGCGAGTCGGGTCGGGGGGGCGCGGTTTGAAGGCGAGTGCGGGACCCTGACCTTGGTCGGGGGGGCGTGTGGATGTCGGCGCGCGCGAAGACGGGCGCGGGACGTGTCGAAATATCGAGACTCTTTTGCGCGGATCGTGATGGGAGTCGCGATGCGCGGGGTGGACGTCGGTGGTGGTTGTTGTTGGGATGGAGAAAACCTGACGCGGAGGAGGAGGAGGAGAAGAAGAGGAGGAGGAAGAGGTCGGGTGGTGGTAGGTTGGTAGGTGAGTAGTAAGGTAGAGCAAGAGCAGGAGCAGGCAAGGTCGAAGAAAAAGAACTAGCAGCACGGGTGCAGGCGGACGGCGGAGCTGGCACGGCCACGGGTCACGGTCACGGTACGGTACGGCCGCGGGAGCACTCCCACGCCAACATGGTCGAGACTGGGGTCCGGGGGCAGTGGCAGATGTTGAGCGAGACAACACCAGCTGATGCATCTGGTTCAAATTCAATCATCTTGTCAATTTATAAAATGAACTTTTAGTATTCTAGGTCTTCCTTTTATTACTCCCCCTCCCGCCGTCGCGCACATTCTCCCCGGCGCACCCGTGGACGTCACCGCGATCCCATGTCCATCTCCCATGCCGCGCCGTACCTCAGGGCGTGTCAGTACCGTACAGGTACCTGTACTTAATGGCGTCTCCCCTAACGTCCATTCTCCGTGTCTCATTGGCGGCTGCGCCCGTACGTTCCCCACCCCTGGCTTCAAACCGTGCCCCCCATCCCATCTGGGCTCCGCACGCTGGGGGGGACAGCCGGGCCTCATCGCCCTCCCGCTGCCAGACCGACCTCTCCACCCACCGGACAACCATCTGCGCGACGCCATGCCGCCACCACTTCAACTTTGACGAGTCTTTTTATACTCGTTGTGACTGCCAGGCCTTGAGAAACCTCCCACGCGTTGAAGCGAGATTTTTGGCCTCGAAATGAGCGTAAGACGCCCCCCTGAGTGTTGCTCCCGTGGCTGTCATGTCGGGTAGCCCATGTTCTGGCAATCGTCCTCCTCCAGGGGCCACCACCCTCCCACGTCTCCTCACCCCTCGACGACCAACATCACCCGCCCTCTGCACACACAATACCAACCACCCAGTCTCCCACAACCTCCAAACAAACCATTGACTTATTCCCGGACTTTTTCCAACGTCCACATCGCCCCCGGATCCAATATCAACCCGCCCCCCCTCCTACGACCAAACCCCTTTACCCCAGATACTCCCACCCAGCACTTATACTCGACCCCGTCCATTTCCTCCTACTTCCATGCGCCCATCCGTACTTCCCCGAAAAGTGCAGCCGCTCCGACGCGTCGTTTGCTTTGTTTGCATTCAATTGACAACAACGCTGGTCCCCGGCCAGGGGGGGGAGGGGGCGAGGTGGATGCAGGCAATGAATGGCCCGCAGGCTCCAAAAGTCGCACACACGCTTCGCAGACGCTAAGAACAAGCCGCCCGGGGTCCACAAGGGGGGCTTTCCAGAAGCCGTTTAGCGCCGGCTCCGGCAGCCTTGCACCCTCGCGCCTGGGTCGCGCCGGTCCCGCGCTTGATTGGTTGCTGGCTTAGTCAGCCTAGACTTCACCACACTGACACACCAGCACCTCTCCCGGTTCTTCCAACTTGGTAGGGGGTCCCTAGGAATGGACTCTATGCTTTTGGCTCTATATATATTGACCTATGCTTTTGGTATCATTTTCGTGGCCTACGAAAAATAAACTACCATGAAGCCCACCCAGCTGCCTACAACCCCTATGGCGCAGTACGAGCTCGTGAACATGAGCGGCAGAAACTCGTATGTCTTGCCAAATACCACCTGGTGCAGCAGCGAGCAGTACGCAATAAGCGGAATGCTCACCGCAATATACACGGTGCTGAACCGGTCCAACAAGAAGAACCGCGCCTTCCTCGATGCCGGCGCCAGCCGGTCAAACACCATCAAGAAAGCAACCAACCAAAATATGGTGTACACCGTCTTGATCGGGAACTCGGCCGGCGTAAACAGCAGAGGGAACAGCGACACATGGCCCGCCACCGCCAACGGCCGGAACGCACCCAGGTACCGCCGGTCCTTGAGCGCGATCAGGCTAAAGGGGATGATGACCAACAGGATCGCCTTTTCGTGCACGTGCCACCCAAACAGGAACGACGCGTAGCCGCACAGCGTCACGGCTCCGATGAAGTTGTCCCACGTCGCCTGCCGGAATAGCCGGATCAGGGGGAGGACTTGGAAGAAGAGTGTCAGGACAAAGCAGGTGCGCGGGGAGATCTCGGGCAGGACTGCGAAAGCCGTGTCCCCCACGAGGCCACGGGTGACGCTGTTGACGGCATCCTGGTTGACGGGGAGCTTGAGGCGGGGGGCGACTGCCGAAATATCAGTATGCATACGCAGGAAGACAGTTCGTGATGGACCTACCGTGGATGAGAAGCCTATCCGCAAACGAGTAAATGGCCCACACATTGGGCGCCCAGTAAGCGTGGCACAGCCCGCGCGAAAAGGGAAACAGACGGCTCAGCAGCTGCGGGATCTGGCCCATGTACACAAAAGGTCCAAAGGCCGCGGCAAAGATGGCGCCGATGCCGGCGCCCAGCTTGATGCAGTTGAGCCACTGGATGGCGAAAATGGACTTTGGCGACAGGCAGTAGGCGCGGAGGAGGAAGACAAAGTAAGCCGGCGCGAGGTAGAGGTAGATGTGCTTCATGCACAGCAGGGCGGCAAAGACGAGACCGCTCCATAGCAGGCCGGACTTTGTGCGGGCCAGGACGAGTGAGAGGATGAGGAGGCCGTACATGCACCCGTTGTACTGGAAGTGGATGTGGTCGATGATCATGAGGCCGGGGGAGAGCAGGATGGATAGGGCGGCGGCGTGGGAGGCGCGGCGGGAGGCGAGGGGGGATGAGTCGATGAAGCTGGGGGTAGGTGTTAGTTCAACAGGAGCTGTTCGGCAGAGGGCTTCTTCTAAGAGTAGGGGGTGGCTCACAACTGCAGGGCCTGGGCGAGCACAAGCTCCGAAATGATGACGGTCCAACGCTGGAAGTAGATGGTCTGCCAGCTATCATACTCGAGGTTGTACACCCTTAGCATGGTAGGGTCGATAAGTTTTGCAACCTGCGACATTGCCCACTCAAAGTAGGCGAAGAACGGGGGGTAGTCGAGGGTCCATTCCGACGTCTTCTCCAGATACCACTGCGACACGGGCAGGCTGTGGGTGATGGCGAGCCAGTTGCGGTGCACCTCAAAGTCTGTAGATTTGCTATAGGGTGTCAGCGACAGAAGCATTGCCAGTGTCTCGGACTTACTATGCCGGGAAGAGGAGGATCTTGAACGCAGCAGCCACAATGGCGCATTGTGTAATGGTGGGAAATGATTCACCCATGGTGGGAAAGGGATGACGGGTGGCAGAGAAAAGGGGATATCCGCATTGCAGAGGGCGGTGGCCGTGGGGGGGAGGCGCCTGTGCCACCGGGGGGTTGATTGGTGATGATGATGCTGGTCGAGTGAGAGATGAGAGACAGACGAGGGGAGCTTGACAATTATCGAGCTTTGAGATTGGGTCTATCGATAAGAACGAAGGGGGGCCGTGCACCTCCCATCGATCAGGGGACCTGGGGAAAGAAGCTCGACGCCACCTTAAACAGTCTCCAACTGTGTGGCTCTAAGACATCACCAGCCACATCAGCTCGAAGAACGGAGGGTCTGGGCCCGCCAAAAAGACACCGTGACGATTATCAGCCAGGGGGCGCCCGATTGAGCTGAGCTGCGACTGGTCTGCGACGCGGGTGAATGACGCCTCACCTCGAACATCCCCGAGCTTCACACGACCACCACCAACACCCATTGTCTTGCTACAAAGACCCATTCCGCCGAGCCCATTGACTCCTCGAGCTCCACAGCTACTTTCCAACCCCGCCAGAGGGAAACAAAAGCCGCTACCCCCCAGTCAAATCGGCCCATTGCACACACGCCGGCCGAAGTCAAGCCAACTGTCCTCAAGCCGAGACAACCCTCTACTTCCAGGTCTTGGCGAGCCCTTCCAATTACCCGGGCCAGAAAAGTCACTCCCTTCCTTCTCCCTGATACCTTTCTTCCCTCCAGTAGTATCCCAGCTACTTCAATTGGCCTGCGGCCGAGCTCCCTTCGCTTCGTCGGCTTCCTTCAGCGTAGCTTTTCTTTTCCTCTGCCCGTCTGTCTGCATCCTTCTTGACAACAGGCACCACCTCCTCCACCTCACAACCACACAGCTCCCACCACGATGCGCGCCTCGCTATCGCTGCTGATGGGCGCTGGCCTCGCCCAGGCCCAGTTCCTCATCAACGAGCTGAGCTTTGGCTACGATGGCAAGTAAGTATCACCTCCCGACTTCTCCCATCTCTGCGACCTCCTCTAACTTCCCTTCCGCAGCATGGGCAGGGAAGGCTTCGTGCCCAACTTCCATCTCCACGGCACGCCGCAAGAACCCGAGATCCTCTCCAACAAGATCGTCCTCACACCCCCCTACCCCGGCAACCAACGCTCCAGCGTCTGGGCCGACCACAAGCTGATGCACTCGACCTGGATCGCCGACCTCGACTTCCGCGCCGCCGGCCCCGAGCGCGGCAGCGGCAACCTCAACCTCTGGCTCGTCAACGGCGGGAGCCGCGATATTGGCACCCACAGCGTCTACAGCGTCCCCCGCTTTGATGGTCTGGCCTTGACGATTGACTCTCAGGGTGGCACCGGCATGGTCCGCGGTTTCCTCAACGCAGGCACCACAGAATACGCCGGCCGCGGCGACGTTGCCGCGCTTGCGTTTGGCCACTGCCAGTACTCGTACCGCAACCTCGGCCGCCCCAGCCAGCTCAAGCTGCGCCAGACGGCCCAAAAGTTCATCGTCGAGCTTGACGGCCGCCTCTGCTTCGAGACGGACAAGGTCCGAGTTCCCATTGGCTACCAATTCGGTGTCACGGCCGCCAGTGCAGATACCCCCGACTCGTTTGAGGTGTTCAAGCTCGTTGTCATGTCCGAGAGCCTGACGCCTGAGAACAACTTCCAGCAGCAACAGCAGCAGCAGGGCACGAACCAAAAGGTCGTCGGTACTACGAATGACAACTCCCAGAAGCACGCCCGCGGTAGCTCCGGCACCTCGCAGGGCGGCGGCGGCTTCCTGGGCAACAACAAGGCTGACGGCACTTCGGACGGCTCGACTGGCGAATCCGACCCCTATGATGTCGCCGACTCGTCCGCCGAGACATACTCGACTTCTGCGGAGCAATTCGCCGACCTGCATAACCGTCTGCAGAGCATGACGCACCACATCAGCAACGTCTTCCGCACCGTCTCCAAGCACGCGCGCGCGGGAGAGCAGCAAAAGACAGAAGTCAAGAACCTGATCGACACCATCCGCAACGACGTGATCCCGCGGCTGGACCGCATCACCGAGGTGGACAAGCGCATCTCTGGTCTCGAGGCGGAGCTGCGCGCGATGCGCAAGGACGTCAACCAGCAGGTCAAGAACTCTGAGCGGGCGGTGCAGCGGTCTCTGGGGGAGCACCACAAGACTCTGTCGGGGGCTGTTGCGGAGGCTGTGCCTGGTCATGGCAAGTTGATTATTGTGATTATTGGGTCGCAGGTTGTTGCTGCTGTTGGGTACTACATTTACAAGCGCAAGAGGGCCAACTCGCCCAAGAAGTATCTGTAGGGGAGGCAGTGGGAGAGGAAGAGGGGCTTGTTTTGATGTCAGGTGCCGGGGCGGGACGGGGCTGGATAATTATTTGTATATGACGCGCATCATGAGACCTGTTCCCGTGGCATGAGCATTGAGGGGGAGTGAAGGCTGGGTTAGGCGTTTCGTTGACATGGAATTCGAGTATGACCAGAAGTGTTGTCCTGTGTCCGTATGCAAGTAGTCGTCGAGCCTGCTGTGTTTCTTCATCTGACACACATCTCACGCAAGGCCTACCGATCTCGAGATCATTTATGAAGCGAGGAATAAGAGAGAAGAATTAGGCTCCTGTATTCTTCTAGATTGCGGCATCGGAGAGGGAGTGCAAGGCATGATCAGGTGAGAGCGCACGTGCCTGGATTACGTGATCTCCTGGGTAAGTATGAAAACCCAGACCGCAAGTCCGTCCCGGTCGCGTGGCACAGCAATGCACGGCACCGCCTCTACCCCGTCCCACGCCACATGCTGCCGCCCCCCCCCAACCCTGCCGGGCCACCCCCATCCGCCCGTTGCTAGCCAGGTCCTTGTCTGCAGTGCCTGCCTGCGTCCAGGCGGTCCCGCCGATTAGTCGTCCGTCCCTCGCGCCTCGCTCACCGACATATTGTTTGAACGAAGCGGTCAGCAGGACCGGCGCTTGAAGACCTTGAAAGGCGACAGGTTTTTGACAACCTTAACATAAACGTGCGCTGTTTTCGTTTTCGTCTCTCCCGTCTCCTCTGCTTCGCCCGCCCCTCCCCCTCCCCTCCCTCGCGCGTGCGTGGCCTGTCGATCTCGAGATCATCTTCGACACATCTTTTCCTCCGCCGACTCGTCTTGTCTTCAATCGCGGAACCAGACCGTGAAAACGCTCTCGACTCGCCTTCTCAACCTTCCCCTTCTCCTCCCACCCCGAAATGGCAAACGTCAAGGTGGCCTGGGACCCGACCGTGGTAGACGCATTTGATGCGCTGTAGGTGTCCCCCTCGTCTTCCCCTCCCCCGCCCTTTGTCGAGAGAGGCCCGTGTGGTGGTGTTGTCATGTCTGACACTTTGCTGTAGATCCATCGAGGTCAGGGTGTCCGAGACTGACTCCTCTGCATGCACCGCTTGCGCTCGTCCTGAGCCTAGGAAGGCCTCGACACAGAAGAAGAGGTCTTCGTCGCCGTCGTCCTCTTCCTCCTCGCCCAAGTCAAAGTACCCTGGTGAGTGGGCTCATGTCATGCACATCATCGCAGACTCACCCGAGAGGCTGACTGACCGCCCCTCACAGCCAAAACACACGCCCGCAAGGTCGCAAAGGAGCTCAACACCTCCAATGGCCTCGTCCTCCTCCCCGGCGAGCCCTCGCGGACATATGAGCATTCCGACATGTCGCCGCCCTTCCGGCAACGGAGATAGTATGTCACCCTCACTTCAATCTCATTTCCCCAGACCTCACTGACCCCCCAGCTTCTACTACCTCACTGGTGTCGACCAGCCCGACTGCTATGTCACCTACGACCTAGTCGCAGACCATCTCACCCTCTGGGTCCCCTTCATCGAGGCCCGCCAGATCCTCTGGTACGGTCGCACGCCCTCTCCCGAGGACTACCTCGCCAACTCAGACCTCGACTCCGTCCGCTACACCCGCGACCTCACCCCCTTCCTCCACGCCTACTTCAACCAGCACTCGCCCTCCACCGTCTTCCTCCTCGACAAGGCCCAGGTCCCGCCCAGCCTCGAGACAACCTTTGCCCAGCGCTACGAGTTCGACATTGACACCACCACCCTTCAGCCCGCCATGGACGAGGCCCGCGTCGTCAAGACCGACCACGAAATCGCCCTCATTCGTCGCGCCAACGACATCTCCTCCGCCGCTCACCGCGCCGTCCAGCGCCGCTTGTCCTCCTTCACCAACGAGCGCGAGGTCCAGGCCCTTTTCGAGGCAGAGTGTGCCCTGCGCGGCGCCAAGCGCCAGGCCTACGCCGTCATCGCCGGCAGCGGGCCCAACGCAGCAACCCTCCACTACGATGACAATGACCAGCCCCTCAAAGGCCGCCAGTTCCTTGTCCTCGATGCAGGATGCGAGGTCTCGTGCTACGCCAGCGACGTTACACGCACCCTGCCCATCCGCGGCACCTTCACCGCCGAAGCCCGTGCCATTTACCGCCTCGTCGCTTCCATGCAGACCGCCTGTATCGAGGCCGTCAAGCCCGGCATCCTGTACTACGCCCTCCACGTCCAGGCCTCCAGCATCGCCCAGGCCGGCCTCTTCAAACTTGGAATCCTTCGTGGCGACCCTGCCGCCGCCTGGGCCGCCGGCACCGTCGCCGGCTTCTTCCCTCACGGTCTTGGTCACCATGTCGGCCTCGAGACCCACGACGTCACCGGCAACACCCGCCTCCTCCTCTCTTCAGCTGAGGCCGCCACCATCCGTGCCTCCGCCGGCGCTCGCATCACCAAGCGCGACATGTTCTCCGCCGAGGCCTTCCGCCGTATCCCCTACGCCGTCGCCTCGGCAGGCCTCGTCGCCATCACCGCCTTTGTCGCCGCCGACATTGACCGCCCGACACCATCCTCACCATCACGGGCTGCAACAGCGACAGCCCCGCCCCCGCCTTACAGGGGCCGTCAGACCCTCAAGCCCGGCATGGTCGTCACCATTGAGCCGGGCGTGTACTTTTGCCGCGAATACCTCGAGGGCTACTTCCGCAAGAGCGAAAAGCACCGCGACTTTATCGACTGGGACCTCCTCGAGGATTACTACCACGTCGGTGGCGTGCGCATCGAGGACGACATTCTCGTCACGAAGGAGGGGTACGAGAACCTCACCACGGCGCCAAAGGGTTCCGAGATGGTTGCTGTCATTAATGGGGAGGATGGCGACAGGGTTGTATAGAAAACTTGGAGGGAGGTTCTAGACACACTGATGCACAGTTTCTTCGGGTTCACGCCCATATCTGGAGGGAAGGCGAAGGGGGGGAAAGGCCTGGCCGGGCCGATTACCGAGTGGTGTTTGGCGCTTTATTTGTTATTTGTTCTCTTTTTTTTTTTTTTTGGCATCGTTACTACGAGAAACGACGGAATCAGATACCACACTCGCTGTCTTGTTCCTGTTTCCGTCACGCTGGTCATCGTTGGGTTGTCCCCGCTGCCTACACACGACCCTCCAACTCAGTTTGGAGCGCCGTCTTGGTCGACGCAAAGCGCCACGCAGGCACGCCCCTCTCAAACAGCTCATCCAACTCCTGATACGTACGGCCGCTGGCTTCTGGGAAAACGGCGGCCATGATGAAGAGGCCGACGACGGTGCAGCCGCCATAGAAGATGCCAATCTTGGCGCCCCAGTTGGCGCCCTGGTTCGACAGCATCAGCGGAACAGTGTAGCTCTGTGGGGAGGGAGGAGTCACTCAGTCAGCAAGCTTCCAAGGGCCGGGCTTATCCAGATGGTACTCACGAATAAGACGAGAATGCAGGACTGGAACATTGTTGCGAAAGATGCCGTCTTGGCGCGAAGGCTCGGCGTGGAGAGCTCGACGATGGAGAGCCAGCCTGGCTTCCGTCAGCAGAGTGCAGGAGAAGTAAGAAGAGCAGACGTACCAATGGGACCGAGGGTATTGGCGTAGACAAAGGCCCAGAAGGAACACAAAGCCACGAGAGCGATGCCGGTGGACTGCTTCGCCCCGTCAAGCCAGCCCATGCCACCCATGCTGAAGGATGCGGCAGCCAGGACAGCACCACCGCCGATGACGAGGGTGCGGCGGCCAAACTTGTCAGCTAGGTAAAAGGACGTGATGTTGCCGGCTAGGACGACAGTCTGAAGGATAAGGCTGCCGAGGAAAGGGTCTTGGACGCGGGCGAGGGCGAAGAAGTAGGTCCCGAAGCCGAAGACGAGGGCGATGCCGCTGAAGGACTGGAAGACGAGAGGTAGGGCTGAGACGATGAGGCGGCGGAGATTCGGGCGTTTGAGGAGGGCGGCCCATGGGGTTTTGGCTTGAGCTTCGGTTTGGCGGGTTGATTCGCGGACTTCGTGTTGGAGGACGGCGTATTCGTGGTCGATATCGTAGCCTTGGACGTTGCCGATGAGACGGAGTAGGGCCTTTTTGCCCTCGTCATGCCTCTCCTTGGCGGCGTACCAGGCTGGCTATATTAGTATGAACAAAGAAAAAAAGGGAGGGGACTCACCAGGCGACTCGGGCAACAAGAGAAGAGGAATCATCCAAAGACCGCAAAAGACAAATTCGGCGTAAAACATGTTCCGATACGCAAGAGGATCAGTAACATCAAGAACCTTGAGACCAATGGCGAGAAACAGCTGGCCTATCGTCATGGACAAGGCAAAGCTACTCAGCAGCGTTCCCCGAAACTGCGGCAACGCCATCTCAGACATGTACACCATGATCGTCGTGCCGATGAACCCCCCCGAGAGACCAGAGAGGATCCTCGAAACGGTGTAGACGCGCCACTCCCTTGCGACGACGGCTGTGACGATAGATAGAACGAGAATGAGCTGGAGAAGCCACATGTTGACCTTGCGGCCCCAGCGATCTGCCACGTAGCCTGAGAGGAGCTGGACGATGATTTGAGAGGCGAACGTGACGGCGCCCCAGAGGGAGACGTGGTTGGCGTCGAGGACGCGTTCGCTGGTTTCGGGGTCGGAGACGGAGGCGAATTGGTGGATGAAGCCGCGGTTGGCTACGATGCTGCCGCCGACGGACTGGGAGTAGCCGATGTACCTGGGTATGTTAGCTGGTTTTTAGAAAAGGGGTTGTTTGGGTGTACTTTCATGCCGCTGATACTGACGCTGAGGCCGATGGTGAAGAGCCTCCAGAACTTGCGGAGGGCTTCGGCGCGTGTGAGGGTTGCAAAGGCAGAGGTTGGTACGGAGAGGTCGGTGTTGCTGTCGACTTTGGTGGCATATTCGGCCTCTGTGGCGAAGAGGTTCTCGTCCTTGTCGCCGACGACCGAGGGGCAGTTGGTGTCCATGTCGGGTAGATTGTAGATCGTAGACTGAGGTTCAAGATGGCGATGCTTTGCTGCTGATATCGAGAGGCAGAGGAGACTGGAGTTAAACTGGTTGATCGGTGTCTTGCCCTCAGTCTTATAGAACAACCACGAGGTCAAGACGATACTCAACGCACGCTATTGCTGTCCCGCCCCCGGAATATCAAGCAAGGTGCAATACCCTCCCCCACACAAATTCTCTGGGGTCTCCACGGGAGAGGGAGGGAGATCCTGGGCGTGTTCAGTTCCCGGTAGACGGGTTCTGCATTGTCTGGATGCACCAGACAGGGCCTCAGCGTTAGCTTCAGTTTTCCCCGCGAGCTAGTGTCGGGAATGTGGGGGAAACCTGAACTTAAAGGAGAGGACAGCTGGGGTTGGGAGACGGCTTGAAGTCGGCGGGTCGGGTCGGGATCTCGAAGAGCTTCAACTGCGGCAAGCAGCAGCCGAGCCGGTGAGCAAGACGAATTGATGAACAAGACGGGCCGGCCGGTACACTTTATGAAGCCAGGCTTTAGTTGTAAACTTACCTCTGCTTGAACTCTGCTTGCAGTTCCCAGGTACAACACAAGAACATCAAGGAAGACGTGTACCCAGTACCACACCTGGTCTCATCTCACCCCTTGAAAGCCTACCTCTCGCCTCTCACATCCCCCCCTTCACCATGTCAACAACCTACCACAACCCCATCATCCCCGGGTTCGCCCCCGACCCCTCAGTAATCTTCGTCAACGAAACCTTCTTCCTCGTCACCTCCTCCTTCCACCTCTTCCCCGGCCTCCCCATATACGCCTCCAAAGACCTCAAGACCTGGCACCACATCTCCAACGCCATCAACCGTCCCGACCAACTCTCCCTCCGCTTCGCCAGCACCCTCCACCTCCCCCTCGACACGGGCCACCACATGCTCGCCTCCGGCGGCCTCTTCGCCGCCACAATCAGACACCATGCCGGTGTCTTTTACGTCATCTGCACCAACGCCGCCATGCCCAGCGACTCGTCCGATGCTGGCGGCACAGACAACTTCATCGTCTCCACGAAGGATATCTACTCCGGCAACTGGAGCGATCCTGTTTACATACCCTTCTGCGGTATCGATCCAGACCTCTTCTTCGACGACGATGGTCGGCTTTACTTCCAAGGCTGTTTCCAAATGAACCGCGAAGTCCAGCCGTCTTGTGACATTCGGCAGTTTGAAATCGACGTCACCACGGGCCGTGCGCTTTCTGACGAAAAGGTCATTTATACCGGCTGGGCGCGGTACGACACCGAAGGTCCGCATATCTACAAGGTAGATGGGTGGTATTACCTTGTCGTTGCAGAGGGCGGCACTTTTGAACATCATATGCTCTCTGTTGCCCGCTCGCGACACGTCTCTGGGCCGTACGAGGCATGGGAGGAGGGGAATCCCATCGTGACGGCTGACGGAAAGGATGAGTATGTCCAGAATGTAGGGCATGGCGACCTTGTTCGTGATGGTGCTGGGAACTGGTGGGCTGTTGTCCTAGCCGTGCGGAACGAGAAGACGTGTCAACCACTTGGTCGGGAGACTTTTCTTGCCTCTGTCGACTGGCCTCAAGGAGGATGGCCAGTCGTGAGGCAGCCAAAGATGGAATTCACCGGGCCTCTCGTGGGAGACGCCGATATCAATGCCGCTTGGGACCCCATCGTCCCCCCTCGCATCGAGGATCTCTACGTCGGGGAGCCTGAGACCTGGCGCTACCGCCTTCCCGACTCAGCGCAGGGTCCCTTCTATCTGATCCCGAGCATGGAGCGCCTGGCTGATCCTCGCGGGCCAACAACCTTTATCGGACGCCGGCAGCGGTCTCTCGAAGCGACAGCCACCACGGCCATCGACCTGACTACCAGCAAGACGAGTCTCGCAGGCGGTATCGTCCGCGCCGGATTGGCCGTGTACAAGGACCACTTCCGTCACGCTCTGGCATCGCTCGACTTTTCCACTCGGGAAGTCACCCTGCGAACAGTCGACCAGTCGCGGAAACTTGACCGCGTGTCCGAGACAAAGTTCACTGTGCCTGCCGAAGCTGCGGCTGTGGCGCTTCAAGTCGTGGCCACGGCAGAAAAGTACGTCTTTTCCGTCCAGGCGGGAGAGCTTGACGACAGAGAAACAGCGTGGACGGAGCTGGGAGCGTGTGATACGGCAGAGTTGGCGGCGAGGGAGATGACGGGGCCAATCTTTGGCGTGTTTGCGAATACCACGACACCGCAGGGAGAAAAGGCCGTTGTGGCTTTTACCGATCTCGTCGTGACGGGCTCGCCAATGCTGAATTAGGCCAGGATAGTCAGTGGACAAGAACACTCACATAGATATAGACAGCATGAACCAGAAGATCTTAGGTGTGCCCCTCATTGCCCTGTCCCATGACAAGACCGGAAACCCTACAGTTGATTAAACACAAGTCGATTACTCGTGAAAAACGCTGGCCCAGCAGTTACCTAGATATTAGACCAAAAGATGAAACGGCAGGAGTCACTCATATTGTATCCCGGTGAAGCAAAGACAACTAACATCGCCATCGAGATACTTCAGCGACCTTCTCCCTTCATCCATTTCAACACCTTCGTATTATACAAGAGATCTGTCTGCCCCTACACCCTCGTCGTGATCCCCGGCCCCATAACATCCAGCTGATCCGAAATCTCCTTCGGATTCTTCTCCCCCACCTGTCTCTGCAGAAAACTTGTATTATCAAGGAAAGCGTCTCGAATAAACGTCAACGGGAACGGAACATGATGGAAGAGGCGGCCCAGTAAGTACGCCCCATTAACCTGCTCTGTCGTGTGCTCGACGCGGAAAGCCTCATACTCCGCAAACGCGGCAGCCACGGCCTTGGTATCGGTGAGGTCAACACGATACAACCTCTTCCCGAGGAAGTAGCCGTCACAAATGGACATGCCGGCGCCATAGGCGGCATATGGCGATGTGGCGTGGGCCGCGTCGCCGGCCAGCGTTATGCGGCCCTTTGACCAGCGGGGAATGGGCACGCGGTCCCGGATAGGCCAGCGCTGGAGTGCTTCGGGCTCTGTTGCTGTGATGAGGGCGCTCAGAGGCCCTGCAAAGCCGCGCGCCATCTCCAGAGCGTGGGCGCGGAGGTCTTCCGGCTCAGGCTTCGCGTCAGGCCATGCCTCGAGCATCCACCACTGATGGCCAATCCGGCCGTCTCCGCCCATGATCGTGCTGTATGTGCCTTGGATGTACCTGTCGTGCGAGAGGACACACTCGCTGGGGACGAGACCAGGAATGTCGGCGAAGGAGAAGCCGCCGATGATGTGCAGGTCATGGTTGCGCTTGGGCGAGGGGCCCCAAAGCGATGCGCGGACGGTCGAGTTGATGCCGTCGGCGCCGATGAGGATCGAGGCCCTGAAGATGCTGCCGTTCCCGAGAGTGAGCTCGACGTGGCCCCCTCTGTCCACGATGGTCTCGACGGAGCTGTTGAGGATGATAGTGCCTTCCGGTATAGCTGCGAGCATACGCCGGTAGAGGTCTGGCCTCAAGAGGCCGATGAAACCTCCGTCGTACTGGTCGATGACTTTCTGGGGCAAGTTGACGGTGGCGCGGATGTGCCCCGCGGCGTTGCGGAAGGTTGTCCGGCAAGGGGCACCAAGCCGGGTTGTGTCGACACCCATGGAGGATAGGGCATGGATGGCGGGCGGCCACAGGTTGAGAATGTTGCCCGCCGGCCGTGCCTCGCTGGCCCTTTCGAGGATCCTGACACGGTGCCCGGCCGTGATGAGGGAGAGGGCTGCAGCCATGCCGGCAGGCCCTCCGCCGATGATGGCTACATCAGTATCGAGGTGAATGTTGGACATTGCTGTGGTTGTTGCAGTGGGCTGTCATTTGCATACTGATCTCCATTGGCACTGCTCAGACTTCAGAGCTGCCTGAAGATATATGGGTTGTCAAACATGTCGTGGCATGTCCGGCCTCGGGAATGTGACCTCCACACCCGAAACCTG
The DNA here is from genome assembly GCA_014635975.1 of Plectosphaerella sp. P0831. Taxonomy (NCBI): domain Eukaryota; kingdom Fungi; phylum Ascomycota; class Sordariomycetes; order Glomerellales; family Plectosphaerellaceae; genus Plectosphaerella; species Plectosphaerella sp. P0831. The sequence continues at coordinate 132,106 of JACAFV010000090.1, forward strand.
GGGCGGAGCGGGGGTGGAGGCGGGGCAAGAGGCTTAGGGGAATACCACTGTGACGGCACTTACGTGCTTTAGACACTCCCCGACACCCCCTTTGAGAACCCGATCGCTCCGTGCCCGGTTGCTAGCCGGTGGGGGTGGAGTTGGATCTCCCGAGTACTTGCCATGCCTCAGGGGAAGTGCTCGGTGAAGTTAGACCAGTCCCACCCAATCTGGTCAGGCCATACCAGCTGACAGTCGTGTAGTTCCTGCCAGAAGCCTCCCATGGTGCTCGCATCTTGGCCAAGGACCTCGGTAATGCCAGACTCGGCTACAGCCCCCAGCCTAGCAGATGCTTCCGCTGGTGGTCCATACCCGGTGGCCGGCGAGTCCTGCGGCCCAAACGGTGTTGCCTCTTGCATGGCGGCCAGCCGCATGGTCTCCAGATTCGTGAGGAGTAACTGCACGGCCTTTGCATCCCCGCCTCTAACTGCGGAGGTCTCCTGAAGTGCAGCGGTGGCAGAGCGAAGAAGGGCGTCATCAGCAGCAGGCTCTCGCGACGTACCAGTCAGGACGTGTATGCTCAGGGCGATGATGGCATGGAGCGGGGCTACCACACAGGGCAGGATGGATGGGATGCCCGAGGTGGCGGATCGGGTGAGGAGACGGAGGATCTTGCGAGCGGCGTTGGCGGCAATAGACTGGCCGCTACGGATGACCGCCTCCCATGGCGCCCCTGTGGCCGTCTCGTCGATGGAGTGTTGCAGTGCCTCCTCGCTGATCAGGAGGCTATTTCGGGTGAGTAGAATGATTCTGATTCATCGTCAGTGTATTTGTCGTAACAGGGACGAAAGAGGGCTCACGCGTTGTGGTATTGCAGAGAGAGGAAAGACTCAAAGGCCTCGTACCGCTCGTCTTGTATCAGATCGACCGTGGGACTATCCATGTGTCAACGCTTGAATCAAGGCAGCCGTGCCTGTCCTTTTCTCACCTCAGGGCATATGGGACGTTTCTGGCCCAGTCCATCAGCGAGAGAACTGCCGTGCCGGTGGTCTCGAGCTTGTTGTGAATAGTTGCAGTCAAGTCGACATCTTCGGTGGTCTCGCCACGTATAGTGCTGTCGATACATCGTCGGGCCACATTGTCCAAAACTAGAGCTAGGGACTCGGCTGCCTCAGCTGCTTCGACCCCCGGGGCCCGCGGTTGCTGTATTGCAGCGGGTAGTACAGCAGTTGAGTGAACAGAGGCGGGGTGGCCAGACGATTCCCCTTGCTGGTGACCGGATGTGCTCGAGGACCTTCCGAGCTCAAAGGCCAGCATCCTGTCAAATGCACATAGACTCTTCCACAGCTTGGTCCGCTCAGGGCTGCCACCGCCTGGGCGGGAGAGGCCAATGGTATTGGCGGTAGTCACGGCGAGCGATATGGTGTTCCACGACGCCATGGCCTTGTTGCAGCACCTCTGGGCTAGAGCGAGCAATAGCATAGTCCTGACCGTCGTGGTCGTGGTCTCCTGCAGCACGTGACCCATAAGGGAGGCACAGCTGTCTAGGAAGCCCCTGACATCCAGATCCGGGGGCTGCGGCACAGGAAGCGAGACGCTGCCAATGATGACAATGGTGTAGACGAGTAGCAGGGACGGATAGCCTGCCTTGCGGACCAACTCGGCAGGGTCGCCCGCACAGGCTTGGGCTGCATCGAGCAGCTGGACAACGGCGTCAGGGTCCAGGACTGGAAAGAGCGTGTTTGGTCCGGCGAGGAATAGATCCGCGGCCTTTCGCACGGTGTCAGCCCCTGGTAGGGGGCAGATGCCAAAGCCGAAGAAGGAGATGGACGAGAGTGGGGTGGTGGTGAGGGCGGTAGGGAGGGGCCAGGCGCTGCGGATGCCGAGGCGATAGAGTGATGTGTCGAACCAGGCAGACAAAATCTCACAGTAGGTGCTGTCACGGGCTTGCTGGAAGACTGGCAGGGTGCTGCGAGCGCGGCCGGGGCTCACGGGGGCGGAGCGTAGGAGGTGCTGGGGCGGCTGGGGCCGTCGCGGACTCGGCGGCGCAGGCGACAGGGACGAAGATGCCGTGGGAGGCCCGGCGGCTAGCCTCTTCCTGCGCACAGCAGCGGGAGCCGGCATTGGAGCCGAGGCTGGGCCCTGACGACCGGCTTCATGGCGAACGACGCTTGTACTCGGGTTGCGGAGATTCGTGGTGACGCATTCGACCCCTGCGGTCTGGCATGCGGTGCAAGCCGGCCTGACCTCGTCGCAGCGCGTCTTGCGCGAGCGGCAAAAGTTGCACGCATAGTTGATCCTGCGTTTCTTGGCGCGCGGCGCTGGGGGGGTTGCCGTCGCAGCGGGCGTCATGGTCATGGTGAGGGTTGGGCCGACGTCGTAGGTGACGGTTCGGGAAACATGGTGTAGGGAGACGGCCAGCCGGCTGCGTTTGAGGGCGACGGTGTCTGGATATAAGATCCCGACGGCAAGAGATGGGGGATGGGATGGGCTGGGCCGGGTCGGCTGGGCTCGACGATTTCCCGAGGATGGTCGGGTTGTGGAGAGGAGGAGGAAGTTGTTAAACTGGAAAATGGACGGACGGACGTCGGATTCCACTGTAGGAGGCCCTGTAAGAAAGAGGCGACGGCACGTGAGTGCCCTGTTTGGCGCTAAACCTGTTGGGCACTTTAGTGAGTCCGGGGGAGGAAGGTGCCTGTAAATCACGTGTGTGTGTGGGGGGG